>OZ007586.1:299443923-300043923 GCA_963931845.1 Maratus michaelseni
TGGCTGAAGCTGCCATGCTCTACCAACTGAGCTATCCCGGTCGAATCTGGAAGGCACAGTTCACCCAGTTAACCTTATTGATCATAAAATCATGTGGAATAAAAACTTGATTTTTTGTTTAATTTATTATCGCGAGCCCGGACAACGCCGGGCGGGGGTCAGCTAGTAAACGTTTAATACAATTACAGTGATATAGAAAAATATTTCTGTAAACTGAAATATCTAGACAGGAATTAAAGTTAGTAAAATTAATTACATTAAATGAAAAAAAAACGTTCCTTTTATCACAAATATTGAATGTTAAAGTTTCTTTTAGGTAGAATTAACATCCATAACATTAATAGTAAAATTGTTTAAATTGATAGTACTCATATTAAGGTTATAATATATATATATACATGCATATACATACAGAGCTCTACAAATTGAATAAAAATCTATTAGCCAGTAAAAAAAAAAAAAAAAAACTACCCCTTCCCTCTCCTCATACGCGCCGTCGTCAGTTTTCCCCCACTTTTTAATGTTAAAATGGATATTCAAAAAACACTATAGTTTTTTATTTGATCGAAAAAAGAATAATCACAAGCTTAGCAATATTATATCTTGAATTGCCTCAAATCTTCAACTTGGTTAATAAATCAATTTAGGAAGGTAATATAAGTTAATGTTTTAATGAAACGTCAAAATTATATAACTTTAAAACGTGAAATATACCTTACAAAGTTTGACAGAATAAAGTATGAAGTATCGTTAAAAAAATGTTTTTTTTATTTAAATCATTATTTTCTTTCAAAAAAAATATTTT
Organism: Maratus michaelseni; assembly: GCA_963931845.1. NCBI lineage: Eukaryota > Metazoa > Arthropoda > Arachnida > Araneae > Salticidae > Maratus > Maratus michaelseni. Next base: position 299,444,729 of record OZ007586.1, read on the forward strand.
GAAAGAAATTGATACTGACCAGTATCTTTAAACTCCGAGTTTTACGGCGCTTTACCTTAGGTAAGAATTTTACGCACTTTACCTTTAGGTGAGAGTTTTACAAACGCCTTTTCTGGCAAGGCAACATTTGCATATTTCTAATTTTTGCTTCTTATCTATTGCCAACAGCCATACGTTCTTATGTATTTCTGGATTTGTTTTATTCAAGGTATCACATATCGATATAGATCTCTGGTTTATAATCCTTAGGTGAAGGGCTGTTCAAGTGAATCATCATTAGATCATTTAATTTTGGTACTTCCAATAGCTAGTAAAAATATTTTGGTCGCCAATGTCGACCTGGCGACCGCATTTGTCGAGTCTTATATATATATATATATATATATATATATATATATATATATATATATATATATATATATATATATATATATATATACACACATACATATATGTATATATAAGACTCGACAAATGCGGTCGAATATAGTCGTATATATATATATATATATATATATATAACCATAAATGAAACCTTATCATAACACCAACCTGATACAATGAAATAATAATTAAGTATGTAATAATTAGATGACAGTGAAAGATTCCCCAGCACACTGAATATGGAAACAAAAACATATTAAAAGAATAAGAAATTAAATTAAAAATTGAATAAATGGAATTAAATTAATGAAATGAAATGAAATGTGGAATTTAGACAGAATTATCAAGTCCCAAATGCCTAAATACCACAAATAAAATGAAATGAGATGCTTCATCATCATATTAGCCACACATTGCTAAAGAATATGATTTTGGGACTACATCTCATAAACAATGAAGCAAACCTGTGATAAAATAAAAATTAAAATACAATATTAAAAAGGAAAGAAGCCAAACTGAAATTATACAGAGAAATCATTAAATAGAGTCAGAAAGTATAAAATCCATAATGATTAAAAAAAATACCTGTGCTCCACAAGAACCAGCATGAAACACAACATAACTAGGGAATGAATTGCATAAAAAAAATCATTGTTGCCAATTTTAGAAATATAAAATGCTTTACAATGTTGCCATAAATAATATTAGAATAATATGAAAATTGCAAAGCAAACAGGAACATTAGTGCTGCCATCTATTGGTAAAAGTGAATATAATCTGAATAGAAAGAATTGGATGGAAATTAATGTTTAATAATTAAACCAAATTACTATCTTAAATGATAGCAATTAGTTAAATAATAAATAAATGAAATTAACTAATAAATAGAATATCGAATTACAATAAAGTAATGGATGTATTAATGAATAATTCTATGTTAAAAATAAGTAGTAAGATGAAAAAATTAATAATTAAAGCAACATAAAAATATGTACCATTAAATGACAAAAACGATTAAATAATTGTGCAAAAATGCAACAACACATAAATTAAATTAAAATAAAATACTAAATATTTGAATTAAGATACAAAGAATTTAAATTAATATTAATTAAATATTGAAATGAATTAGTCACATACAATGTTTCTTCATACAAAGTTAAAAAAATTATAAACACTTAATATAAGTTGTAAGGGTAGAACGTTTAATAAAAATTAAAACTTATTATATTAACACTGTAGAAAAGTATACATTATATTAGAAGTTAATATGATATTGTCCACCGTAGGTATTAATCCAAATCCTTATATATATATATATATATATATATATATATATATATAGTGAGGCGCTAGAGGACGCTTTCTGGTTGAAGAGAGAACAATGTTTTCTACACAATATCTAAGAAGTGATTGCTGATTTTATTTATGCGGAATAGTGTTACTAACTAGGATACTCATATTGATGAAAGAAGAAATAAAGAAGTTACAAATTAAGTAGATCCAGAGAGGAGGGGGGAGGGACTGTATCTTAAATAAGACCAAATTGTCTTCAGAGAAGTTGAAGGTAAATCAGAACTCATCGACAAATCTTTAAGGGCTGATAGAACACATCTAAACAAGCTATTTTCACCATACAATGCAAATACGTATCACAAGCGACGTAACGCTAGGTGACACTGTAATTAAACACACAAAGCGCTGGTTTTTCACGCACATTGTCATTTCTACCGTGGATTGGTAAAAAGGATGGCTGGTTTTAGTAATCAGGAAAAAGCGGACATGCATTTCATGCGCTGAGTTTGAGAGTGCTCCGAAAGTCCAAATTGTGTAGTAAACAGGGTTCTCTCCACAGTCAGAAGCAGCCTGTAGCGCTTCACTGCTTGAGTTACGATCATACATATTATTGTGTTTTGAGCTTGTCTAGACGTGTTTTATCACCCCTTAAAGTTTTGTCCAGGAGTTCCGAATCACCCTGTACACTCATCAAAAGTGAAATTTCAACATCATCAAGGAACGCGCGCATCTATGTTAAAATAACTGGACCAATAAATGATTAAAAAGACAAAGAAAGATATGCAAAATAAAACTATTTATTTAGGAATTAATGTGGTTTCACGGACAGCTATACAGACCGCTAAATAGCGATGCCTACTGTCGATGACGCCATTAATCGTCACTTGCAACACTCCTTGTCATTCATTGCAGCATGCATTTCCTCTACGGTATGTCTCAGCACAATTCACATCCGATGAGGTCTCAAATGTGTTTTATTGGAGAAAGATCAGAAGAGGCTGCCGGCCATGAAAGCATGTATATTTTGTCCACGTTACTGAGAGTTTGCTGTGTGACGTATGGCCTGGCATTGTACTGGTAGAAAACGTGCGAAAGGCAGCCTACACAAGTGGCCGAACTACAGCCAAAACAACTTGGTTGACGTACAACTCCAATGTCAAACTAACGACAATGTGCACACGGACTGTCCGCTATTCGAACAAGATGCCTGTCCAACTCATTATGCCCGGTATGAGGACAGCACGACACTCGACGATATGGGTTGCCAAGTGGCGCCTCCTTGGTATTTATTAACAAAAACTTGTGAAAAACTGATATAAAAATCCTTTTCGCATGAAGTATTATACCGTTTATGTGGGAATTACTTGCTGATTGATTTGCTGGGATATGAGAAATGTTATTTTAAGTACATATAAATTAATTAAGATAAAAAACAAAAGTTACTGATTATAGGCCAAAATTATACTGCAAAATGAAATTTTTCTTGTAAGTATTATGAAATTTACGACACGAGACAAAATTTAATTTATAGAATTTGCATTTCGATGTGTAATAAAAATATTTCACTTCAGATGTGTAATGAAAATATTTTCAAGATATCACAAATTTTTTAATTCACTTAAACAATAAGTCAGGTTCTGTGATTAAATAAAACGAATGGTACTGTTCGGAAAAATTGGTAATCCGTGGTCGCTTGTAGGGGCACCCCTTCATCAAGTCACGATTTGAACAATTATCACGCAAAGATACCGAAACAATAGAAATTTGTCTTAAAAAATGGCACGTTAAAATAATATCTTGAAAATTCTACTAAAAATTTGTAATAAATGTAGTGTTGTTGAAGCGCGAGAATAAATTAAATAGCTTTCAAAACTGAATTTTTTTTCTTTAATTCGATTGGATTGATTGTGTACACTGTAAAAAATTAAAAATAAAAATAATACCAGAAAAATCTATCAGCAGTTTATGTACCAGCATCTTTTGTTCAAAATTAACATCAAACTGTACTTTAAAACTATCTTTTTGGTTATAAATTTAGAATAAACATGGCCATAATCATGCCAAAAAGGATGGCATTCAAATTGCCAGCAATGTTGTGATTATCTTCACATTTTGTCTTTGGTATTTCTTGCATATCTCTAATATAGATGATAGAGTGGAATAACCTTATTTTCGTTAGAAAGATTATATAACCTTACTTTAAAAAATTAAAATTATAAATGGAATACAATGTTTTACAACTGTTATTATAATTTTAAATAAAGCAAATCTTTATGGAAATTTAAGTTTAATGCTTTTAAGAGTTTCATACTATAAAATTACATATAGGTAGTTTTGAAGAAACTAGTAATAGGTAATACAGAGGGAGTCACACCTTTTTGTAACGATTTTGACTTTCTCTATGGTTTAAATTTAAATGAAAAAAAAATTAAATCTATATGGCATCATTTCAGAATAGGGTTTAATTATCGTTTGCATCATTAAAAATATTATTTGCTGTAAAATGTCTCTGGAAAATAAACAATGGATCGAAGGCTATATCTTTTCGCTTTACGAATAGAAATACTGTTGATTATGAAAAAAAGATGTGAAAAACATATTTTTAATATTTCTACATATAAAATAAGTGACATAATTAATAAAAAAGAAAAGAAACATCAATGTTTACATTTGACTGGGAAAAGGTAAAAAGTGCATACCAAACAAAGATACGTTACGTTCACTGCTTATTTTATCTAAAGTCGCATCTTATATTTTAAAAGAAAATCCACCCTCCCAAAGATCTATCACAAAATCTTTAAACATGTCTATTGGAATTCTAAACAAAATTATAAAATCTGATTTAAAGCTAAGCAAAGCAAAGCAAAACAAAACAAAACATGATGTTCAACGCCTAATGCGAAAACATGTATTTCAGCGTAAGACTTATGTGCAGATTGTTCTAAGAAAATTATTTGGCAGGTGAAAAATGGAAATGTGTATTTTCAGTCGATGAGGCTTGGATATCTTTATCAGATTGCAATAGAAAAAGATTGAATTACTACCGGAAAAAGGAGGTAAAGACATAAACTGTTGGTTCAGATAAAACAAGGAAAGTTTTGCTAAAGGTTTTATTGTTATTGCTGGATTTTCTTATAACAGAAAACTTAAAATAAAGAAAGTAGAAAAAATATCAAAATTAACTCGGATTACTATCAGAAATAGGTTTTAACACCTGTTTTCAAAAGGGACATTCCATCACTTTACCCAAACAATCATCAGTTTGTTAAGTTCCATAAGGATAAGGTTACCAGCCATACGTCTAAATCTACTGCTATATTTTTACATAGACTGAGAAATGAAACCGGAATAGACGCCATTCCACTGAAATGCATTACATCCAAGTTTTCCAACGTGTTTTTTAAGGATTACTGAGCATTTGGACTTTTAAAACAAGATCTTTATAAGCAGCATCCCAAAACATTGGATGGACTCTGGAAGATTGTGTTCGCGGAGTGGAACAAAATCAACCTTGATATTTTAAGAAAGGTTCTTTTATCTTGGAAATCAAGATTTGCTATGATAGTTCAACAAAAGAGCTATCTGATAGAACACATTAGAAAAAAAATTCTTATCTTTGTTACCATATTTCTTTTTCCAAAATCGCTACAAAAATGAATGAACACCCTGTGTATAACATACGCAAAAATATTTCCTGCAGCAAACAGTCCATCTGCTATTAGCATAGGATCGTAAGGTTCCCAAACTTCACGTGGTATATAAACAGCCATTGGATCTGCAGAAATTTCAGACTGTGCCTGAAAAGAGGAAGAAAATGCCAATTAGCAAAATATTTTTTTCGTGTAATTTGAGAGAAAAAAAAGACACTATAACCTTGAATACATCTATATAAAACTATTTTTGGACCATGGAGTTTTACTTGATCACAAAACAAAAAATGTGTTTTAAATCTGTCCTGGGTCTACTCTGTTAACAGTATTAACGTGATTCATCAATATCCTACAGATAACAGCAATAAGAATTAATACAACACACCTAGGACTGATGATTATTTTTTATTTGGGTTCAAGTAGTTCTCTTTTTCAGACCAAGTTACGGTAAATTATTAATTAGTGTTAAGGCCCTTTCTGAAGTATTTTAAATCATCGTGATTTAGTGCAGTTAAATGAAATCTAAACATAATTTAACTATTGGTATGAAAATTTACATTTTTACATATCCCCCCAAAAGCCTGGCTGAAATGATACCTTTTTAGTACTTATTATGATGTAAATTCACAAAATTCAAAGTTTTATAGCTCAGTCAACTTTGGTCGTTAAATGTATGGAATTCCTTTTCTTTTTCTTGTTCTCCATCTTCTTCTTTTAGTTTTACATGTTAATATTTGATTTGTTTTATTATGTATAACTTAAATGATCAGAAACCAGCATAAAAATTAAAATTTGGCAATTTTTTTTCAAATACTTAATTGTTTACTGAAACGGTTTCTGTAGTAAATTTTTGTCCCATTTAAACATTTTATAATTGGAAGTATACATTTATTACTGGCCTCGATCACGAAATCCCACGTTAACCTATGGGAAAAATTCAAAGCGCGATTGCTTATTACCTAATATAATTATTAAAATTCGGTTTCCATCATCAGAAAGCAGATGCAAAAGCCAATGATGTGCCTTTTTAAAAATTGTCTCCGTAAATTTTAAGTATTTTTGAGAACATGATAAAGTTTCATCAAGCGGAGATTTCAAATTTTACAAGCATTTTTTAAATACTTAAAATTTAAGGAGATAATTTTAAAAAACGCACATCATCGGCATCTGACGTCTACCTTCTGATGGTGAAAACCGTATTTTAATAATTATATTAGGTAATGAGTAATTAAGTTTTCCCATAGATTAACATGGGATTTTGCGATCGGGAAGTTTCAGTGAAGCGTCCCCTTGACACCTTATGTATTAGCGGTCGTATAAATGCAGCAAATAATTCGCATGTGTACACTGATATTTTACACTTCTCATCAAAAAGATTACATTTCCCTGGTAATTTCTTTTTTAACAGGATGTGATGATGGCTTTGAAAATCAGATCACAAAGCACTTGAAGGACCAGAGCCCACTTATAATATTTATTTCTTTAATTAAAAATGTTTTACTGATTTTTGCCAAGCATTTTTCATTTTAAAATAATAAATAATAATAATAAAATTATGTCAAAACATTTATTGATAAAATATCAACTCAAATCACATAACAATAATTCAACTGTCATAAAATATTCATTAAAAGAAAGCTCTAGGAGATGGATAAAAGTTTGAGGCTTAAAAGAGAATATTGGATAAACTAAGCGTAAAAATGAATTTCTGTACCTGAAAGTAGGCTAAAACCCGCATAATAGCCGTCCACACGTACAAACTATTCCTAGTGAAGTCTATTATATTCCACATATTTTCGAAGTACAATACTAAGCCTTTAGTCCACAGATCTTTCGTTTCTTGCCATATGTGTGCTGGAAAGGAAATTAGCATTGTTTGTTTAAATAAATCCCTTTATTAATTTGAGAAATATCAAATAAAATTTAAAACTTGTATTTGGAGAATTTTCTGGATTGAAATAACCTCATATCTCAATACATAAATAAAACTTTTTTCAAAGATCAGTTGAAAGTAACGCCTGAATCAATTTTGTTTAATTTCAAAAACTTCTTCAAAAATGATTGTTTGAATCAAAACTAACGCAGAAAATTAAAATATAACATTTAATATTAAAAAATATTTTCTTTTGCTCTTGACATAATAGATACACCGTTAGTATAACAGGTAGTAATAATAGAATAAAAACAATAATAACAATTTTTACAATGTGTATCTCTTCTACATCATATAGGTACTTTTTGAGGTGTGTTCGTGTGCAAAGGGTGCCCAGTTTTAAAAATGGAACTTGTTGGCTATAAAAAAATTCCTAATATATATATACAGTAAAACCTGTTAAAACGGAATAACAAGAGCGCGGGGAAAACTCAATTTTAGATAGGTTTTCGTCTTAGCAGCACGGAGACTGGTGGCCGCAGAAAAAAAATTGCAAAAGAGAACATCCATTTAAACACTCTGAAATACGATTTTTAATTTTTTTAAAGACGAATTTTATTAATTATTTTTTATACTAACCTATCGTTAGATATTGAAATCTAATGGGATTAAAGAGAAGAAACTGCACATGAGGATGGGTCTGGAGCCATAGGCAAGTAATAATAAGAACATTTTCAGAACTTTTTCCATTGTCCTACGAAGAATGAAAAACTGTTTCAGCCCCTAGAGATAAAACTTTGTGCCATGTTGAATCTAAGAACATAGGTACGGGGTAGGGAATATTCTTTTTAAAGTATAGTTCCCAGCCCCCTGGAGGAGCAAAACCATATCCCACGATATATGAGAGGCTGAGTTAGCTGGTTGTTTATCTTAGGGCACTAATGTCGTATTTTGAACCACAGAGTATAATAAAGCGGCACCCTAATTTAAAGTTAAATTCGATCCATTACAAACATGCTTTCGCCAATCAGGTCAAAGCCGCAGGGAACCCCCCCCCCCCCCCAACTAAATCTTAAGTCTAAAATATTAAGAGATATAGCTTGAAATACTCAGAGACATGAGTGTTAACAGAAAGAAATGTAGGGAGGGGCAAAATTTTGGAAGAGCTAAATCTGTGGTCCGCGGCCTAGTCCGCTGATTTTAAATGCATAATATAAATACGAAATAAGCTGAACTAAGAAAACAATTAAGAAATATTAAATATTCAAAAATAAGTTTCTAACAGCATTTTAAATAAATAATTGAAACAGTTAAAACAAAATAAAGAACTGAAACAGTTTTTATTTCATGGTTACGGTTTTAGCCTTTTTTGCACCACCCTCCTGGATAAATTAGAAACACATGAACGTTTAAAAGAAAAAAAAATGTTCATCAAGAAATTAAGAGGAGGGAAGGGCTCTGTATTCACTTGCAAGAATGAATTTTATCACTTTTTTAAATAATCAGACAAAAAAAATTCAATTTTAAAATCCAGGGAGCTGCAACCCCTTTTCCTACCAGAGTTTATAGAAAAAAGTAGAGTCTTAAATTAAAACACTTTTTCATTTCCGGAGTAGCCACCAGAGAGTGCCATCCAAAAATGCGCTGCGCATGCGTTTTAGAGATGTTTTCTGTATTCGAACTTAATGCGTTCGTTGTAATTTAAAGTGAACTTTTGTTTTTAAGTGTACGTTCGCGCAGATTTTAATTAATAATTTAGTTTTATTTGATTCGTGTTTTGCGGAATGTTAAATCTTCTGACTTTAATTCGTATTCCTTCGTTAAATCATGTTAATTTGATCTCGTCAAAGCTTAATAAATAGAACTTTGTCCCGCTGATTCATGTTCTCAGGATGAAAACGAACCATTCTTCTAATATGAATTTGCAGGTTACATCAAGGAATTTTCATTTGAAAATATGCAAGACCTCCTCATACTTATTCATTGTGACAGTACAGCATTTTGAATAAAAAGCGCAATTTTTCTTAAAAAAAAAAATACAAGACTCTTGTGACCTCTTGTGACAGCGTTTCAAGTAAGTGGCGATAGATTTTTTTTTGACATATTGACATATTTTTTTAACCAGACAGTTTATAGAATTACATAAAATATTTTTCTTTCAAATCGGTTCGCAAAAAAACACATTAATTCTAGAAATATGTATTCTTCGAATCATATATTTATATACTGTTAATCTAACTAAAAAGCCAGTAATATATATATATATATATATATATATATATATATATATATACATATATAAATTTCTTAATTTAATATAAAAGTAGAAACGGAAAACAGTTCATGTATGTATGAGTTTAATGTGTTGATAATATGTTGAATTCCTTATAACATCCTCTGTTGTTGTTTAAACAATATTCTATTAACAATTCATTTTAATTGTTTTTTAGCTATATGAAAGACGTGTAAATTACTCAATTATTAATATTGGATTAAAAATATATTTAAATGATGAAACATCTGTTGAGATCTGATTTTTATATTTTTTAATTAGAAATGCGCAATTTTTTAAACAAAAATTTTCTTTTTCCTCCAGTTTTGTCTCTTTAAATATTTTTTATAATTGGATTCTTAATTTAAAGTTGTTATTAAAACTAATAGCTTTAATTTGATTTCATTGTAAAATAAATTAATATATAAAATATGTAAAATAAATTAATGTTTAAATGAAATTTTAATTTTTCTGGGATTGTATAATAATAAATGGGGAAATATTTGAATATAAAGCAGGGCTGGGGATTTTTCAAGAAGCAGATCCTGATTAAAGCATGAGCCAACTGGGCCATAGCACTGCCTGCTGCCCCTTCCGCCCCGATTTTAAGGGACCCCAAATGTCGTGTGCAATTTTCGTAACGCTAATATTTTAAATCTCTTTTGATATTGTACTGATTATAATCAATATTTTGCACTTTTACAGCAAGATAAGATTAAATATATATATATATATATATATATATATACCTAGTTAAAAAAATTGTAAAACCTCTCAGTAGCGGGCACCACGGGATTGCGGAATTTGTCTGCTATTCCGAGGTGTCTGCCTTTCAGAGGTAAAAGTAAAAATATGTAAATATGTGTGTGTTGGGATTGAAAAATATGGGTGTTCGATAAATAGGTGTCCGCTATTCGGGAATGTCTGTTATCGAGGTTTTACCTTCACAGCGGAGTGAATCCTCCATAACAGATACCTCTATTTAGCGAACAACTTTTTCAATTCACGATGCATACATATTTACATACTTTTACTTCTGAAAAGCGGGCACCGCCGAATAGAGGACAAATGCCGCGGAATAGAACTGTCCTCAATTGAGAGGTTTTACTGTTTTTAGATAAAAATATTTTTTTTCAATCTTATCTTACTGTAAAATTTCAAAAAATTGAATATAATCACTACAATGTCTAAAGAGATTAAAAATATTAGATTTATGAAAATTACATACCATATTTGGGTCCCCCTAAAAGTGGGGAGGGGACGGAACAGGCAGTGCCATGGTCCAGTTTGCCCGTGCTTTAATCAGGTTCTGCTTCTGGAACAATCCTCAGCCCTGCTTCATATTAAAATATTTTTCCATTTATTAAGGCTTCAATGTGGTCAAATATGGCTGTCTATTGTCGACGAATCGGAGAACATAAAATGGCCGCGATTATGACTTTTCAAATGTCTGAAATTCAGATACAAATAAGCGTCTTAAAAATTAAGCCATTTTAAAGTGTCTCTTTTTTTAACCATCCGTTTCAGACACTTAAGTGTCTGAATTCCAGACTTTTCAGTGTACAGTGCAATTAATCTGTCTAATCATATATATATATATATTATTTATTTACAGTATAGCCTCCTTATATACTTTATAATTTGCAATAAATAAATAAAAAGAGAAATTGACTGTATATTTTCAGATGAGGAACTCGGTTATTATTAATTGTACCTATTTTTTTTTTGTCCGAGAATACAACATGGAATCGTGAACAGACGCGTCATTATTGTGTTTGGGTGTTTAGGCAATAAGTCGGGAGAAAATGTATTGGCAGAATTTGAAGAGAACGGGAAAGCGAACGTTCTTTTTAGGCCTCGAAATTATGAAATAATATCTATGGTGAACAGTTACGTTTGAACTGACGTTGTGAAATTCTAGTCCTATTCTAAATTGGAAGTTAAAAGCTAATACAGGGGCTTAGCGATTGTTGTGTTATTATTTGCAGAAAAATAATTGGTGCTTTTATTTAATTATAAAAATTTTAACTGTAATTTATTAAAACAAATTATTTTTTAAAACGTGCCAAATCAGTCTTTGTTATATTTGATACTGAAAACATTTTTGTAATCGTAGGATTTCAGTAAAAATATATAGGATGTCCCACATGTTTCTTCACATTAAAAAAATTCTTAAAAAATCAACCAATTGTCGTATCAGAATGCGGTTTACACCATAAAATTTGTCAAAGTGTCGGACATTTTTGCCAGTAAAAAAATAATTCAAAGATATCCGAAAGTAAGTTCGAATTTCAGAAATTCATTACAATTTAACAAATTTGCTGCTTCGGTGTGCAGTTTACACCATAAGAAAAAGTGACAAAAGAAAAAAAATAGTTGAAAAAGTTCCATAAGTCCATCGCATTTCAAAACTTATAAAAATATAATAAATTGTCGTATCGGAGTGCAGTTTGAATCATAAGCCTTGGCAAATGGTTGGAGTATTTGTAGCATTAAACAATTTAAAGAAAATTCAAACTATTTATTTCTTTTGCACAAAAATTCAGACACTTTGACAAATTTTACGGGGCAAACTACAGAGTAATATGACATTTAAAATTTCTTTTAATGAATTTTTGAAATGGGAATGGACTTATGAGGCACCCTGTATATGCAGTTCACAAAACTGAAGAGATTACGATCTTGTTGATTTAAATGAGCTACTTCATTTAGAAGAAATGAAATTCAATCATAAATCTAGAAGAAATAAGCTAAAAGTATTAAGATTTTTCCATGAAATATCATTGAGGTTCAGATAATTTTGATAATGTAGTGTATATTGTATTTTAATGTAATCAATGAAAGATGGAGTTACAGAATCTTTTGTAAGTGGAGAATTCACACATAAAATATTACATAGAATTTTTCACGAAATAAAAAAATATGTGGTGATTATTTGTCTCTGTGTAATATGAGAAAAATTGCAATGTAATTTTTTAATTTAAAATTTTCCGATTTTTAATTTAAAGATTTTTTTCATTATTTATATTTAAAAAACTAACTTATCGGCGTGTTCCAAATTTCACATATTGATTTATTTCGCTAATATTCGGTTATATTTGTCGGTTTAGTTAAGAAGAATTGAACTGTGATCATTTTTCATCTTCCTCTATACTTACTTATTCACTATAACTATACAAAAAAACGCTAAAAAAGTAGAAATTTCACTATTTTTTACGGGAATGTCTATTTTTTTTAATGTGCAATATCTGTACGTTTAAGCTCTACCCTTCTTTTTTCGATGATATCATAATACACTAGGAAAACATATTTTATTGGAAGCTGGTTGTTAGTGATGTCACTTAAAATCGTGATTTTACAGGGAAATTCCTTCAACGGGGCAAACATTTCTATGTTATCTACGTTTCTAGTAACGTTATATTAAAACTTTAGGAAAAAGTCTGTAAACTAAAGTTTCTTATTGAAAATCACATAGAAATCGAGTTTTCTTCAAAATTATTTTTATATTATGACTGGTTACGATTTTTTTTAACGAGTTTTCTTTGCCATTATTGTTGCTGGATTTTCGCGATAACATAATTTCTTTTTACTTAAAGATTAAAGTTTTCGTTACTTACCTATTACGTATACTAATATTGTTATCTCTAGAAGAGTTGGTGGTTGACCTCTTTGCTTTCTCAAGGCTTCATACGAATGTTTCTGCATTTCAACACTTCCAAACCATTCAGCAATCAAAGTTTCAACCCTCTGAGAAGCCAGTATGAGTAGAACTTCAAAGGAAACAATTACATTTTATCAAATTTTTTATGTACAGAGAGTATTTGTTTAAACTGCTAATTATCAGCATGTAAATTATACATTTAAAACTTTACTTTTAAGAAAAATTAGAATATATTTTTAAAACAAAAAAGAAAATAGATTATTATTTGCAATTTACTTAGAGGACTATACTGCAAGGATTGTTTTTACGACCATGGGAATAAATGAATTTTCCAAACATCTTCGTGAACGTACCCCTATACTGCTTCACCACACATGCTTATTTATAATGTATGCATATTGGAGCTTAAACTACAGAATTCTCAGATGTAGATGGTTGATGATACAAATACATATAACAGAAATTTTCGAGGAGTGGGGTAATAAAAACTTTTTTGCAACTATCAATTATGCAAACAATGAAGTAATGTCCAAATATGTTGTTATTTTCAGCATGAACGGGCTTTTCTATATTTTCTTCATAAAGACATCTCATTGAAAAAAAACTGTAGCGATTGAGAATCTTAGCTTTCTTTCCATCAAAACCATTACGTACGACACTTTTTCACCTATATATATATATATATACGAGGGCTATCCAGAAAGTAGATTACGTTTTGGAATACAAAGTATAGGAAACAAATTTTATTATATACAGATGAAAGCCACACTCAAATACTACTTTTCTACATAGTCACCATACAAATTAAGGCATTTGTCGTAGCGATGTACGAGCTTGGAAATGCCTTCGTCGAAAAATTCGGCCGCCTGCGCCTTCAACCAACAGTTCACGTGTTTCACCCATGTTTCGTCACCAGTAACGATGCGATCGAGTAAAGAGTCACCATCCTTATGGTAAGCGTCCAAAAAGTTCAACGCTGCAGCCATTCGCTGATTTTTGTGGTCCTCTGTCAAGATTTTTGGAATCCATCTTGCACAAAACTTGTGGTAACCAAGCTTTTCGCTGATGATTTCGTGCAACAAACTTCGCGAAATTTGTGGAAAACTCAAAGAAAGTTCCGTTATTGTGAACTTATTACTGCACGCACCTCGCAGCTCGCGGGATTTTCAATTAACGCAGACATTTCAAACCGTCACAGTATCTGAACGGAGCACAGCACGAACCTCTCACTAGCACGGCTAGATGCCGACTGAGCTGCGCAACGCTCTGACCCCAAGATGGCCGCGCTAGCCCCGCCCCTAGCGGACACAGACGAAAACGTAATCTACTTTCTGGATAGCCCTCGTATATTGTTGTCTTATAACGGTTATGTATATATATATATATACAGACAACACATTTTCTCATTTGAAAGTGGAATTTACATGGTAAAATTCAATGTGAAAGCACAATTCACAATTGAGTTACAGTCATATCTCGAAAATTGAAGATTCGATAGGAAAGTGCAATGCACATGCAACCGCTTTAAAGTTAGTTTCCAAAGATACTCAGATATAGGGTAAGGTTGTGCAAGAGTGCGCACTTTAGCTATTTCATTAAATAATAATAAATGAAGAGAATTAAGGCATGATGTTATACTTTATTTATGCACTTAGATTATTAGGCTAACAAAAATAATTGCATTACGCAACTTATAAGAAACACTTTTGGTATTATTTGAAGAAAGATTATCCTGCTGAATGCGCACTCTTGTGCAACCAATGAGGGAAAGAGTGTGAAATAAAAAAAAGGAAAGCTCTTCACTTACAAATATCACATTTTTAATGATCACGACCTGCGTAGTCTGTGCACTTTTCGTGCCACCGGTCTCTGCAATAAATGCACTCTATCCAAATCCTCTACGATTGGTTCTCTATAGATTTCTGAACAGCATAGACATTTCCACACTTTTTTTGGTGCACTTTTTGAATTCTGCTCTTGAGTTGGCATAGTGTGGTTCTTAAAATGTTGAAGCCAGTAAAGTAACAGATCACTTGTTATAAAGCTGCTATCAGAAACCATTTCAACGGCAGATGCAAATGCATTATCTAAAAGTTCTGCCCCCATACTCTTTCTTTTGTTTGCGAAAGCGGGTGGACCAAACTGCCCACGAGCACTCATTGCATAAACCACTGTGAAGTTTTGCCCTCTTTCAGCACTTGAAATCTTGTTAACACTTCGTTTTCGTTTAGTGTATATAACTTTTGGCGGCTTGTTAGGTACTTTAAAGAAACCAGACTCGTCCATATTGCATATTTTTGCTGTTGAAAGTGATATTTATCATAAAGATCTAATACGTTTTTGTAGAAGCGATCTACCTGTGGCTTATTAAAGCCCATGGCTCTTGCTATGCTCGTCAACGTTGGTTGCCTTAGTGATAAAGTAGTAAATAAGAAAAGCTATTAAACTAAACTTTAAGTATTTTAAAGCTATATGTGACAAATAAAATAGATAGCAGATATGTTGGACAAGAGTGCTTGCGCACTCTTGTACTGTCGTCACTAATTAATTTTGAAACGTCCGTAATGCCATCTATTGATAAGCAAATCCAAATCCCTTAGGTGACAGGTAGTCCAATAATAATCTAATCGAAACAATGATAAAGGAAATTATCTTTGCTATGATCCTGTTTTCAAAAACCATAAATATTATAACGAGAAGCCCAAAATCACCTTTTCTCTTCTAAATCTTTAAATATTTCACCAAAATACGTTGATTTTTTTTACCATAAACTTATGTCATTATATCATTCACAACTGTAGCTAAACGCAAATTTCTATTTTGGGATTCGATAATCGTTCTGCGTACTTTTGTACACCACACACTCTTGCACCACCCTACCCTACTGGGTATTCGCACTTTGCAATTACCTTCTCACAACTCTATTATGTTCAAATTTTTTATTTTATGAACCTCTTTCAATGAATTATAAATGCAACGCACATTTCTTCCACCAGGATGTTGTGTGCCTGATAGATTGCAAAATCATATATTATAATGCGATCAAATCTTCTGTGTCTGTATATGTATTGTAACGATTTCATTAAATCTCTCACAGTCTGCTAATTAGGCAGAGTAATCAAAGATAGAAGTTCCCAAGAGTTGGAAAACTTTTCTCACGCTTCGCTGTGGTGTGACAAGAATGTCGTTTACTACAATAGGAAAAGATAAGCTTCGATCAATCTTGTGAAACTGAAATTGCTAGACAGCAAATATTTCTCTGATCTGACCGTCGATATGTGGGGTCTCGGATCGTGGGAAAATTTCCTGCGAGAACATTTAAAAGTTCAGTAAGACCTCCCTAAAGAAAGCTTTAGCCAATGACGTAAACTAAAACTTTTTTGATTGGTGATCGGAGAATCTTTTGTTCGAGCAAGCGGACCGGAGAAGAGAATCGGGGGAAGAGAGTTAGATTTTTGGAGAGCAGAGGAGTGTTGGTGAAAAGACACTGATCTCTGGATGGATTCCCGACCAAGTGGGGAAGGAAAGGCGATGCTGACAGATTTTTGAATGAGAGAGTGCGATCTCTCTGAAGTCAACGCAAAAGCCTTGGATTTGACCTTTCGGGGAGAGTGAAAAGTAGCTCTAGTTAAGACTTTAAGATTTTAAAACTACTGTAAAAGACTGGACTATTTTGTGATTTGCTATAAATTACAAGTCGAGCGAACTCAGCTAAAACAAAGTGTTGTAAATAATTTTTACCTCTAGAAATTTCAAGAACGCTTTTTAATAAAATTTGTTCTGAAATATTTAATGAAGGTGATCCATTGTGAAACGGTTCCACGCTACCCCATTTCAAAAACACACAACATCGTGGATTCTTTACAGTATATACACAAGGTGTGGCCATTAATTTCTAGTACTGTAGCAACAATTATTAGAATTGAAACTTCGTTGGTTGGTTAACAATGGTATTTGAATGGTCACGTATCTGCCTAAAATTTCTGCGCTGCGCATCATTCTCGTTTTACTTTCTGGTGTTGAAACACGCAAGCAAACATTCGCAGTCAAGCCATAATTGTTGAAGTGAAAATAATACTGCAGAGAATAAATTTTGTTTCAAATTACAACTAAGTGCTAGCGAAACACGCAAAATGTTGCAGCAGTGAAGACGCATTATCCGTTCTCGCATTTTTGAATGTTTTATACGTTTTTGTGATGGTCGAGAAAGCGTCGAAGAGGATCAAGCATGACATTGTGCAATTAAACCATCCTCCATACTCTTCGGATTTGGCACCGCAGACTATTTTCTGTTTCACAAACTGAAAACATCACTAAAGGTAACAAAATTTGGGGATATTGATAACATCAAGGAAATCGTGACGTCCGAAATTAAGGTCCCAAAGCTGACTTTGCAAGTTGTTTCAAACAATTGTACAGCCACCCTCAAAATTGTATTACGTCAGACGGAACTTACTTCGAAACATATCACACAGCTATTTACTATACATTGATATTTCAAAAGTTATTTCACCAGTCCTAGAAATTAATAGCCACAGCTTGTATATATATATATATATATATAGGGTGTTCCAAAATTCGACCGACAAATTAAGTGGGGTGATAGAAGGCATCAAGAGGATGAACCTTACCATAGGACATGGGGTCTCAAACCACGGTGAGAGGGTAAAAATCGCGAAAAACGCATGTAGGTTTCGACGTCACGCTGGGCTGGAACGACAAAAGTACAATACACAAAACTATTTATTTGATTAATTGTTACAAGAGTTGTTCGAAGTGGCGCCCACGGACCTCATTGCACAGATTCAGATTCAGATTCAACCAAGCAGGGAGGCCTACCATATGGCTTTAGCCTCTGCAAGCCCTGCTTGGCAAGTTTATTTTAAAAAAAATACATATTTGACAAAGCAGCCCTCATGCGGGCATGCTGAAATTATTATACCTCTAGGCATTGCAAAAGCCCGAGATTTGAATAGTCTTACATGAAAATACAAATTAAGTATAATTTTTTAGTGCAAGTAAGAAATGAAATTTGAGATAACAATTAAACTTTTGGATGGAAATATTTGAAAAATAAAAGATTAAACGAGTCATAACAGAATAAACATTTCTCTCCAGAAGAAACAATTGGAATGCCATTAATTTTTTATGTAAGAATAATATGTTTTATCTGTATATAAATTCTTGAAGTACGGACATTTTAAGTATATGTTAAATTATTATTTAACTTATTGTATATAGGTGAGAACCTCATCTAGAAATTCAGATACAAGCAGTATAGATATGAAATATTATGTAGCTCTTTGAGTACAAAAATGCAAACAAAATTAATTTAAGTATAGATATAAAAATTTCTCTTTGAGTGCTAATTAAATAAATGACTCTTTACAGTTTTCAATGCTAACAGAACAGAATATGATGAATATATAACTCTGTGATTTGGAACTATAATTAGTATGAATATGATATAAATTTCTCTTTGAGTACTGGTTGAAAAATGACCACAATCATAATATTTGAATGCATAGAATAAGAAAGAAAATAATAAAATACTATATTACTGTTTCAGTGCAAGCTTAAAATAAATAGAGACATATAAATTCTCTTTGAGATCTAACTGTATTTATAATTTTTGAATGCTAACAAATTTTATATAGTGCTATAAACTTATTAAATATAAACAGAATAAAATAAAATAATAATACATCTCTTTGAGTGCAGGGCAAACTTTTTTTATATATTCTAATGCATGCTGGATTAATGTAAAATAATATATATCTCTTTGAGTGCAAAGTCTGATTTCTAACTGAAGTTCAAAAGTTCTGAATTTGATGACACCTACAGTATTGGACATTTGAAAAATAGTCATCATTATTGTGAGAGCTTAATTTGCAGAAAAGTCACCATTAATGAGAGTTTAAAAGTTATTTGAAATTTACAAATTGTTAGTGGAAAATATTTTAAACGTAGAGACAGTGGATTTTCTCAATAAACTCCTTCGTCATCAGGAAAAGCATCATCATCATCATCATCATCATCATCACCATCAATGATGTGTACTGGTGGCATTTGGAATAACAATTGTTTCTTTTTCTATTAAGGACATGCAGTTAATTATCTTTTGAAGAAATGAGGAATTCGCCGAGATTGATTTGAACCAATTCGACAAAGAGATGGTGTCAGTTTTCCTCAAATGTAGAGTAGCCGTCAATGTGCATGTGAGAACCGTAATGTAGCGAATTCCCTCTTGCGCCACAAGTGCATCTTGAAGACAAAACTTTATTAATTTTAATTAAATAAGCCGTTAAAGGGCCATGATTGATAGCGAATATATATAAGTATCGATGACTTAGAAGATAGTCTTCTGAAACTTTTGGCTTCAATTCATAGGTATATCGCCCAATGAGACATAAGTTCCAATCACGTTGCCATGAGTTATGTAAAGTTTGCTTTAATATTCTCTTAAGGTATGAGGATGGATATGGTATAAATTTTTCTGGTATTAATGAATTTGTGTCAGTTGCTTCCTTTGCTAACCGATCCACTAATTCATTACCTGTTATTCCCGAATGTCCTTTGACCCATTGTAGATAATTTTTTTGTGTTGTTCCTTGCAGAGATTGGATTATTTGACTGATTATTATATTTTTTGTAGATATATCTTTTAGTACTGTTATTGTAGATTGGCTATCTGATTTTATAACTATTGTGCGATATTTTGATTGTTTTGACCATTGTATTGACTCCAAGATCGCCAGCTGTTCCGCTTGATACGTTGAGTTTCTTTCTGTATTCTTTGCTGATATGTATACATTATTTCTTCTTCTTTAAATACGCAGCAGTCATAACCCGTGACGATTTCAGTTTTAGAGCCATCCGTGTATATTTGCACATCTGTCTCTATTTTACTTTGTGCATCCAGTATATTAAGATATTATTTTGAGGTATCTATATATTTCTTGCAAGTTTTGTTTTGAAATGTATCAGAGTGATGTGGGTGTGATGGCACTCACAGTCTCAGTATCATTCATTGGTCTGCAATCTGTTTCAGTTTTAAAGGTAGTGGAGGAATTCCTGTCAGGACATTTAGAGCCGATGTAGGAGATTTTTTACATGGTCCAGAGATTAGTAGCAGACAACGACGCTAAATAGATGAGAGCAGGCGGAAGCCATGTGACTTTTGCAATCTTGGAAACCATGCAGCTGCTGCATATGAAACTTTCTTTTCTAAAATGGAAGTGTACCAAGTTTTTATGATTTGTTTAGAAATGCCACTTGTGGTTGATGCGAATTTTAACAAGTTTTGTATTGTTGCTGACATTTCATCCCGTTTGATTCTAAGATGTGGAAAAAATGATAGGGTTGAATCTAAATGTATTCCTAGATATGCATAGTATTTTCAGTTTTAAGATTATGTGAATCAAGTTTGAAGATTGGACGCCGTTTTAAATACTTTGGACGTCTGAGATTCAGACATTGGCATTTGTGATAAGAGTTTTTCAGATCTGAAGCTTGAGATCAATCAGTAATTACTTGAAGAGCTTCATTTCCTCTCCATTCCAGTTCGACTATAGTTCTTGCCTCAATGATTAACATTAAACGATCCGCATATGCTATGACCCTTAAATTTTAATTGCTGAGAAGATCGATTAATTGCTGCAGAAATACTTTCCACAGGAAAGGACCATAGCACGAGCCTTGTTGGCAGCCTTTGGAGAACCAATGTATTTCATCCATTATCCAGTTGGGATATGCTCCTCTTTTAATTAGGAAGGACCTTGTCGTGTTAATATAGGGCTGTTCAATATTTAGTTGTAGAAGTAGGATTAATGTCTGCTCCCACGGAAGATTATCAAATGCATTTTTGAAATCTATTGACAATAGGGATATATACGAGTTGTTTTGTTTGATTATTTCTATGTGTGAGAATAGTGTTTGAATTGCTGTTGCTGTTGATTTCCCTTCCGTGTACCCATGTTGATTTTCAAAAAGTATTCTATTTCTGTGTAAAGAGAAGTTTATCCTTCGCAGTAAGAGTTTTTCATATATATTTCCGAAAACAGGGAGCAAAGTGCCTGTAGGAGTCAATCTCTGTAGGGGGTTTGCCCGATTTAAAAAAATACACCAACTCTCCTATTTTCCAAACATAAGGAAAATATAGTTCAGTTTCAATAGTGTTATGTACATTTGGAGTAGGAGTTCTTTTTTAATTTAAAAAATATTTCTTACTATGTGATGATCGATGTCATCTATTCCCGGCGCTTTGTTAGCATTAAAAGAGTAGATGACGTCTCTCAATTCTTGCATTGTGAACGGCGGTACAGTGTCCGTTGACTGTGGATGCAGATTAACTTTTGGATTAGCTGATGGACCGAAAATTCCCTTAGTGAGATCTATAAATAGTTGCTTTTTAGTTTGGGTTATGGTGTCTGAAGAAGATAGTGCATACAATTCTTTATGATAGAAAACTTGAAAAGCTACTTTTTGAAGTTTCCCATACGGATGTTTTGTTTTTTAGAAAATTGATTCCATGCATCATTCTTAGCTTTCTTTATAAACTTTCTGTATTTAGCTTTCTCTAATTTATATTTTGCATAATGTTCAGGAGTAAACTCTGGTAATTTTGATTTCTTTCTTAAAGCTCTAACCAAATTTCGTTGTTTTCCGATTTCTTCTGTCCAGCATGTTATTTGTGGTGTATACGCTGACTTTCTTCTTTTAAAACTTTTCTTACAGATATTGGTGAGTAATGTGATGAATTTTTCGTAAATATCATTAAATTTATCTATGTCTTCTATATTATTAAAGCATATATTATTTTCTTTTATTTGAATTTGAAAAGCTGTGTTAAATTTATGAAATGATAAATTTTTTATTCTGAATCGTCGTCTGGGAAGCTTTAGAATTTTTGTATCTAATATTAAAGTTATTAAACGATGATCACCAAAATCCATCTCCTCCATCACTTCCCAGTTGGTTATGTGAGAAAAGATCGGCATTGAAGCTAATGTCACGTCCGGCCAGCCTTTCCTGTCCTTTGACTCGTATGTCGGGGAAGCATGTGGGTTATTGACTACTAAAAGTTTGTGAATACACATTTGATGAATTAAATGATGCCCTCTGTCATTTTCACTATTATACCCCCATAGAGGACTGTGAGCATTAAAATCACCTAACATTAGGAATTTTGATGATTTTCCTTTAATTTGTTCCCATTCTTGCAAGTCTTCTTGTATGTCATGAGAGGGAGGTATATATTGGCAACCTATAGTTAGATATCCTTCTATTGTCAATATATTTACAAAGACTGAATTTTGTGTTGCTTTTATTTGAAGATGTTGGATTTCCGTGTTTAAAATGGCTATGAAACAATTTCTAGATAACGAAGAGTAGCATGGTAGTGAGCTTGGAAGACCATGTGGCCTTTTATTTGTTATGGCGCAGTCTTGAACACAGGCTATTGTGTACTTTTCATTTATTAATTTTTGAAAGAGGGATGATGAAGCTGGGCGTATTTTTTGCAGGTTTAATTGCGCTATTTTAAGGTCTTCCAATTTATGAATATTAGCATTTTCTTCATTTATTATTAAAGATGCTAAATTAGATTGATTCCAGGTGGATTGTAAATTTATTGTTGAGGTAGTTGCTATATTATTTGGGTTACCGAATGTCTCTTATTGAACGCCTTTCATTTCTTTGCTGGAAGTAGTATTGGTATATTTCGCAATCTGCTAAGTTTGCGCTATGATGGTAAAGTTTTTTGTTTGTGTATTGCGTGTTACTTTCACAGTTAATGCATCTATGTAAGTCTGGCTTGTCTTTTATCTTACAATCTTCTGATTTATGTGGTTTTGTGCAATAGGCACGAATTAGCTTTCTTCTACAGTTATTTTGTGTGTGACCATAAGCTTGACAATGTAAACTCTTATTATTGGGATGTATTTTTGTAACCGAAATAAGTAGGCGACCTCTACTTCTTAATATCTGTGCATTCATGTCATCTACCTCTATAATCATTTGATAGGTTTTTGAATTTCCTCTTTTCATAGACTTTATTGTAGTTATTGCAATTGGTTGTCTCAGTTCTTCTTGTATTTTATCCATGACTTCTTTTTCTGAACATATCGTTGGAATTCCAATGATTATAAGTTTCTGTCTTTTTTCCGTCTTGTATTCAATTTCTATCATATCTTGAATATTTTCGAGATCCTTTATCGTTTCGTACAGAAATTGGGTATTATCATCTTTTTCCGATCTGATGATCATTAAGTTGTTTCTGCTTATAGTACACAGAAATTTTTGATTTTGTAGTTTTTCCTTAAGTTTTCTGTTTAGCATATCTCTAATTGCAAACAATGACATTGATGTCTGGACTTTTCTCCTTATAATTACTGCTGATTTTGAAAATATCACCGATATAGGAGTTGCTTTGTTTGTTTGTTAAAGAGTGGGGGAAGGAATGTTTGTCGAGGTTACTTCAGCATATGTTTGCTTGATTGTATCTGTTACTTGTTTCTGAATTGTAGTAGTGATTTCCGTTGTTTTATCTGTATTGTCTTTTATATGAACATATAATTTTTCTATCATCTGTATTCCCTTCAAGTTTTCATCTATTAGTTTATTCTTCTATGCCATTTCTTCCTTTAGTTGCTCTATTGAATCCATTAGGTTTATACAGTGTATCGCTAAGTTTTTTCTATCTATCTTTGTTATTTGATACTTTTTTTGATCTATTTCAGTACCATTTTGTTTCAGTTGTAGTATAATATCTGAGTTTTCTTGATTTATAATTTCTTGTTTTCGTATTTCCTCCTTTAATTCATTTATTTCTTTTGTTTGTTGTTTGTTTAACTGCTTTTGTTGTTTTTGTAACTCTTCCTGTTCTTTATTGTTTCTTTCTTGTTTCACAATTTCCTCTTTTAGTTCATTTATTTGCACTTTTAGTTCTCTTATTTCTTCAATTTGTTGTTGATTTAACTGATGTTGTTGTTTTTGTATCACCCCTTGTTCTTTTATTTTTTCTTTCAATGTTTTATTTTCATTTCGTAGTTTTTTGATTGTGTCAGTGTCTTTTTGTCGTTGACTAAGTACTCTTTGAGATAATGGTTTCAAGTTATGTTTATCTACAGATGCCATCTTCCTTTGAACTAATTTTATTCTTTTTATATCTAAACTTTCTATGATAATGAGATTTCTATATAATATCAACTAATAAAGAAAAGGGCATCACCAGACCTGCCCCACATGTATTTGAAGGAAAAGGTAAGATAGAATAAGAGAAAGCAAAAACCAGTAGCCGTAGCTACTGTAAATGACAAAGATAAAATAATTAAAAAAAATGGGGACATTTTTTAGAAAAAATAAAAAATAAAATATTACGATAGATTTATTGTTATAATGTCTGCCAAAGTAGAGAAAAAAGGGGGAGCTATACACCTCTTCCTTCACAGAGGGTACTATATGCTGTTTTATGCAATAAAAATGTATGAGATATAAAATATTAGATTTAATTTTTTTTTACAAGATACAAAGTTTAAAAATAAAACATATGTCACTGCTGTACTGCAATATCAAGATGTAATGATTAGATCTTTTGGCACCTACCAAAAAAAAAAAAAAAAGAGTAAATAAATAATAAAAATGAAATGGGGGAATGAGTAGCACTCGAGAAAATAAATAATTGAAAAAAAAAGGAAATAAATACCTTTATGTAGCTATGTACAAGGGTCCAGGCTGCGTTTGGATGCTGGGTAGGGAGACACAGGGAGCCACGACTCATGGAAATCCATTAACTTTCCATATACTTACCTTTTGAAGCTATATTAATATTAATAATAATAATAATATCCTCATTGCACAGTCTACAACGACGTAAGAACGATTACCGGACGCGCTCGAAGATGCCAGGTATGCTTTTGATGTCTTCCGCAGCGACGACAATAGTCGCTATGAGATCCTCCGTTGTGTCCACAGGCGTCACATAAACGAGTGATTTAAGGTTACCCCATAGGAAAAAATCACAAGGATTGATATCTGGTGGACGCGGAGGCCATACAAAGTGTCCCGAGCGTCTAATCCACCTCTTTGGGTATGTAACATTGAGGTTATTACACAACTAGATGGAAAAATGTGCATGGACACCATCATGCATAAACCACATGCCTCGCTGCACTGCGGCCGGCACACTTTGCAGCAATTCAGGAAAGACGTGTTGCAGAAAAACAAGGTACGTTGCTAAATTCAAGCGTTCGGTCAGCAGGTACGGCCCCAAGAGATAATCACCGATGATTCCTGCCAATATGTTGACACTAAACCTCTGTTGAGATTTCGACGGTACACTGGCATGGGGATTATCCATCACCCATGTGTGTGCATGATGTGTGTTGACAACGCCTTCTCGCGTAAAGCTGGCCTCGTCAGTAAATAAACCAGTGGCATGAAATAGAGCATTAGAATGTGTGATGATGTCAAGCATCCAGCGCACGAACTGATCAAGACGGGGATGGTTGTCTTCGGTTAGAAGTTGTACCTTTCGTATGTGGAAGGAGTACAACTTTGCAGTATGCAAAACATTCAAGACCACAAACCATTCTCGTGTGCGGAACATCGATTTCAGCTGCAACTGTTCTTGCAATTGCCGACGGGGAATCGGCAAATCGCTGCAGCACGGTTTCTTTCATTTGAGGAGTTCGTAGAGTGCGCGGTCTCCCTGCATCAGGTCGTGATGAGTGGAAGGTCCCCGTCTCCCGTAGCAGTCGATTGACCGTGACGAGGTAGTATGGTGCGGACAACGCATCCTCGGATATTGCTGTTGGTACAACCTCTGCGCTAAACGCCCATTGCGTTCTGCTCGACCGTACATCAATTACATACTAGCATATTCCTGGTTCGCGTAGTCAGCCATTATGATACTCATTGAAACAGACAATTAAATGCTACACGTGCTTACTACCTCAATAGCGCTAATTTACGTCTTGAATGTTGGAAAATTATTTATTTCCATTTAACACAGTTTCCATTTAACTTACCAGCTAAATTATACATATTTGTATATCTTGCTAAGAGTGAAAAACTAAAAACATGGAGTCAGAGACAGACACTTCAACAGTCTGCAGTACGTGTATTCAGCACGTTGGATTCAGTGATCGACTGACGTCTACCTTTCGTCTCCTCTGGATTTAGAGCCTGCATGCATTTTTCGCGATTTGCACCCTCTCAACGTGGTTTAAGACCTCATGTTCTATAGTAAGCTTTCATCCTCTTGATGCCTTCTATCATCCCTCTCAATTTTTCAGTCGAATTTTGGAATCCCCTATATATATATATATATATATATATATATATATATATATATATATATATATATATATATATATATTATATATATATATATATATATTATATATAAGGAAATTTTATCTAAAATACGACTCTAACGATTTTGACTAAATTTTGTATCCTACCGTTTTGAGTTGAAACAGTTATGAAGTTGTTTAACAGTTGGTAGTAAACGAAATCGCAAAGTTGCCAACATTTCACCAAATTTGGCGTTATTTGGCGAAATGTTGGCGACATTGGGGAGATTTGGCGGGAAAATTGACTTTTAAGATTACCAATGCCAAAACACATAGCGCCAAACGAAATAATGTTGCTAATTTTGCATCTTTTCGCCTAATTTTAACGACATTTGGCGACTAAATTGCCTTTTAGAGTATGAAGGAAGTTTCTAAAAATTCCCAATAGGAGCCGAGATATATGATTCAACTAATAAGAGTCCATAGAACGTTCTCGAAAACAGAATTCAACCAATCAGAGTACATAGAACTTTCTCGCAATTAATCCCACACCTATATAAGGAAGTGCTTCGGTCGAAGCCTAAAGTCTGTGAAGTTGGACAGTGAATCTGGCGATCTGCAAAATACTTACGAGTCTACAAAACGATTGAAGTTTGTGTCCAAATTTCGCGCTTCCTACTGTACAGTGAAGACTGCTCTGAACTACCAGAATCGTGCTTCCTGTTGGATTGTGAAGACTACTCTGAAGTACTAGAATTATGTCCGCTAAACATCCTACGAAACGGAAAAATTTTAACTTTCAACAGCAAGTAAGAAAGGGAGATAATTACCGGCAAGCATTTCGGTCGCGTGTTTCACATAACCAGAATAATACTGGACTCAAGAAGGAGCATTATGCAGTGCCATCAGTTTCCCGTGTGGCCGGCGTTCACCATCAGTATCTACAAGACTCAGGGGAAAACCTCTGACTTCGTAGGCGTGGATTTAAGGGTCTCCGTCTTTATTCACGGAAAGCTGTACGTTTCTTTCTGACGTGTAAAAAGGCGTTCAGGCCTAAAAGTCCTGCTAACAAAAGAAAGTGTGCAACGAACTAAAAATGTTGTTTGGAAGGATGCCCTTTCGTTGTAAATTTGTAAATAATGTAAAATTTAGAAATATGTACATAATTTTAATATTGATTGTTTCTGTAAATCATACTCTTATAAAATAAAATGCTTTAAAGTAATAATACAGCGAAAATTTATTGTTCTATCGAGTTGAACACAAAGCTAATTTTAACCGAGCTTAGCTCGATCTTCCCGCTGGTTTCATACCTATGCAAGCATATTTGCTAAAGTAAAAGCTACAAGCGGATCGGAAAACAAAGCTATTTAGAGAATATCTGTTGATTTCCCAGACAATTCCAGATAAATAACACATGACTTTATTTTTAATCATTAATCATAATTAATGAATTTGATTTCTGATTAATTTAATCTTTAATCAAAGAATATGAATGGAATATTGCATTTAATTGGTTAATCATTAATCATGCTCAACGTTTGTCACTGTAATAATGGCAAGGGAACTACCGGTCACATTTTTAATTCCATATTTTCAAACAATAATCTTTAAGGTAGATTTCTTGGAAATAATAGTATTGAAAAAAGGTGACCAGCACCCTAAACATGATTAAAAATTTAATCGTTAAGAGGCTACTTCACTCACACGAAAACACCCGCTCGCTAATGGTAATCCTATGGGGGAAATATTTTAAGATATCTCGTTCGCATTTCAATATTTTTAAATGATTTTCTTTTTTGCATTGGATAGCTGAGGTCAATCTCTATGCAGGCCCTTTTGTCCTTCTTTCAATTTTGATTACAAGTTTTTTTTTATTAAGATACTTTCACTTTCGGAACCGGTTTCGAAAGAGAAAGTATCCTCAATAAAAGAAACTGCAACCAAAATCGAAAAAATAAAAAACTGAGGCTGAATAGAGATCGTCCTCAGCTATCCAATGAAAAAAAATCATTTTAAAATATTGAAATGCGGATGAGATATCCTAAAATATTTTCTCCATAGGATTAACATTAGCGGGCGAGTGTTGTAGTAAAGTAGCCTCTTATTAAAATTAAATTTTGCCCAACACTGAATTTAATAACATTTTCTATCTGTGAAAACAGTCCCGCTTCCCTTCGGATGAAATAATTTGTTACATATCAGCGTTGAACGAAATTTCTTAAGTATACCTTTATGATAAATATTTACAACAGTAACATCGTTTATTCTGGATGTGCATTGTATCACATATTATAAAACATATTAGATAGAAATGATAAGTTTTAAAACCTCATTATAAAATGCAACTTACAGTTAAGATACTAATGTCATTTAGATATTACTTACATAAAAAGAACAGGTATGAAAAAGAATGTATGATAAACTTGAAGAACGGTTTCTTAACAAGTCGTCCAGTTTCAGAAGTAGGGAATATCATGTACCAAATTGAATAGAATGGGAATAGTACTCCAATTTTGAAAATTTCCCAAAGCTCATGAATAGAGTTATGTCGCCGAAAGCCTGGTAGTCCTTCGTACCACAAAGTGCCCAATAGTTGCTGTACATGAGGATGTGCTATAAACTAAAATAAAAAAAAAGAGTAAAATTACTATTAGCTTTTTAGTTTATGGGAAATGCATTTTGTCTTTTATTTGACAAACAAAGTACAGTTAAATGGAAACATAACAATTTAATGTAAATTATTTTGTTTTATTAATTATTTTGTATTAGTTATTCAAAGTTATATTATGCATTGGTTGTGCAAGAAAGGACATATAATTTTTCAAAATTTATTT
The DNA here is from genome assembly GCA_963931845.1 of Maratus michaelseni. NCBI lineage: Eukaryota > Metazoa > Arthropoda > Arachnida > Araneae > Salticidae > Maratus > Maratus michaelseni. The sequence continues at coordinate 299,473,997 of OZ007586.1, forward strand.
GTACAAAAATTGTTTATAATATGAATATTTTATGTTTCTTATGTATGTTCTTAATACAGTTCCAAAGTTTTAACTTTTGAAATTTTAAGGCTGATTAATACATTAAAATTGTGTCGGAAACAGTTTTTTTGCGTATTTTCGTTTTTCTTCTACACTACTAAAATCAGCTTTATATATATATATATATATATATATATATATATATATACCTTTTATTCAGAAGACCGTAAAAACTATTATTAAAGCAGAATACTTAATTATATGCATGAAGTCAGAAGTAATTTGGTAGAAAAAATAAACAAGATAATAATAAGCAATCAGGAATATAAGAATTGAAGAAACTTGCTCGAGATGAAAACGGCTTGTTTTATCGCAGATCATTTATTTCCATGTTTCAGATTTCAGGAAAAAATAGAAATAGTTAAATTTTGAAAAAAAAAATAGTGGCCATTCCCTGAATAACGCCAGACAATGGAAGACATTAGGATGTCTTGAAGTAGCCAGTGGCAATCGGAAGTAGTCAGCGTCCTAAATGTCATTCGTTCAGTCATTTAGCGATTGTGTGACCAGTATCAAACTGAAGATAGGAATCGAGAAGATTCGTAACTAGATGTCCAAGATTTAGAACTCCCGGGATAACCATTTTCTGTTTCTGAAACCAAGACATTTACTGCGCAACACACCAACCTCGTGACACAGGAGAAAAATGTTGGCAGGAAGAAATATACCTCTGAGTTTACCAAAAGAAATTCGGGGACACTTAATCATTTTAATCTCAGCAAACTGTTTACAGATGACTACATGTTGGTCATCTGTATACAAGGCGATCATTGATGTGCTCCTCACTGATGCTTCTGCACAACTCAACTGGCCTCAACAATAACATAGTACTGTGCTCTCTCTTAACAGATGAGCCATGGTTTGGTCTATAGCCTAATTTACAGCCAAAGAAACTAATACCTGAAGAAAGACCTGATATTTTCAGCTGTATATACATTCGTGAAGTGAAAAGTGATATCCCATATAAATTCTGTTGCAAATAATTGTATAACAAAGATACTGGTACCAGTCAACTGGAAATAGCGTACTATTAAACAGTATGCATGCATTATGCTCTGAGATCCGCCTTGTGTTAACTATGAAAAGTTTCAATCACAACACTCAATTTTGACAAAGTATGTGTAACTTATTATTAAAATTACTCCCACTTACAAAATTTTAAATAATTTGTAAGAAATATGCTGAAATTGAAATTAACCAAATCTAGTATTTGCCTCGCTAATGCTGAAATACCGGGTGGCCAGAATTAAAACATCCTTACTCTGATCTCCTTATATATCGAACCACTCCGTGTAAAGGTTTCAAATTTTCTGAACATACTATTTAAGACATGGGAAACGGATTACGTGAAAAAAAAATAGTTCCAGAAATACCGATAGATGCTGTACAACGAAAATATGAAAAAAAGAAAAGTTGAAGAGTTGAAGTGGATACATCAAGGCCATCGAAGATTTTATGGAGCGATGAGGCCCATTTCTACCCCATTAGGACAGCGAACACCCATAACAGTAGCATTTGGGAAACTGAAAACCCTTGTACCTTCCAAGCGATTGCACCCACTCACCATAAGTTACAGTCTGATGTAGATTCACAGCCACATTCATTCTTGAACCTTTCTTTTTCGAACAGGCTATTCTCAATGGCCTTGTGACATGCATTGTGACGGCCAACAGGTACAAAAGGATGTTCGAAACTTTTGTTGTACCCTATTTGCAAGAGCAGTAATGTCTTGGCTCAATTACCTTTACGCAAGATGGAGCGCCTCCCCACATTAAACTCTGTGTGCAGCAGTTTTTTCGGCAATGTTTCACTAATGGCAGAGTAATCAGTCGTTCGTTTACGACAACCTGGACATCTCGCTCTAAGGATCTTAATCCGTGTAATTTTTGACTGTGGGGACACTTAAAAAAAAATCTGTAAAAATTGAATCGCTGGGGACCGGGCCGTTTCGGACAGGTTTCCGTCTTAACAGGATTACGTGAAAAAAAATAATTCCAGAAATACCGATAGATGGCACTGTACAACGAAAATATGAAAAAAAAAGAAAAGTTGAAGAGTTGAAGTGGATACATCAAGGCCATCGAAGATTTTATGGAGCGATGAGGCCCATTTCTACCCCATTAGGACAGCGAACACCCATAACAGTAGCATTTGGGAAACTGAAAACCCTTGTACCTTCCAAGAGATTGCACCCACTCACCATAAGTTACATACTGATGTGGATTCACAGCCACATTCATTCTTGAACCTTTCTTTTTCGAACATTCTATTCTCAATGGCCTTGTGACATGCATTGTGATGGCCAACAGGTACAAAAGGATGTTCGAAACTTTTGTTGTACCCCATTTGCAAGAGCAGTAATGTCTTGGCTCAATTACCTTTACGCAAGATGGAGCGCCTCCCCACATTAAACTCTGTGTGCAGCAGTTTTTTCGGCAATGTTTCACTAATGGCAGAGTAATCAGTCGTTCGTTTCCGACAACCGGGACATCTCGCTCTAAGGATCTTAATCCGTGTAATTTTTGACTGTGGGGACACTTAAAAAAAAATCTGTAAAAATTGAATCGCTGGGGACCGGGCCGTTTCGGACAGGTTTCCGTCTTAACAGGATTACGTGAAAAAAAATAGTTCCAGAAATACCGATAGATGGCACTGTACAACGAAAATATGAAAAAAAAAGAAAAGTTGAAGAGTTGAAGTGGATACATCAAGGCCATCGAAGATTTTATGGAGCGATGAGGCCCATTTCTACCCCATTAGGACAGCGAACACCCATAACAGTAGCATTTGGGAAACTGAAAACCCTTGTACCTTCCAAGAGATTGCACCCACTCACCATAAGTTACATACTGATGTGGATTCACAGCCACATTCATTCTTGAACCTTTCTTTTTCGAACATTCTATTCTCAATGGCCTTGTGACATGCATTGTGATGGCCAACAGGTACAAAAGGATGTTCGAAACTTTTGTTGTACCCCATTTGCAAGAGCAGTAATGTCTTGGCTCAATTACCTTTACGCAAGATGGAGCGCCTCCCCACATTAAACTCTGTGTGCAGCAGTTTTTTCGGCAATGTTTCACTAATGGCAGAGTAATCAGTCGTTCGTTTCCGACAACCGGGGCATCTCGCTCTAAGGATCTTAATCCGTGTAATTTTTGACTGTAGAGACACTTAAAAAAAAATCTGTAAAAATTGAATCGCTGAGGACCGGGCCGTTTCGGACAGGTTTCCGTCTTAACAGGTGTAGGGTTATACATCTGTCATCGGGACCATGAATTGTTTCTGTTTGAGGATTCCCATTTTAATAGGTTTTAGTGTAAAGGCAGCAAACTATACCAAGAAGGAATCACAAGGGACTGGAAAAGAGTTCCAATTTAGGTAGGTTTTTGTCTTGGCAGGTGTAAATGCATTGTATTATTTACGTTCAACCTTGAATTTTTTCTTCTTGAGGCAGGGTTTCGTTAAAAACAGGTCCCCTTTAACAGATTTTACTGATATACAGCTATGATCTAAAGAGATAAAACAATAGAGTGCATAAGTTTTAAGAGTTTTAGAGGATACCTTTGAAAACGGAAACATTGAATTGTCCCGAAGAAAGGAGTACCTTACATTTATACCTTTTAAGACATAAACCTGTCTAAAATGGATTATTTCAACAGTACCTTGCGATTTCATCTTAGCAGATTTTACTTTTTTTGTATCCATGATTCAGTAAACCAGTTCCTCTTTCGGAAGGGGTGTCCAACCCCCCCCCCCCCCACCGGACCCCCTTCTTAGTGACCCAGAGTGCTTTAGTTTATGATTTGTAAGTTTTTCTTTGCACGGAAAAGAAAATAAGGTTCATTTGCTCTTTGGAAGTCCTCTCCTTACTAAAAGCATTTTACCAGATAATACTGCACAGCCAAAATAAACGAAGCATGATAAAATTCTCAAACCACCTAGATAATCGACTGTAATTTAATTTTTGTATACAACAGAAGTTTATAAACTTTTGAAAACACATATTTTCTTGTCTAAAATATAAAATGACTGTTGAAACATCTTAAATTATTTTGATAAAATTCATATATTCAGAAATTATTGTATTCAGAAAGTATCACTACAAATTTTATAATAAATAACTAAAAAATTGTCTGGTGAGATGATTTGGACTAAATATTAATGTTCAAACATTTACATTTTAAATAAAGTGTTTATATTTAGTTGAAAATGTTGAAAACAAATAGTTCAATAACCCTCTATCTTATGGATTTCATGAAAAATTGCAACTGATTTCATAGTTTAAGTTTGTCATTAGAAAGAATTAAAATTCATACAATTCTCTAGAAATTTGTGCTAAATTTTTGTCAAAGATCATTTAAAGGGCATACTTTAGAGCTGATATTTTAAAATTCTCCAAACAATTAAATATCTCATCACACATGCACTTTCCGGTCTCAAACTGCGAATAATGCAAGTAAATTTCACACTCTTGTGACAATATTTTGTTGCTGCTGATTGAGGAGATGTGGAAAATATCAAATTAACAAGGGAATTAACATGCGGGCCTGCACAAAATTGAGTTGAGCAAGTTCATTTGCAAACCTTCATTTGATGCCATAAAACAGACATTGATAATTTCTAATTTTGAAATGAACATTGAAACTACTTTAGTTTTAGAAAACAAATTGTCTTTGAGCATTTCAAAAACTCAACTTTCCATACTTGCACAGTGGTCATAAGATTTTAACGCGTTTCAAACTCCATGCTTAAAGTGAGCTTGAAGATTGTTCCTGGTTTTGTGTGATTGTTGTAAGGCAGTTTTCTCTGGACACAGTACATCTATCTTTGCTGTATTCATGATATAAGGTGAGTATAATATACCTTTACAGAATAATGAAAACAGGAAGGACAGTTACCATTTTGCCTTGCATGCTTTCTAGGAACGATCGAGAATTCTAGGCGTCAAATTGTTTGCCTGGTATGGTAATTATAGGTGTAAAAAAATCGAAAAGCACGACTAACGACTGCTAACACGGGGTAAGACTATATCGCATTCCTAAAAGTAATATCAAAGGGCCTTGACATAAAGCCTTGAATAAACCATTGGTCCACTGTTTTGGCACAAGGAGCAGAGTCCCCTAGTCGAAACCTCACACGTTCTAAATTATGCAAACAATCACGCAGACGGGTTTCGATTAAAGCTTTTAACGTTAAGTCCATGGTACAATTGTTTATAAATATTCCTTAAGGAAACGATTTGTGTCAGTCTTCATTTTCTTGAATCATGTCGGCCATGGCAGCTATCATTGTACTGAATTTGATGGTCATCGACCGAGCAGTTTAGGGAGGAGTAGCGTCACAAACAAACCAGCTGAGTGGACGTGTAAGATCCTCGCTCGCTCAGTTCAAAAAATTGCTTGCAATTTAACATGAAAGCATAAAGATGAGATGTTACAGCGTCATTTGCCAGTAAACATTTGTCGATTGTACTACGCCGCAATATGTAAATAATTAAATAAATACCTTTCACACCGTATTTACTCGAATCTAAGTCGCCCCCGAATTTGACAAGCATATTAATTTTTACTCGCGAAAATATGAAAGAAAGAAAAGATTAGAAAACGTAGGAAATATTATAAATTCTAATTCTATTTATTCTCCACATTATTCCAAATTGGTATTCATTTCTCATACACATATCTCCGTCTACATCATTAGACACTTCATCGCGTGAGTTTTCAATACTGCTTTCTAATGTGGCATCATTGTTCAATTGTTCAAAGATAGTGTCATCATGACTTCCATCCATCGCATATGTCCGTACGAGAGGATTTAGAATTGAAGGATAAATGAACTTTCTAATATAACACACAAATACATTTGTGTTTACAGTATTATGAGTTCATAACGCACTCAATTAAATTCATTCGATTTTGGTGAAAAATAAATACTCAGATTATAGTAAATATGGTACTTAAAATGTAATAACTTTTGTATTCAATTTCAATTTTTTTTTATATCTTCCAAATTTTAGCTAATTAGTTTTTGAATTAGAGTTTTCTTTTCTGAATCACCCAGTAAATACATATATATTGACGTAAATACTAACTTTTTTTTGTTTATATTTTATAGCCAAGTCTATTCTTGCCAAAGGCATGTGCTCTCCATGTTGATATGGTGGTTTGATAGGATCATGATTTAAAACCATCTCCAATTCTCGTGAGCTCCGAATATGATCCAATAGTGCTGTAGCAAAATCTTGACATCTGGCTCGAAGGATCTAAGAAAGAGAAAAACACAATTAAGAGATAGAAATTTTAGCATTTTGAAAACTGAATTTTAAACTAGTAAAAATGGTTCTTTAGTTTTTATGTGAGAATATTTCGACTTTTTCATAATTTTAATTACTAGCTAAAGTAAATCTTTTCAATAATAACTTCATCAAAACGAGCCTGGTGTTGATATTAAAAGATTTTTAATAAATAAAACATTGGTCTAATTTACTTAAAATATTATAAAAAACAGAAATGCGGATAAATAATACGAATGATAATAAAGAGAAGATGTTTATGGAGTTGATAATTAACCCAACTATTGTTCTAATTATTGTAATGTAATACAGGTCATTTATATATATATTATTAATGTGATAAAAAATTAAAGAATTATATCAAAACATAAAAATATTTCATTGTTTTATTAAAAGACTATATGGATGACACAACTACATGAAAATTAACCTAACCTGTATTTTGTATTTTTGCAAATCAAGTTCACTTACCAGGTAATCTTGTTTGAACTCATTTTCTGCCTTACTGAGTCTTCGCATCTCCCAGGATAGTTCAAAGGCAGTTAATATTGGATCTATCGAAGAAAGACATATTAAAGAGGGTGATGAAAGTGCCCTGTATGCATTGATTCTTGATCTAGAATGATACAGGCAATCATCTTCGATTGTGTAGACACAATCTCTACATCGACAGCGCACATCGTGAGGCATTGGAAGTGAGGCACTCTTATCTAATAAAATTTTTAGAATTTCATAGTTATCTTTATGTGCAGCAAGAATCAAAGGAGTGATTTCTGGTGTAAATGTCGATGTATCTTTGTCCACATTCTCCCAGCTCTAAAAAAGACAAGAAAAATGCATTTTATTCAATGAGAAATTGAGATGTTACACACATCCTCATCTCTTCAATGAAATGCGGAGTGTTGAAATCGTAAGAAAAAATAACAATGATTTATTATTGATCTGCATAGAATCCTTATACATGAATAGATAATCAGCATTTTTAAACAGTGCTGTTATAATAACTTATTATTGATTTCAATTCTAATCACTAATTACACTTTTAATATATTTTTTGCACTATCATACATTTTAAAATTATAATTATTTTTTCACATTAACCTGTAGGGTAAGAGGGGGGAAATGGATGCTAGAGGTAGGAACTATTGATTTTGTTTTTTAAAACGACAATATCTTGTTTTTGGAAAATACAAACACATGTAGGAGTATCTACACTCATTATCTACCACTCCAATTTATTTCAACTTTTTATTTGAGGAGTAAAAAAAGGTCTCTCCACTAGCACCTCTAACACCCAATTTCCTGTCGCTTACCATATTCTATGCTATATTAGACGCACAACTAATTTTTTCGTTTATTATTTTTTTAAAGTGGTTTTACATATTTTAAGAATGGATTAATATTGCTTAACAATGTGTTTACCCAAGCTTTAAAATATCTTGGTACTAATCCAACAATGTAGAGAAATTAAATTAACATCTGCACATGAATATTGTTATTCATACCAGGTAAACATTTAACCAGTGGCGATAATTTTTGTTCCTTATCTGAACTTTTTCAGCAATTGTACAAAGTAGTCGTACGGATAAATCTTATTTCGTAATCTGTATATTAATAATTTAATGGGTATATGGCTTGGTAAATGAAACTATAGTTTAAAAATGTAACTTTTTTCATTTTATGATACAACAAATTATTTCATTATTTAGAGCGGTACGATTTCATGTACAATTATTCCTAGAATTTTAATTTCTGTATTATTTATTTATTAACATTTTATTATTATTGGTGATGAATAATTGTCAAATTTTCATACTCTTTAATATAACAGCCATTTATAAGCATTTGAGATATACGGTTATTACAGGAAACATAGGCTATATTACTACAGCCTATGACACTCGAGAAGGGAATACAAACATTTTAGCACCACATTTATCCCTTTTGGTACGCACCCAAGCTCCCGTTCCCATTTTATCCGGGAATAGAGAATCTACAGTCAATAGAATAGAAAGTGCATAGTCAAAAACATTACCTTCCTTTTCTGTGCGTAGTTGGATAAAAACTACTACCTAAAGCATATTTTCAGATTTGCGGATTTGTAACTCGATTGTTTATCCTTGTAGTGTACAATGTACACTACAATACAATATGTACACTGTACATATTGTATGTATAACAAATCCGTGGTATTATAATACTTCTCGCTATGAAGTTGTATATAGGGTAAAACCAGGTTAGATGCCCCATCGGGTTATTTGCCTTAGTCACTTTATTTCAGCTATTCGATGTGTGTTGGAGCTAGTGACGTTCTTCTACTATCAATCGTTATAAAAAAGCGTAGTAAACGAAGTTACAGCGAATTATTTCTTCAAATAAATGTTTTATGCATAAAAAAAAGGTAAGTTTGGCTGCTATTGTATGCTCTTGTAAGATAGAGACAAGTATAAGATGAAGTATAATATACTTGAATTTTTCGTGAAATACACTATATTGCCAAAGGTGATTGGTCACTTGCGATTTTAGACGTTTTGTTAACTATCTAGAAAAATACATGAGGAATTAACCTGAAACTGCAGGTGTGTAAACAGTATAGTATAGCTTATATATTTCCGTGAATATTTTTTTCCGAAACCCCATAGGGGACTGTCAACAAATTGAAAAATAACGAATATCTTTTGGATTACCCTGTAAAACCTAATATAGCAAAAGTGTTCAAACTCGAGATTATTAATAAGTGGTTTATTGTAATATACTGTGTTAATTTTTATGAAGATAGCATGTATACTCGAAGAGAAATTAAGGTTTTTATAAAAACCGAGCCAAATTTCACCAAGTTTTTTTGCTTATAATTTGCAGAGTTCTTAATATAAAAAAAAGTTATTTTGAGAAAATATGTCAAACAACATTGTACATAATATTCTGCAATCGGAATTAAAAAATAATAAAAATTGGATGAAAAATGAGCAGGTTTATTAAAAAATGTTTCACTGCTTATGCGCGAATGCAATCAAAATATAATATGCATAATGTATTAGCTAAGTATATAGAGCAACTTTTGTGAAAGTCTCAAAATCATTGCTTGAAAATTCTGAAAATTATCGTCGATAGAATAAGCTCAAAATCCGTTGTTCCCAAAAAGAAGCAAAAATATGAGGGGTTGTATCAAATAATGGTTGATTAGTGCCAAGATAGCGTGCACAATATTGCACGTACTACTATATTTGGATACAACCCCTCATTTTTTTGCTTCCTTTTGGGAACAACGGATTTCGAGCTTCTTCTATCGACGATAATTTTAAGAATTTTCAAGCTATGATTTTGAGACTTTCACAAAAGTTGCTGTATATTCTTAGCTAATACATTATGCATATTATATTTTGATTGCATTCGTGCATGCGCAGTGAAACATTTTTTAGTAAACCTGCTCATTTTTCATCCAATTTTTATTTTTTAATTCCGATTGCAGAGTATTATGTACAATGTTGTTTGACATATTTTCTCAAAATAACTTTTTTAGATAGCTTTCAATACAAAAATGTATAAAGCTACCTATTGCAGCCGTTCGGAGGAAAGCAGTTCCGGAAAATTTCGATATATTTTCACCGATCATGATCCTCAGACCCCTAAACCACCCTCCGTTCAAATGTTGATTTATATATATATCTGACCTATGTCATACGATAACGCTCGTATTTATAAATCAATTTTGATGAAACTAATTGTGTGTATTAAGCTTACCAATGTCTCGATCGAGTTCGTTGGCCAGCTTGGTCCGCCTTTTTGTTTCAAGATGGCGGTCACTTAAAAATTTAAAACTAAAATAAATATACAAAAAAGTTTAAAATTCAAATTTATTTTTAATTAAGTGTTAGGCCTTGATACGAGGATTGAAGAGCATTTTTTGGTTTACCTCTATCTTAAAAAATGGCTGAGATAGAGCAGTTTGAAATTCTAGGGTGGCTGACATTTTGAAACAAAACAGCACATTAACGCGATTACTCGCAAATTATTTTCTTTCATTGTTGTAATAATTTTCCCAATCATACGCATAAAACTATATATTCATATCCGTTAGCGCCAAATTCTCGCCAAAATTGGCGACATTTGGCGAAATATCGCCAAATTTGGTGACCAAAATAAGTCTTCATAAATGAAGCCAATTTGGCTATTGCTCAATAATTTGGCGAATTTCTTATTCAAATTCAGTATTAACGAATCTTTTGTAAACGTTTCCTTGCATTTCAACTTGCTTTTTTCGTGTAACATTAGCTAAAATTTTAAAACGAAGATATAGGAAAGCTATACCCGGTACAGGCTCCCGGTACAGGCCGGAAGGACTTTTTTATATTAAGAACTCTGCAAATTATAAGCAAAAAACTTGGCGAAATTTGAGTCGGTTTTTATAAAAACCTTAATTTCTCTTCGAATATTCATGCTATCCTCATAAAAATTAACACGTATATTACAATAAACCACTTATTAATAATCTCGAGTTTGAACAATTTTGCTACATTAGTTTTTACAGGGTAATCCAAAAGATATTCGTTCTTTTTCAATTTATTGACAGTCCCCTATGGGGTTTCGGGAAAAAATATTCACGGAAATATATAAGCTATACTATACTGTTTACAAACCTGCAGTTTCAGGTTAATTCCTCATGTATTTTTCTAGATAGTTAACAAAACGTCTAAAATCGCAAGTGACCAATCACCTTTGGCAATATAGTGTATTTAGTGAATGTTGTTTTGAAATAGATATTGAATAACGTGTTAGTTATAAGTTGCAGCCATACTTGTTTCTACTTCCAGAGCTACTGGCTGGGGCATCTATCCCGGATTAAAAGGACACCTGCATAGGCGATATATGCCTCACTTGCGTTTCGGGATAAGACGGCCCATTTATAATTATAAAATCACTTTGTTGCTTGAGAATTATTTTTAAATCTTCAGAATTGTAAGAAAAAAATCGGTTTCTTCGTTTAGTTCACCATGGCCCTTCTGGGGATCATTACCTAACAAGTCAGGAAGCAGTGTTAGTAGTGATAAATTCTCAATTTAAGCAATGATTTAAAAAAATTCATTTATTTCACTTCAGAAAGTTGGTTCAAAAAATTGCAATTCCCTCACATTTTCAGTGAAAAATATTTAAGTGTTTGGTATTTATAGCTTAGCTCAGAACATTTTAATTCGCATATTCCGAACTTTCCCTCTCTTTATATTAAACTATATTCAGGAGCACTAAATAGAAATCCACATACAAAATCGAAATCTAAAATCCCTTAAGTATATCATTCTCACAAGAAATTCGGAAATAATATACCGGGTACCGGTGCACCATAACAGAGGTATAATCCCTCTTTATGTTTATTTATTTATTAAAATAATATTGCTTTTATTGTTGGCAAGTTTTCTGCCCCCACCCCCTAATTTAAATTACATCAAGTTGAACCTTCCGTAGAATATATAAAATATTTTGAACTCCTTTATTAAAAAACATAAAATTCAAACGCATTTAATTTGAGAATATTTAATTGGCTTCCCGAATTAGCTTTTAGATCTTGTACATCGAATATAAGAAGAAGGGGTGGGTAATCCCTCTTAGTTTAGATTAAACAAGTTTAGCTTTCGTTAGAATTATCCGATTGGCTTCAAATTTTGTGTACCATTGGGAATAGCAAATATCCTTTGATGTGGGAGAGTAATGCAGGATTAGTATACAGAGCCTGTAAGCTCAAATTTAAAAAAATCACAAATTTAATAATGTAAATAGGATATTAAGTCAAATGCAAATCCAGATTTTGAATTATAAATGTTAATTACCTATGATTCCTATTATTTTACGAATGGGGCATCTATCCCCAAACTCTGAGGTCCGGGCTGAAATCATTTATTAAGTTTTTTGATAAAAACACTATTTTATATGGTATTTATATTAATGTTTTTTATGATGTTCTATATAAAATTTAGAGTAGATAGGTTACATGTGCACTACAAAATCGTTGCTATAAAAAATAGAAATGAATGGAGGCTTAAGTAGAGCAATTATCCCGAACTTACCCTGGTAAGAGTCATAGAACTGTAACATTCTTCTCTCCATTTCTGGTACTGATTAAAATTATAGGATTCATTATAGTCGATCCAATTATTTGGTACCTTCATAAAACTGGCAAATGGCTCTGATCTACATATCCAAATACCAAATCTAACAGGCTCATCACTTTGAAAATCAAATGCACTATCTTTATTAAAGCACTTCTCAAATTTAAACTATCTACTTCCTTACGTATTCATAAAGTCATTTTTATCCTGAAATGCACGAAATTTGGAGGAGTTTATATTCCAAAATTACAAAATCGAATAGCGTTTTCCATTGTTCCGTAAAGAGAATGGATATTTAAAAAGAAATTGTCAAAATTGTAATTTTATGCCCCAAAATGAGATAGTAATAGATTATAATTCAATATGGAATGCGTTTATAAAAATGAAAAATGCTATTCGATTTTTAACTACTTGAGTAGCTCAACCTGACATTTTCATGCTTTTCTGTATAAAATGACTCCTTGAATGCGTCTGAAAGTTTCGCGTTGTTTAGCATGGAAAAATATTTCTCTGAGAACCACTTTAACGGAAAACAGCCTCTTATAATTCCTAGTAAGATCACACGAGAATGATTCAGAACTAAACACTTTTAATAATATGAATTAGTTTGAAAGAAAATGAGAATGTCAAAATTTTCTTTTTCTATCATGACACATAACCTTATTCTTAGTTTTATCAAAAGCTTTTGTTATACTTTAACATTTACTTACATGGGGTTCTCCCTCTTTATGAATGAGTTTTTCGTGTTCAAGAAGTAAATCCACTGCTTCAACATATTCAGCATTAATAGCATGCAGCAATGCATCTCGACTTTCAACACCTTTATCCAGTAGAAGCTGGAGCATATTTAAGTTTTCGTTGTCTATAGCCATACGAATAGCTGATCGACCTACTGGATCCTTACAGTTGATATCCAGATTCGCAGACTTTTTTCGATTCATCGCATCAAGCGTTCTGAAAGTAACAGTCAGCAATTAAAAAACTAATTTCAGAAAATTTTATTTACCATACTGTAATACACAAATGAGCTTTTGAATCAAAACTTCTCGATATTGTCCTGTTACATTTTTACCATTTATAGGGTTAATTGTAATTTCGTTAATAAATGTAATGGTTGGAATATAATTCAAAGGCTATTCACGCATATTTTAGACGATTTTCATGATACTTTTAGAATTTTGTTTTAGATTTTTTTTTGTTTTATAGGTTTCGTTTCATTTGTTTCATTGCTTATTCTTGACTACCATTCTACGCTGTATTTTATATGACAATACTTTCAGAAGTATTGGAAGAGGTATTTTGTTCCATTCCTCTTTTACAGTTATACAAAATGTAAGGGTTGTAGATCGACGTTTGAAAATGCCTTTTTTAAAGTCCAGCAGCGTAAAAATCCACGGGTGTTAAATTAGGAGATTTAACAGATAATATCAGTGAAGAGTATGGTCTTGATACTCTTTTCTTGGTCCATTTCTTTCAAAAGTTAATAGTGCGTGTAGCTGCTTGTTCTGTCTTGATGCAGTTAGACTGATTGATGGCACTGTGGGTAAAGAAATGATATTTCACATTTGAAGATTAGAGATAAAATATATTCTTGATTGTATGTGGAGTTGATTATAACCTTCCGATGGTAACAGGAGTGATGTGTCACTGCAGCCCCAGTTACCTAAATAAAATGCCATAATCATGTTACCACCTGAAGATTAGCATTTTCTCCAATCTCATTATTTTTATTTGCCGTTGTATGTAAAACCAACAACAATCATAAATCCTTTTAAAACAATCTTTAGATTCTTTAAACCATTTTTAAGATTTTTTTAATTCTTTTTCATGACAATAAATGGATTTCCTGTTGTTGCAGTTATTTAAATACGCCCAAGTTTCATCTAATGTGACAACATTTTCCATTTTCTCCGGATAAAAACGACGAACCTTGTATTTTTTGGCCTTTTAAAGATTCAAAACCATGTTAATAATTTTTATTACAAATGATACGGAATATTTTAATGATTTTGCAACACTTCTTTGACTTGAGGTTTTCCCTTTAACATGAAAAATATTACCTTTGCAATATTCGAAAAATTCCGTTTTTTCTTTGGGTACGTATTTGAACAGTTTTTACGTTTGAAGCCAGACTAAAATTTTTTTTCAGCTCTTATTGACAATATTATATATCGTGGCTTTAGATATCTAAAAAACATGGCTTTCACAGCATTCTTTAATAGCTGAATTAGAAAGTTTGGAAAGAACGCAAACAATGTCTTCCACCCATTGCTTCTTAAAAAGTACCATTTTGCATGTACACACAAGAAAATAGGTAGTAGACGATAATTTATACTTTCAAAAATATAATTTAAATTAAAGGATTTTTTTTACAAGCAGGTGTTTTTTTACAGCAAAACAAATCGTCTAAAATATCTGAAGAGCCTCAATTAAACTTGCAATAATATTGTCGATTCACTAAACTGAAACATGAGATTTATTAGTTCAAATAAAAGAAATACGTGCAAAATATTTCTCATGATTTTAAGAACAGTTAATCTAATTAATTTAAGAACAGTAATAAAGCAAAATTGATTCGTCATTTAGGTTGTAAATCAAATATACAGCAAATAAATAAGTTTATGCTTAAAAAAAGAGCTCTTTGTGGATAACATTTATCTAATTACTGTTCATATCTTCGAAATTGATGACATTTTCCCATAAATGGATTAGCACCAAAAATAACTTATCTATACGCGATTGCTTTTTTTCAACAAAATACTTCTTAAAATTAAAAACTTGATTAAAGTTTAAAACTATAAATAACAAATAAAGAAAATTCATTAAATGAACTAAGCAAAGAAAAGTTTTCCGTTCCTGCTAGGCATTTTTATTGAATCCTAAAATAAAGTTGTTGGAAAATGACGTAAATAAAAATAATCTTGTCGCTAGAACAATTTTGAGCTTTTAGTTTTCATAATAGACTTCAAGTGATTGATTCAGCACTCTAGGATTAGAGATCTGCACGTGCCTGGGCTGGGAAAATGAAGGCAAACTTTCAAACGGGCCGAACCGATAAAATGAAGAAAAACTTTCAAACTGGCCAGGCTGGCAGAATAAAGACCATTTTTCACGGACCGGGCCAATAAAAAATAAACGAGCTGGGCTGGGTCGTTCCGATAAAAAATCAAGCGGCCGACTGGCCCAATATAACAAATTTTAAAAAGTCGGGCTAAGCCGAAAAAATATGAAAATTTTTTAATGAACCTAATTAAACCAGGAATAAGTGCTAAACTAGCAGATGCTAGTTTGACAACATCAACAAGACTTGGAAATTTGTGTACTTACAGCTGAATAACTACTGTCACACTGAAAATCATGAAATTTTGAAAATGTTTTCATTAACATAAGATATTAATTAAAACCTTAAAAACCCATTCATTAATGGATAAAAATATTCAACTAAAGCGCAGAATTTATTTGAATTGTTGCCAATTTGTAAAATAGCACATAATATTCCCTTCCAATTAAAAAATGTATTTATACGTGACTATCAGAAACAGAAATAAAACTTACAAATATAATTAAATGATCACGTGTTAAAAGCAGCAATTGTAGAAAATTACTTAATAAAAAAATACACTTGCGCGTGAATATTAAATGAGAAATAATTAAATTATTACGCGTTCAAAGCATTAAATAGGGGAACTTACGTCATATTTAAAATGCTCAAATAACAATATTTCCAAACAGTTTCAATATAAAAAATATATTTACACGAAATATTAATTTATTTCGACAAAACATTTTATCTATTATTGCAAATTTGTAAACAGTGTAAATAATATTTCCCTTCAAAATATAAGGAAAAAAAGTGCGTTACCGTGGCGTCACATTCAATTGACATCACATACGTTACACGTGTTTGTTATGTCATCGAGAGATTTTTATTCGACACTTATCTGTATTTTTAATGATATTTTACCCATTTATTAGTTATTTCATTAATTAAAAAAATAATAACGACCTTAAACGGCGCGCCATGATATTAAAAGAGAAAAAGCGTTGAAAAAATGTTGCTATGCATAGTTACGCACAACAGATCCGTTTCAACTGACGTTATAAACAGTTATCCATCAGCCGAGGGGGATAATTAAGAAAAATATTGTAAATATTTAAGACTACTTTTTTTTTCTCTTTTCATTAATGTATTATAAATTTTATTGTTTAAAGTTACTGATAGTTGAGACTTTAGTGAGTGGGTATTTAGATTCCAATGGCAACATTCTTCCATTGATTTTTTGGGCATTTGAGTTTGGCGAATTATTTGGCGATATATATATATATATATATTTACTGGAAAGTTGTCAACGGTATAATGAAGAAGTACCGAAAATTGTTTTCAGTAAGACATTTTAAATGTATCATTTCCAATATGACGTGATTTTCAAAGTTTTCTTCCTATTATTAAACTTAAAAATATTTAACTGAAGGGAAATATTATTATTTACGCTGCTTTAAAATTTGCAATAATAGGTAAAATATTTTGTCGAAATAAATTAATATCTTGTGTAAATATATTTTTATATTGAAACTGTTTGGAAATATTGTTATTTGAGCATTTTAAATATGATGTAAGTTTCCCCTATTTAATGCTTTGAACGCGTAATAATGTAATTATTTCTTTTTTTAATACTCACGCGCAAGTATATTTTTTATTATGTATTTTTCTACAATTACTGCTTTTAACACGTTATCATTTAATTATATCTTTAAAGTTTTATTTCTGTTTTTGATAGTCACGTGTAAATACATTTTTTAATTGGAAGGGAATATTATTATGTGCGCTATTTTACAAATTGGCAACGATTCAAATAAATTCTGCGCTTTAGTTGAATATGTGTTATATCATTAATGAGTGGGTTTTTAAGGTTTTAATTAATATCTTGCGTTAATGAAGACATTTTCATTTTATGATTTTCAGCGTCACAGTAGGTATTCAGCTGTAAATACACAAAATTTCAAGTCTGTAATTTATACAGTTTCTGAGAACCGGCTCTGTGACAGACAGACAGAGAAGCGAGACGAATAGGGTTTCATGAAATGAACGAAACTCAAACATTTAATCAATAAAACAGTTTTAATTAGCAGAAAAACTGTTTTAAACATGTTTTATAAATTGTACTATTATCTGACGGTAAAGACTGAATCCGTGAAAGTAGGAGGTGCTTGTTGGATTAGGAGGAGTTAAAACAATTTTTTTTCAAAGTGTAATATATATATATATATATATATATATATATATATATATATATATGTACTGGTTATTTCAGTGTTATTTAAACATAATTCATTATTTATTTAAGTCTGTCAATTGAAATTTTTTTCTTATTCTGTACCAAATGTGTAAGTTTCTTTCTATTTAATGGAATCAGTTTTTAATGGAAATCAGTTTTTAATACAGTAATTTAAAATGGTGATTTGAAATTGAACAAAATATGGAAAGTTTCGCTTTTCCATTTTTCCCCTATATTAGCATTACGTTCAATACCTAGTGGTACGCGGAATTATGGACTTCGATTCAGTGGTACGTCGGTTTAAAAGTTTGAGAACCTCTGTGCTAGATAATAAAGGGACGCGCTCTAAAATAACATACAATACGTAATGAAAAACAAAGGAATATTATCAACATTTATATATATTTACATTGAGATTTTTTTACATCCTTTGAAACAAGATTCCAAATTTTGCTGAATTTGTTGAAGTTTAAAGATATTAAAATGGAATTCAAACAATAATTTCTGATATGACCTGATTTTTTAAAATTGTTACAGATGGGTTACAGGAATGGTTACAGTTGTTAAAATTATCAAGCATATTTTATACTCAACTACATGATGAAATTTATTTCTCATTCTACTTTGTAAAATAATTTAAAATGCGAATCGAATGTTAGAAAGATAATCAAACAGACAGTTGGCAAACAGATAAACTAAAGTGATGAATACTTAAAAAACTTCGAGAAGTGTTAATATTTTTTAATTTAGCTGGAAATTTAGAATATATGCCAGATTTATTTTTCTATAGAATTTCGGAAAAAAAAATATTTTTTCGGGAATTATTACAGTAAAAGTAATAGTAATACATTCCTGGGAATTATTAATGGAAAAATAACAGAATATATACAAAACATATTTTATTGTTTATACAGCATAAAAGATGCTTCGCATATCTTACCTTGATACTGTAACAACATCTCCACGTTCAACAGAAAGAAGATATTGTTTTTCTATCGGTTCCAACTTCTTTAAGGAGGGATGCTGGCCGTTCATAGTGAAAGACGGACATTTATTGTCGTCCCTCTCAAAATGTTTTGCCATATTTTTTTACATATAATATCTGAAGGTAAAAAAAAATATATATATATTTATTAATTAATCAGTATGAAAATATTACATTTAAAATAAAGGTAGTTGTTAGGCTTGTAAAAATAAATGAAGATTAGGTTTCTAAGATATTCATGAATGAAAGAAAATAAAAAGAAAACTGCCCAGTTAAACTGAGGGCATTGAGCTCACAGACTATTCACACTAATTGTATATTATACTCTTATTTCAAATAATTTGAAATAAGCCCCTCGAAAAATAAAGAAATCAACAATATATTAAGGGGGGGGGGGTCATCCCCCCGTTACCCCCCCTCATAGTAACTAATGAACCCCTTAAACTAATCAGGGAAGTCTCTAATTACAATAAATATATATATACAAAATTTGAAGAAAATCGGATAATTCTGCATGAAAAACCCATTTATCTAAATTAAAGGGGGATTCCCCCCCCGTTCCCCACCTTTATACTTAACCACTCAATCCCGGAAACTAATCAGGGAAGCGTCTTAACCCAATGAACATATAAACAAATTTTGAAGCAAATGGGATAATTCTGCATGAAAAACCCATTTATATAAATTAAGGGGGGATTAGCTCCACCCCGTTCCCCCCTTTTATACTTAAACAATCAATCCCGAAAACTAATCAGGGAAGCGCCTTAACACAGTGAACCTATAAACAAAATTTGAAGGAAAACGGAATAATTCTGCATGAAAAACCCATTTATATAAATTAAGGGGGGGATTAACCCCTCGTTCCCCCCCTTTATACTTAACCAATCAATCCCGAAAACTAATCAGGGAAGCGCCTTAACACAGTGAACCTATAAACAAAATTTGAAGGAAAACGGAATAATTCTGCATGAAAAACCCATTTATATAAATTAAGGGGGATTAGCCCCCCGTTCCCCCCTTTATACCTAACCAATCAATCCCGAAAACTAATCAGGGAAGCGCCTTAACACAGTGAACCTATAAACAAAATTTGAAGGAAAATGGAATAATTCTGCATGAAAAACCCATTTATATAAAGTAGGGGGGATTAGCCCCCCGCTCCCCCCTTTATACTTAACCAATCAATCCTGAAAACTAATCAGGGAAGCGCCTTAACACAGTGAACCTATAAACAAAATTTGAAGGAAAACGGAATAATTCTGCATGAAAAACCCATTTATATAAATTGGAGGGGGGGAATTGGCCCCCCCGTTCCCCCCTTTATACTTAACCAATCAATCCCGAAAACTAATCAGGGAAGCGCCTTAACACAGTGAACCTATAAACAAAATTTGAAGGAAAACGGATATTTCTATGAAGAGTTATCGCGTTACGTACATACATACGTACATACATACGTACATACATACATACAGAACCGGCGGGCACATAAGCTCTCAGGCTTTGATAGCCTGTGAGCTAAAAATAGCGTAGCTACCAAATACGTAAAAAACAAAACAAATGTTTCTTAATCTAGGAAAATACAATATAACCACGAACGAAAATAAACAATAATCTCTTCCGAGTTATCCGCGATTCCAAAAAGCGTTCTTTATCTTTAGAAATCTCATAAACCAATATATTTGCGAGATTTGAAGAATCATTTACAAAAACAAAGTTTCTTTGCTGCCACTGATTTTCGGAAACATTTCCGAAAATGTTTATAGTGTATTAATCAGTTTTATCAACCTGTAAAGTAGGTTTTCCAGATGCTATCGATTCTCAAGTAAACATTTCCATGTTCAACAAACATCTTTTATAGTCAAACATGATAAATTAACATTAACATTTGCATCAAAATTAATATTAATTTGCTACTCCTGTACGTATAAATTCATTTACGAAGCTGAAAAAATTTAATTGAGAATTGATAGCATCATAAAAACTGATATTCTGTTTGAGAAAACTGATTTATATAATATAAAAATTATTGGGAAAGGTTTCCGACAATCAGTAGTAGCAAAAGAGACTATGATTCTATAAATGCTTCTTTAAACATCGAAAATATATTGGTTTCCGAGGTTTCTAAAAATAAAGAACTCTTTCTGAAATCATGGGTAATTCGTAAGTGATCCGTTCGTGTTTATATTATATTTTCGTTGATTAAGAAACATTTGTCTTTTTTCTCAGAGAATATGCTTTTTATACAAAACTGTTAAATTATTGGATAGGATTTATTATGCATAATACAAGCTATTACTAAAAGTATACTAGATATATTACAAGTTTCATAGAGTACTACATACAGTCATACATTTATGTTTTCATAGCGTGGGAAACAGCAGTTTATTTTGAAAGAAAGAATATGCTTGAATTTAATCATTAATATAAATATGATCTGGTTAATTTATAAATTGGGTAAATATTCAATTTTAGGAATAATGTTCAAAAAATTTTACTTAGAAGGAACAATAAAGAAGCACAAAACTTTACATTTTTATTACTTGATTTTTACTTTTACACATTTTAACAATACATGCAATACAAAAACACCTTGTCACTGTTTTCTTCTAACAATGCTTTTGCCATTATGAATATTATGAAAACAAATACTTACATGAATGTGTAATGTCTGTTTTCAGTTCATCATAAATATGTATCACCGGAGCTACGTATATTGTTTAAGGGTGGTAAAAGATCTAATGATAATACATTATTTGGAAGATTATCATTTTGAAAAACATTTCATCGCTTGAGTGTTATATTTTTAATTTTATTGATTTATTTTTACTTTGCGACTGAATGTTTTTCTTATTTACACTAAAAATTTGTCCATTGTTTGATAAAAATGAAATATTTACACTAAATTACTGCCGTCGTTGTCATATATGTCAATTTTATCTGCAGTGACATTACTCTTGCGTTATATCGATGACTACAAACAAAAGATGAAGAGTGATAAACAGACTGAAAATAATGTTATTGAAGGGAAAAAAATTTACTTGATTTATATTGTTATTTGGGAGTTAAATACTGATGTATTGTTATTCGGTTTTGTATTTGCTTTCTGAGAAATTTTATTTAGTTTATTTATTTTTTAATTTATTTATCATTTGGTTCTTAATTTCATAAATCTCTGTAAAAGCTATTGAAGGTACATGAAAAGATTAAAAAACAGTTGCATGTTCTAAAAAAAAACAGCTGGTGCTGGAAAAGTCATTGCTTTTGTAGATTCCAATAAAAATAATTGCTATTATTCAAATACTATAGTGTATCACATTTCCACACATTATCACATTATCACACATTTATCACGTATAAATGGAAAGACATATTAGACCACATGCCTGTTACAACTACATTATTACTTGATCTAAAATATAGTGCAATAAAAAGAGGATTTAATAAACGTCTTAATTTTTTGCTTATTTAATATTAACTAGAATATAGAACTAATATAGAACTTTAAAGCGGAGTAATTATAAGTAATTTATAAAAAATCATGAAATAATCTTACTAAACATTTCTAATTTTATTAAACATATAAAAATATCGTTGATTAATTTAGAGATTTATTAGCAAATTTGAATATTAAACATTTTGTGAACATGTAACATTCTGTAATAGGCGTATCAAACATGAATTATTATTTAGATATTAATAATTATTATGTCGATATTAATAATTATTATGTAGATATTAATAATTGTTATGTAGATAATCTAAACCTTTCGTTCACCTAAACCTTAAATGAGGCTCCTAACTTAAATGATAATAAACTGCTTCAAAATAAGTTTTCGACTAAATTTTATTTAGAGTTATTATCTCTTAATAATCCAGGGATGGAGTAGATCCTTTTATACCTCAATTATCAATAACAGTTTAAGTATGCCAATTCTAAGAATAATTCTCAAAATTCTTGAGCGAGCTGGATAATTATTAAGCAGATACTAATTTTCTTTTCTGATGCGCATTGCTTGCCATAAAAAATTCCGCAAGTATAACCGCACCTTCAGCAACATTTCATGTCAAAAATTACAAAAATAAGAGCTAATTTTAATCATGATTTTTAATTTTTAATATGATTTGTCAATGTATTTTTTTTAAAGAAATGTATATTTATTAATTTTTATATAACACTCAGTTAACTGTTTCTGATTCATTAAAAAAAAGTATTTAATCTACATTTTTAAGTGTAACAAGTTCTAAATTCTATCATTTATTCAATATTTTAAACAGAAATAAGGAAGTTAATTAAATGTAAAGCTATATGGATAGAAAACTTTGGCAAATTATGTAGTCATTTACTGATGATTCCCTTTATTTTTTTACGTTTTGTTGCACAAATTGAATGAATAATGCTTGCATTATGAAATATAAAAGCTATAATAGTTAAAAGATAAATAAGTATTATGATATTTTATTTTTTTTAGGATTTCTTTTACAACCGTACAGCCGTTTTTGTCGCATTGAGTATGCTGTGTTATTATTATAGTAAAATTTTACTCAGTACATCATATCTTACACTAAAAGTCGAGGCAGAAATGTATGTTAATAAAATGTTATTATTCCCTTTGCTGAATAAAATAATAAAAATTAAGGTAATCGGATATTGTAAGACTGGACATTGTTGTCATACATTGTTATATGATTGAACAGTTAATGAATTCAACAACATAAAAGTAATAGCGTCTATGTTAGAAATTATTTTTACATTAAAGGCTCTTTCATTATTAAAACGACAATTATACGATTCAACTGGTAATTAAACTAAAAAATAAAAAAAAAAAGATTTTTTTTACTAAATTGTTCAGTGGCTACTTAAAGATCAATAAATAATTAAACCAAGAAAAACTGTTTAGTTTACAAATAATTTTTAAATGCATTTTCTATATATTTAATATTAATTTTTTTAGATTCATGAACTTTTTATTTCTATATTCAAAGAAGTTTTCTTACTTGTCTTAGCAGGTGGACAATGTAAATATCTTTTGAATCTTCGTATTTACCAATATGCATACTACATATAAATTTTTAGGTAAGTATGTCCTTAGACTAACAACTAGAATCTTTAGCTAGAAGTTTAGAGGTGAATCACACAATATTAGGGCTAAATATAATCCGATAAAATTGATGTAGCCTGGTCTGGACATTGTAGAGCTTCTGATTCCCAATATTACTTACCATGCAAAAACCCACAAATGCGTCTACAGGGAAGAATAGCAAAATAGAAATCATACAGTGCATATCACAAACAAAGGAGAAAAAATTGTGTTTGTGGATTATGATTACTTTGGATAATAAAAAGTTGAAAATAAAGTTTTATTATATATAGATATTTTTACAAATAAGCAAAATCTTTATAAACAGTATATATCTGTATTTTATATAATGAGGAAATTAATAGTGACCATGCAAAAAGTTTTTGAAAAATGCATTATGGTTTGAGACGTTTAATTTAGAACTTGGCAGTTGGCACTTTCACATCATTAAGAAATCCAGAACACAACCTCAAGAAAGAACTTAAGTCAACATACTGTGCTATGAAGATATAAATTTTACATGCATTAATTGCATTATCGCACACATTTTCAATAGCTTATTTCTATTTTATCACAATAAATCATATTCTTATATGTAGATGCAGCATTAAGTAATATTGTTCTTTAATATAAACGTACAAGGGAAAATCCCCATCACAGAAAAACAAAAAATGAAATTTTTGAAGGTATATAGGACTGATGGAAGTATGTAATATGCAATTTTCTTTGGTGGTGTTGTCCGAATTAATTTTAAGCGGGTAAATTTTCTTCTCGGAATATTTTTAGACTTTATTTTAAAACTCATTAATGGTAAGATATATAAAGAAAAAGTTTTAAGATAAAATACTTCCTTCTTTTTATTTCTATTGAATTCTAATAAAATAACAATTGTTAATAACATTTAAAATTTCTTTTATAAACATTTAAAAGAAACTACTAAAATACATTTTATTATAGAATACTCTAACAATTCTCATTTTATACTATATATTAACCAATTCTTACATGGTAGTATCCACTTCATAGCAGTATCTAACATTTTTTTTAGTAACAAGAAATGTACAACAAAGATTGCATTTTCACTTACAATAAAATAGGATTTGACGTGTATTCTAACAAAATATCTGTTATTTTAAAAAAATGTTAAACTGTAACAAAATATTTCAGTGTTACTTTAATAACGCAACTTCAGACAAAATCTATGCAAAAAAAGATTTAGTTACTGAAAAGCGGACCACTTAGTGGTGAAATTATCACCTTTTTTATAGATTTTCGTTGAGAATATTGCCTGTAATTCTTACTGATAATATTTTGTTTGTTTCGGGGCCATAGATTCAATTCTGAGGGTCTGAGGCACTCAGAATAGGCCAAATTTAATCATGGAAAACCTGTATTAGACTGAAGAACTAAAACATCGTCCCAAAGATGTTCAGTTGCATTTAAACTCTGGGAATTAGATACCTGGGTCAGTAAGTGGAACTCTGAGTCACCTTCTGAAAACATACAGGCACAATCTGGGCACAATCGTGTGAGAGGGGGCGTTGTCCTGCTGGAACAGTCCATTACCGTTTGGAAAAACACACGCCATGAACAGATGTAACTGATCCACAGTGATATTCATGTAATCTAGAGCTTTCATGGTGCTGTCTCCGATAACCAAAGAGCCAAAATGCATTCGTGGTACGTGATGTTCTTCATCAGAAGCAATTTTCCATGAATGTATCGTGTGGTATTTTAAGAAACAGCTTGTTTGGACCCACACTGTATGATGGTACGTTCACGGATGACAGTTATGTTAATAAGATTTTGAATGTGGTTATTCATGATTTTATGGATGAACTGCCCATAACAGTTCTTCCACATGTTTGGTTTTAACAGGACGGATCATCAGCCCACCTAACTACAGTGGTGAAACACTGGTTAAATAACGAGTTTCCAGACAAGTGGATTGACTTGCATGGACCAGTCGAATGTTCCCCTAGATCGCCTGATTTAACGCCTATGTATTTTTATTTCTGGGTCGTTTAAGAACAGCTGTTTATTTGTCACCTCCATTTTGCAACAACGATTTCAAGAGGGTTATCGTGACATTACTGAACAAGAACTTGATCGAGTGCATAGAAATGTTATCAGACGAATGCAGGACAGGGAGACCACCGAATTCACGGAGCGGCTGCCGCGGGACCGTCCAACGTCCCCCTGTCCTTTAACCGACACACTTGACCAGCGTCCAGACGCGAAAGAAAGACGTCACCGAAAAAAGGTACGACATAAATTCAATAAGTTTAATGCACCGATAAACGTGAAGGGTTGGGCTATTGGCATGGATGGAAAATATTTTGAACAAGCTTTGTAATCTTTGCGTAAAGTTATTATTTCTACAGAGTTTAGATACTTTTGTACCAATTAATAGCACAATAATTATTTATTTATGCAATCATTGTTTTCTTTCACAACTTGTGTACGATCCCTGAAACGCGATCATCCGACATGATTTTTCCCCTTTGTGAACTCATTTCCAGGTATCGAAAAGTTGTTTAAGTCAGCATTTATGAATTTTCATATCTCTGCGACTTTTTATGATAAAATGCCGAAATCTGATACATAACCTTTTTAGTGTATGGAGCACATTTTACTCATTGGGGAAATTTTTTGTACTGAGGACGTATAAAAATTTAATTTTGTATTTATTCAAATTTAATCCCCTGAACATTTTAATCGATTTCTTAAAATTCTGTACTTTTTTTATGTAACTTTGTAATTCATAATAAATATCTATGATCAATATTTAAGTAATAAAAGCCGAGGTCAATGTTTTTGGGACACCCTGTACAATTTAATATATTTTATTAGTATCGTAACTTAACTAAATATGTAGCATACAAATTACAGAAAATACGTCGTAGTTATCTATTAATTAAAATGTTAAAACTTATTTTGCTGCAAAAGTTTTTGATAGATCGTTATAAGACTGCTTGCGAGCTATAAATCCTCAAAATTTTTGAATTATATTTGTTAATCGTTGCTACATTGTTAAAATCCTCAAATATGTTGTAGTTAGTATTAACGTGCTAATTTTTTTTATTGTTAGTGGTGACAGATACAAGCAGTGTAGATTTTGAATCATGTAGCAAGGTTTGGTGAAACATGTTTACGTCTATATACTTCATTGCAAGTCTTAGTAGATCAATTACCGAGGTTGAGATTTTTTTTCCAAAGCATAATATTTTAAGTTTTAAACTTCCAGAATAGTAAACTGTCAAGAGGGAAGCAAATATAATTCTTTCGAAATACTAATAATGTGATATTTAGTATAATATAATGAAATTAAATCTTCAGCTAACTAATTGTTATATTCGCATAATATGGAATTATTTAATTACTTCCAAATATTTAAAAACATAATTGTGATGATATAAAAAACAGAAACAAAACATATCGTTGTACTGATAGAAAAATATCACTTCCGAAAACTAATTAATTTTTAGTTGTGAAATTCTAAGTGATCCTAAGAAATGTTAGAATGTAAAATGGAATTTATTCTAATGCATAACGCTTCTGCTATTTTTCTTCTCTTGCCAGTAGTATTAGTGGAAATTTTCGTATCAATTTCTTTAAAAAGTTCAATTTGTTACTTTTATATAAATAAAACAAAAAAGAGAAATCATGCGTCAAGCATAGATTATGAAACACTTTCCGAAACTTCCAGCATACTTTAACAAAACTTCGCCGTTTAATAAAGTAAAGAAGATACCTAAGTAGACATTTTAGAAAAGGCACAACACATTTGAAAAGCTGATTTCAGCAATTTCCGTTCATAGCCGGAAAGATAATCCAATTCTTTTGGGCAGCCGTGTATATGATCTATAAATTTGAATACATTCTACATCTATACTAATAAAAGAAAGTAGCTTGTCTGTCTGTCTGTGTTTGTGTGCGATGGCTACCGAAATCTACCGCACGTAGAAATCTGAAAATTTTGGCGTGGATAGTACAAGGCAGGTCCTGATGCACTTGAGGCTCAGATTTTTCATTTAAGACCCGGGCCCCCTGGGGCCCCTTTAAGTTTATTGCTTTAAATTATGAATAACTTGCCCCCATTTTATCTGATATTCTTCGTTTTTGGTGCCCTTTCTCCATTTAGATTTCCCCCCATTTCTAAGTTCCTGTTATTCCTGGGGCCCGATATGGGGCCCATTGAAATTTTTCTTTCCTAAATTGTTAATAACTTGCCTCCTTTTAATCATATCTTCTTCGTTTTGGGGGCCTTTTATCCATTTAGTTATTCCCTCATTTCTACATTCCAGTTAGTGTCCTGTCCCCCTGGGGTGTGGTCTGGGGCTCCTTGAACTTTTTGCGGGATATGCATTTTTCATCCCCTAATTGTGTCACCCTCTCAATGCATAACTTTAAAGTTGAATCTTGGACTTCTCTGCCCAGGCCACCACCGTCATATTTTTAATGGAGCTCTAGGACCCTTTTTTAAACTTTTCTTTAAAATTTTATTCTAATGATTAATTTATACCCAATGCTTAAATTTGATTAATTGAAGATCTATAACGCTAAGTACTAAGGCCTTTTAAGATGTTTTCCTCTTACAGCCCTGCTCAAAACTATCAGTTGGCCCCTTTTAGGCCCCCTACTAAAGCTCATTTAAAAATCGTCTAATTCGCTAGGTTTTTTTTTCTAACTTCTTAGAACATACAACTACTACATGAATGACAAAAATATTTCTCGGGCAAGACCCGGACCCCCTGGGCCCTTTTAAGTTTTTGTGCCCTAAATTGTTTATTTGTCCCTTTTTATCGATTTTCTTCGTTTTTGGGGCCCTTTCTCCATTTAGTTATTCTCCCATTTCTACATTCCAGTTAAGACCGAGGCCGCCTGGTGCCCGGAAAGGGTCCCTTGAAGTTTTTGTTCCCTAAATTGTTAATAACTTGCCCCCCTTTTAATCTGATCTTCTTCGTTTATGGGGACTTTTCTCTATTTAGTTATTCCCCATTCCTGAATTCCAGTTAGGACCCTGGCCCCCTGGGGCCATTGATCTTTCTGTGCGCCATGCGTTTTCACCCACTAATTGTGTCACCATGTCAATGCACAACTTTAAAGTTGAGTCTTGGACTTCTCTCCACGGGCGACCACCCACATATTTTTATTGGGGCCCTAGGGCCTTTTTTAAGCATTTCTTTAAATTTTATTCTAATGGAAAATTTATACCCTATGCTTAATTTCGATTAACTGAAGATCTAAAGGGCTAAGTACTAGGACTTTTTAAGATGTTTTCCTCTTAGGGCTCTGATCAAAACTATCAGTTGATCCATTTTGGGCCCCCTGCTATAGGTCCTTTAAAAATTGTCCGATTCACTAGCTTTTGTTCTAACAACTTCTTAGGACTTCCAGCTACTACTTGAACGACAAAATTTTCCCGGACATCACTTACCACCAATTTTGAATATTAATTTCCTTCTTGGGGCCCTTGGTGCAACTTCTTTAAAAAATCATACAAACTTGAGTTTTGTTTAAGGTTATTATCACGGGCCCGGGAAACGCCAGAAGGGTCAGCTAGTAGTATGCTAAAATTAAGATTAGCAAGTAAACGCTTTACACAATTGGAAATTCACCATTAGCAATTTCTACCAATAGACGGAAACGTTCTTGAATTATTTTGTACAGCCCTGTATATTACCTACAGCCTTGTATACACGCCATATATTACGCTGAAATTTAATTCAGGCAAAAACATACCCAAAACTACTGATATCACTCTTCCAGGAATTACTATTCGTAGGAGGCCATGTATACAGTTCTTTGCAAAGCCCTGCATATGATTTAATTTATATTCTACAAACATCACTTAGTATACTAAATACAAATGAGTTCAAAAAAGCATAACTAAATTTAAAAACACCTTCAAGCAATTCACGCTCGTGCTGAGTAATGCTTACGAACACTTTTGTGTAGCCCTGTATATGATCTATAGAATTTATAAACACCACGTAGTATAAAAAAAATAGTTAAACTTAAAAACGCATATCATAGCTGAAAACGCACTCCCAGCAATTTTCCCTAATATACAATACTTCGGATACAGTACTGTATCCAAAATATTTGTGTGTCCCTGTAAATGAACGATAAATGATCATATCACATTGTACAACAAGCATCTTGTAGTAAACCTCATTAATGTATATCAATTTCATCATGTTTGAAATAATGCAACATAATATAAAATACTCTCTAACAGTTTTTCCCAGTAGACTATTTATTATATAACCAAATTTCTTTGTTTGACCTTGTAAATGAATGACAATTGCTTTGCACTCAGAAAGCGTGTTTTAGTGCATCTCAGAAATTCATATCAATTTCATTCTGTTTGCAACAGTGTAACATCATTAAAATTGACCGCAAACGAGTTTTCCTCATAGAACATAATATAACCGAATTCTTTTGAGTTCCACTGTAAATGAACTGTAAGTGCTATACATAACATATTCTAAAGTAACCTTCTTGCAGTGCACTTCAATAATGCATATATATTTCATTTTGTTTCGAAAATTGTAACACCATTAAAATACACAGCAAATGATTTTTCTCCATAGACCATAATGTAATGGAATATTTTTGAGTGTCCCTGTAAATGAATTATAAAGGCTACACACTTCATGTTCAATAAGGAACATGCCATGACAACCTCAATAACATATATCAATCACATGACGATTCGAGTATATTCAAGCAAATTAGAGCTCGGACAGACAAACCGAATTCATAAACACCTTTCAATCATGTTGGAAAGTGTTAGAAAAGGTTGTGCAATTATTACATTTATAAAATAATTTTTATCAATTTAATAATTTATTAGTGGAAATAGCTAAAAATTATAATTAAATCTATACCCATAATATCCAAGCATACCTTTTCATTAATTGATTCAATTAATGATTAATGTCTTAAATTTTTTTATTAATTTGCTGAAATATGCCAAAACACATTCTTTTTGATTCTGTACATTGAGTCTGCTTAATATTACATAATATTTAATTTTTGAAAATACACATTTGACATGAAATAAATTTCAGGAAATTCTTAATTGCTTGTAAAACACAATGCATTTTTCTTTTTTAATACGTGAACTCCACAATAGTGCGAATTCGCACCGACCAAAATTTCAAATGTCGGCGTTTTTTGGAAACATGCTTTTATTAATTTGCATTTTTAATGAAATTTTTAATAAAAATAAATATTACAGTTTTAATTCTTCATTAAATTCCGTATAGGAATCTGTATAGGGAAGGTACCTCTATGCATATAGTTTTGCACCTCGAAGCCAGATTTTGGAATTTTTGAATAGATTTTTTTAAATTAATCATGTGTTATATTTCATTATCATGTGAATCATTGTGAATCATTTGTTATATTTCATTATCACTATACTGCCAACAAAGTTATACGCAGTTGAAGTTACGGAATCTTATTTTTCACTAGTGTGGAGTACACGGGAACTCAACGGAAGTGTTCGGTGAACTGAAGGATTCGGTGGCAGAAAAGTTGAAATAAAGCACCAACAAGATTCATTTATTTTACCAGCATAAAACGGGGGCATGCACGAGAAAATAACCTATTGCATGGACTTCCAATATTTTCAGGTAGGGCCTGACTTATGCAGGGGCATGCGAGGTAGCTGCCCCGCCCCCCCCCGTTTGAGAGGGGCCCCCTCTGGGCTTAATCAGGATTTTTTTAAAAGGGTGCTAAGTGGCTACAATTGGACAAAAGTGACCAAAATTCTTACATTTTCAAAGATTTAGGAAGGGAATGTAACCCCCCCCCTCTCCAAAAAGGAACAATCTACATCATCCGAAAACTAATGTTATAAAATTTTATTCAAAAGTACTTTAGTGCGTGAGGAATGAAGTAACAAAATAGCAAGTGTTGAAATTTGTTGCTATTAGTATAAGTGCATGCCTGCATTTGTCTTTCCATATTATGGAATCACGCAAATGCATGCTGATGCAATACAAATATTAAATTTTATAATGTGGAAGAAAAAATTATATTTTAACGAATAACCAAGAGTGATTGAAAGACTTGTATTTACACTTCAAAATCTCACATGAGTCGTTATATTCCTATACAAAAAAATAGAGTTCTGTCATCTGTTAAAATTGTAACCATCTTTCTTGTGATACCCTATATACAGATGTAAATAGTACTTGGTTCGAAAATTATGCATACACATAATACGTATGAAGTTTAATACCAGTCACTTCAGTATAATTCCCGAACAATTTTGATGGATAGATACAAGGGGGGGGGGCACATTGATGCTTGCCCCGGGGCGCCAGATAGTCTAAGTCGGACCCTGCTGGCCATTGCCAATAAAACTTCACGTTATTGAAATGAAACTTCTTTCCCATTGGTAGAGTTAGTGTGTCTCTAAATGAAGGTGGCAACATATACACAGGGCGCATGCTCAATAGGGTGCAACTTAAAAACGAAGTTTAATTTTTACAATATAATAATAAAAAGTTTTTTCCTTTTTAACACCATATAACGAAAATATTTTGCTTTTAAATTTCATATAAACTTACCAGTTCCTCAAAGTCCCAGATTTTCTAGAAAAACTTAAAAAAGAACCAATAATTGAATTAAAGCTATTTAACGTTATCAATACATTTATATTATGCAAAACATAAAATAAAAAAGTGTTATAATCTCCAACTACAATAAAGAAGGAAGTTGGTGTGTGTGTTTGTATGTGTGTCTCTGTGTGTGTTTCTCGGTTGTGCTCGGAAGAGACCGCTGCACGCAAAGCTACAAAAGTTGGTGGGAAGGTACCTCCACAGAGTAAGACAGAGATCCAACTTCGCCTGAAAAGAGCGACTGCGGCGGATGACATAAGAACTAAACCATCGGTTTGGCGATTTTTATCTTCGTGATTTCATTTTAAGTGTAACCCTATTCTGCTTGGCGTCTTTCTGTTGTCATTTGCGCATGTGCAAATTTTCGGCGCTCGCTAATTTATTTTCGAATCTTGTTTAATACTTATTATTAAAATTATTCTTTGAAGATCAAATAGTTGATTATAATTATTATAATTCTTCAAAATGCTACGAAGAGAGGAGTGTATTGTTTGCAAGAACAAGATGTCAAAGTTATTTTTTATTCCTAAGAATCGGTAAGTTGTGGTTTATTTCTATGTGTTATTTTTGTTTTTATTTTTCAAGTTCCATTATGTATGAAATATTTTATATACATTCAGTGTTGGCAGATTTTTAACAAATTTTGACTTTATATTATCGTTAAAAAATCCGCCATACCATAAATCTCATTCATGTTTAAAAAAAAGTTTCTCCGTATAAAATTTTATTCATAGTATATATTTTCTATCGCAATGTAAACATGGTACTAAGTTTTTTCCTATACTAGTAACTCTGCAGATCATTTTTTTAAAAATATCATTTTAACTTCGTACAATCCGCAATTATTATTTTTTCAATTGCATGCATGTTTATAAGCATATAAAATTGTTCGAATGTTCCAGAAATTAGAATCCTTAAATTAAAGTGGTAAGTAAAAATAAATGATTTTAAAAATTGTAAAAAATAGGAAAGTAAGATGTTTATATTTCCCGAACAGATGCAAAAACATTTTCAAATATTTTAAGCAATTAATTTCTAAATTCTATTAAAATTATAAGCAAAATTTTAAAACTATTGGAAATCCATATCGAAAATTGAGCCTTCATAATTTTACATCTAAATCCATTACGCAAATATTCCATTTTCATTTCAGATAAAAATGAAATTTGAAAAATCGTCTGCATCCTCATAAGAAAGCATTATGACGTAAAAAAAATATTCTATATTTTCCGAACGAATGAACCAAATTTAACTAAAAACTATACAGCTAATTCCGGATACCTAGCCAACATACCTACTAAAAATCAACCTAATCGGACCATTTTTACGGCAAACAGACAGACGGAAACCAAAAACATTTCGCGTCTCCACAGTGAGCCTTAACATGACGTTTCGGCACAAATCTGTCAACACTCAATATACACTGCTCAAAACAATTAAAGGATATTGCAGTTTTAGGTGGATTTTGTATCTGGGAAATTTTTTAGCTGATTGATACATGGTCGACAGACATAGTAGGTTATATGAGAATAAATTACACATGTTTGGCAGAAAAAAATGCATTTTATTGCGCATTTGTGTACAAAAGGAAAAAATACAATTTGTGCATATGAGAAAAAAAGAATAAGAAAACGTGTTTTCTTCAAAGAAAATCATTTTCAGTAGGGGGTATGGTTTCCACGGGCGGCCAGCAACGTTGAACACCTTTGAGGCATGGACTCAATGAGGCTATTAATGACGAGTTGGGGTATTCTGCCCCACTCTTCCAGAAGAGCTCTTTCCAGTTCTTGGAGAGTTTGTGGGGGTTGTTGGCGGCCAGAAACTCGTCTTCCTAGAGCGTCCCAAACGTGCTCGATTGGATTCATGTCTGGAGAACACGCTGGCCATTCCATTCGAACGATTCCTTCCTCGAAAAGGAAATCCTCCACCAGGTTTGCACGATGTGGCCTGCAGTTATCGTCCATTAAAATGAAGTTATCTCCGATTGCTGCAGCGTAAGGGACTACAATAGGTCTGAGGATCTCATCCCTATATCGGCGACCAGTCAGAGCTCCATCTCGAATGATGTAGAGGTCAGTGTGCCCGTCAATGGAGATGCCACCATACACCAACACTCCTCCACCGCCAAATCTGACACTTTCGTGCACGAACGCAGGATTATTCCTACTGCCACGGTCCCTCCAGATGAAAATACGCCTATTATCCGGATGCACAGAAAAACGGGACTCGTCAGAAAACAGAATATTGCTCCATTCATTTCTCCTCCAGTTGACATGCTCGGTTGCCCACTCCCTGCGGTCGCGACGATGCCTTGATGTTAATCTAATACATACCATCGGTCGGCGAGCATACAGACCTACAGCATGGAGCCGGTTTCGGACAGTCTGAGTTGAAATCGTGGTGCCTGTAGCCGAGCGAAGGTGTTGTTGGAGAAGAGTAGCGTTCATGTTTCGGTGTCTCCGAGCTGTTAACGCTAAATACCGATCTTGAGTTGCCCGTCTACGACCTTGCCCTGGTCTTCGGCCTGCACATCCACTCTCCAAAAAACAGTTCCAGATCCTGGAAATGACACTTTGTGACACTCCAATGGCTTGCGCTACTTCGGCTTGAGTTTGGCCCCCTTCTAACCTACCAACAATTCTCCAAGCTTCTGAATCTGTCAAATTACTTCGCTGAGACACCGTACTCATCGAAACAAAGCAATCACTGAATGCCGATCATCCTTGTCTTCATTCTCTTTTATCCAGTTGAAAGTCAAATTTCATTCGCTGCCGCTGAAGCGACGTTTTTGACGTCGAACTCAAAATTTGCATACTCCACAGTTTGAAAACCAGAAAAATTTGCATTTGTGATTCCCTTCTTCTATTTTCGGCAAAAAAAAATTTCGTTTATATCTTTATTTTATATAAAACTTCAAATATCCTTTAATTGTTTTGAGCAGTGTATATAAAATATTTCAAACATTATGGAACGTGAAAAAACAAGAACAAAAATAACACATGAAAATAAATCACAACTTACATTTTGAAGAATTAAAAAAATCAAATTTTCCTTTCAAACTTGGAAAAAGAAAATTGTTTTACCACAGCACTTATTTTAAAATAAAGTTGAATTCCGATTGTTTCAGAACATGTTAAAAATAATAAATCTGTTTTCATTCGCGTAGATAGATAATCGACCGTCTTAAAATCAATCAACCAACCAACCAAAACAAGAAGCAAGTAGTCGCCGTTTTTTTTTTCCCTTCCCTCATTTGTCGCCAAGAAAGCGATATATAGCTCTATTTAGCTACCTCTCTTCTGTTACGGCTGTAGTTTTCACGTCATCCGCAGCTAGCGCCACTGTCTATGTGTAATCCCATGTTAAAGAAGTTACTATTGAAGTCTATGAGAGTTGATTCACTGTTTAAATCTCCTTACTCTGTGGGTACCTCTATGCATGTAGTTTTGCACCTTGAAGTCAGATTTTGGAATTTTTGAATAGATTTTCCTTTATTTAATTTTTAATGCGATGTTTAGTGTTTTTCATGTTTCGCTGCGATTTTTCCACATTAGTAACGAGAATTCGGTTCCAATCTTTTAGCCCAATATGGTAAATTTTATTCTCTTTTCAATAAAGTTTATGCGAAATTCGTTCGCTGGTTGGGTTTTGAGCCTCAGATACGCTCAGAATCGTCATTTTTTTTCTCTTTTTAGCTTGGAGAAAGTTGATAATTCTTTACAGATAAAAAATCATGATTTTAAAAATGCGATTTTTAGTATTTTTTGACGTTTTACTGCAATTTACCTACATTAGTAATCGGAATCCGGTTCCAATCTTTTAGCCCAATATAGTAAAATTTATCCTCTTTTCAATAACGTTTATGCGAAATTCGTACAGCGATTTTTGATTTTTTGGCGAATTTTTTCCTTTGACACTAAGTAATTTTGCTCAGAATGCTTGATTGGTTCGGTGGTTGCTTCCATTTCAGCCTCAGATACGCTCAGAATCGTCATTTTTTTTAACTCTTTTTAGCTTGGAGAAAGTAGATAATTCTTTTCAGATAAAAAATCATTATTTTAAAAGGTAAGGGCCGATTATTTATTATCCCGATTTTTTTATTAGATTTTTTCTTTTAATTTCATTTTTTATGAGTTTTTTAACATTTTTTTTTCATGTTTTGCAGCGTTTTTTGTTTCAAATGACATCACAAATCGCCCACTACGGTTGTGTTCAGGAAAGAAGATCGCGCGGCGCGCGCGCGATGGAGAGAAGGGTTATGGAGTAGGTCTTATCGGAAATTTAAATAATTTAATATATTGAAATAATTTAATTATTTCAATTATTTTAAGCTTCTGTGGCTCGGATTAGTTGAAACTAGCGACTACACATCTTTATCCTACAAAAAAATGTATCTTATAATAGGAATATCTATTTTTATTTCATCATAATAAACCCCCGAAACATTCATGAAAAGCATCACGTGATCAGATAGCCCGATCAGCGTTCATAACCTGCAAGTTTTTAGCGCGGGCTGCGCGCGGGTGACTCACAAAAATTCTGTGGGCGATTTGATCACGTGATTGGGCTTTTTGTGTCTTACTTGGTTTGGTAGGTTGATTGATACAGCTGTAGCAACATGATCGGATATGTGAAAAATTTAAAATTTTTAACATTCTAAAATGATTTTTTAAGCCTTTGATCCAACATAAAAATAATAGAATACGAAAGTATGATATATATATATATATATATATCATACATATGATATCATCATATATATGATATGTATATATATATATATATATATATACACATCATATAGTTACATAACTGCTGTCAACTTATATGTCTCTAAAACTACAGCACCTACTAAAACTGATATATTAGTTTAGTTGATAGCAGTTACATAAATATATATATTGTACAAAACAATGCATATAATATTATAAAGTTTAATTTTCTATAACCAGTGCACCTTTAACTAACAAGGGAGAGGACGTTCGGATCACCGAATTCCTGAAACACAGTATTGGTGGTTTCAATAAAATTAATGTAAACTCTAAAAAAAAAAAAAAAAAAAAAAAGTGTACTTTTTGATTAACCGGGCACCAGTGAAACAAATATAAATATATACACAGACACACACACACACACACATATATATATATATATATACATACATATATACACAAACATATATGTAGATATATATATATATATATTTTTTCACTGGCGCCTGGCTAACCGAAAAGTACCAAAAATTGTTATGTACTTTACTGACGTTTGGGTTGTCCTACACAGATGAACCTGAAAAGTATGGATACAAAGTGAATGCTCGCCGTTTATTTCCGATTTTCTTCCCTTATTTTTATTAATTAAAAAATTATTTATCAGTTGCTTTATATTTTTGGGATAAATAGGATGTTAATAAATCAAGGTCGTGATACCAACATATGTTGGTAACACGACCTTGATTTACGATAAATCTTTTAACATATGTTAAAAGATTTATTTCTTTATATATAATAGTAAAATAAAATCTTTGTTAAAATTTGATAAAAAAGCTTTTAAACATTTTATTAAAATATATTTTTCGATAACAACCTTGTTGAAACATAATTATTAATTTTTAAAAATTTATTTTTCTTGAAATTCGTTTTTCGATGTAAATTGTATTATTTATTATATTGCAATAAACATCATAAAACACGAGAAACAAATGCTAAAATACTTGTACATTCAGTAGAAAATTTATAAACATTCTAACTATATTTTATTTATATTCATTACGAAACTAGACGATAAACCTCATGTATTTTACCTCTTTACAAAAATAGGTACTGATATTTCTAGTTTAAATAATGTATATCTTTTACATTTTATTTTTATAATATTTTTTACATTGTAAAATATGCTTTGCATTCTATTCGTACTAAAAATTCACTGTTGAAGTACTCATTATAAAAACATGGAGAAATTCGTGCAAATTGACTATATTTTCATTTCTTATTTTACATTTGCTAAAAAGAAAAATAATAATAATAATAATGCTTAAATGTTA
Source organism: Maratus michaelseni (assembly GCA_963931845.1). Classification (NCBI taxonomy): domain Eukaryota; kingdom Metazoa; phylum Arthropoda; class Arachnida; order Araneae; family Salticidae; genus Maratus; species Maratus michaelseni. Next base: position 299,512,477 of record OZ007586.1, read on the forward strand.
AAAGACACTGTAATGTAAAATCTTAATCGTAAAATAGCTGAATTTGTCGTATTTAATTAAATAAGTAATTGTTAATAATATCAAATTTTGCTTTTATAAAATATATTCCATTAATCATGAAAAATACAAAGCAACCGATTAAACATTTTTAAATGAAAAAAAACAGAAATTTTGGAAGATCGAACCCGCAACCTCCAGAATCAAGAGCAGTGCTCTAACCATTCGGCCACCAAGTTCACTTTTTAATTTAACAAAATATCATTAAAATACGCTAATTAGTCAAATGAAGGACCGTGTTCATTATCATTGATTTGGATGTCCAAATCAATGATAACGAACGCAGGCCTTTCAATTTCATTCACAGTACAGACTCACTCGATATTTTAATCTCCATCGCCCGCGCGCCACCTGATCTTCTGTTCTGAACAGCCCCCATAAGTCAAACACCATTGGAGGGCAGTTGTGATTGGTAGCTGATAAAATTGTAGGCACAGCTGGAAGTCAACCGGGCATTTGTGATTGGCAAATGAAAAGGTCGTCAGCTGCTTGCAATTCGAACAGCGAGTTGTGAATTTTTGCGATTTGTTTTTTGCGATTTTTAGAGTTTTCTCATGTATACGTCATTTAAGTATTTGATTTCAGAAATTAACAACGATAACTTACTGTTTGTGTATGTAAAAAAAAAAAGTCATTTTGTTTCTGTTTAAGTTAATGATAATTCCTAATTTTTTAACGTCGCTGGTTTAGTTCTGTGGGGGGTGGAGGTGGGGGTTGGGGTGGAGGTGAGTGTTCGGTTGTAGTTTAAATATCGCGTTAATGCTCTGAAAGAAACTCCCTCCTTCCCCGCCCCCCCCCTGCCTCCAAAATCAGAACTAATTAATTATTAGTCCGATTCAAACGAAACCTTTTCTCAGATCTCCATGTACTAGATAAATTTCGGTATCATTTTTTCAGCCCTTGGTTATCATTATTTCTGTAAACTAATGACCAGGGAGGAGTATTTGCTCGGGTACTATGGGTCCAATTTCAATGAGAATTAGTTCATTCAACTTAACACGAACTAATTTAGATAACTAATTAAGATACAGATTTAGCAAATAGAACCAAAAGATTTTGCAGCGCGTGCGCAGCACGCCTGCTATATTGTGTCGTAGGCAGCAGGGACACATACCGGAGTTTCGAACAAAAAGAGTTTTATTTAGAACTGAGTGCAGCCACTATCGGTGGGATGAAACTAAACAATTTTGCATTTAAAATTTGTCCGATTCAAACAAAGGGCCCTATTTCAACGACAATTCATTTATTTCACTTAACATGAACTAATTAAGATATAGATAACTAATTAAGACATAGATTTGACGCCCCCTGGCGGTGGAAATCGAAACTAAAAGATTTTCTGCGCGTGTACAGAACGCCTTCTTTACGTTGTCATAAGCAGCAGGGACACGTGCCGGAGCTTCGTTCGGAAAGAGGTTTGTTTAGAACAGAACCCCCTAGCGGTGGAAAATGTAACTAAAAGATTTTGTATTTAATCTTGGCCCGATTCAAACGAAATCTTTTCTGACATTCTTCTGATGTCTCCCAGGTACTAAATAAACTTCGGTATCATTTTTTCAGCCCTTGGTTACTATACCACCATTTATGAATATTAATATCCAGGGGGGTGATTTATTTTCTCGGGTTCTGTTGATCCGATTTCAACGGAAATCGGTTCATTCAACTTAACATAAACTAATTCAGATATAGCTAATTATTTAAGACATAGATTTGATACTCCCTGTTGGTGGAAAGTGAAATTAACAGATTTTTCGCGCCTTTTACACGGTGCCGTAAGTAGAAGGAACGAGTGCCGGAATTTCGTTTGGAAATAGGTTTATTTAGAACAGAATGCTTCACCTGGTGGTAGAAACTGGAATTGAATGATTTTGCAGCGCGTGCCTAGCACGTCTGCTATACACGGTATCGTAGGCAGCGGGGAAACGTGTCGGATAATTCGTTTAGCTCAAAATGCATTCTCTGGCGGTGGAACTAAAGTATTTTCCTGCGCGTGCGCCAAAAATGACTGTTTTTATTGAAACCGCAAAAGAAAGTTACCGGTTCGATAATCTCAGAAAACGAAAAAGTTTCATTTTCATTCATCCTCGAGTATTAAGAAAAGTATTGGAATTTTTGAATCGAAACTCACAGTTTATGTTTCTGATTCCAAAAATGCAAATTTTGTGAAAATCCGACGGTAACTTTTAAAACTTTGACCAAAAACCGACCCGTTTTATATCAAATGATCCAGACATTTGAGGGGGTGGTATTAAATTTACTTCTCTGCTTCGGGTCCATCCCTCTATTTAATTTCCGAAAAACAAAGAGTTACCAGAGCAAGGGTTTCATGCAGCGATTTTTAGAGTGATTTCGCGTTTCATATTATTTTTTGTTGGGACCGGGCAACGCCGGGCGGAACTGCTAGTCCTGTAATAAAGAGAATAAATAGTTTAACTTTGGTACTATGGTAAAAATGGAGCACTTCACTGTAGAGATACACTGGTCTCCAAAAATTAAGGTGCAATCAGTTTTTGACGCTCACTATTAAAGGAATGAAAATAAAGGTAAAAAATATGGTTGATATGAATGATAATAAAATAAATCTTCAATAAAATCTTATGAAAAAATTATACCCATCTCAATTATTTTAATGTATTGTTTACTTATATGTTTGTCAGGAGGAACTGCGAATATCTTTTTTTGGGAATTTCTGTGAAATATGTTTTATGGTTTATGATCTTGAATTGTTGGTACTATAATAGTGTTGTCCATGTCTAGGAGATGTCGTTTACTTGATTCGTTAAGATGGCGGGCAATCTGATGGATGGAAATGTGGTTATCACAAGCTGGTGCTGCTAGACGTCTTAATGTGTCCCGTAGTGTGGTCCAAACGCTCTGAGATCAATTTGAATCCAAAAATTCAGTATCAAGAGAACTTGTTCTAGACCACTCATTGGTGACAACCCCTATACAAGATCGCTTTCTAGCTCTTTCGGCCCGAAGGAGGAGCATCACTACTGTAGCTCAGTTCATTTCAGATCATCGTAAAGCAACGGGGATGACAATACCTGCGATTACGATGCATAGACGTCTTCACAATTAAGGACTCTATACAAGACGATCTGTTGTGTGTGGCATTTTTAATCGACAACACAGAAGTGCCCTATTATGTTGGCCAAGAGATCACGTTACCTGGAACACACAACAATGGGCTTCCGTACTGTTCACAAATGAGTCCCGGTTTGTTTTTGAGAGTGATTCAGTTCCTGTGCTGATCTGGAGAGAACAAGGCATCAGATTCTACCTATGTGACATTGTTGAAAAACACTGTTATAGAGGATGTGGAATCAAGGTTTGGGCTGGAATCTCTCTTTTGGTCATAGTAACTTCCATGTGTGCCATGGAAGAATTCTGACTGCTGTGAAATGTTGGGACGAGATCCTTGCTCCGTTTGTCACATCGTATGGTGGTGCTATTGGTGATGAATTAATCTGAATGGTTGATAAAGCTCGATCGAATTCAGCTAGAGTCCTTGATGAATATCTAGAGGATCAAGGTTCGGAGTGAATTGAATGGCCAGCACAATCTTCGTACTTTGATCCTATATAGCATCTTTGGGACTATCTCAGCAGATAGGTGGCTGCCGTATGTTCTTCCCCAAAGTCGTTAAACGAGCTGGAACAAGCGTTTTGCTCCATGTATGGGAGTTTTTTCCCTTTCCAGTGTCCGACAACTTAATTGACAGTCGAAGTCGATGCCACAAATTCATTACAAGTAAGGCCAGACACATGCCTTAATAGAATCCAGCTATTTATTTTTTTTTATCAAACAGTGGACTTTTGTAAAAATGCAAATTTTAATTGTAAATCATGCTTGATGCTAAAATTAAGTAAAATTTGATAAATAACTGTTTAAAGCACAATTCTTGTAAATTTATGTTTTTATCTTCATTTGTTATCAAATTAGACACAAAAGACTGGTTTTACCTTAACTTTTGGAGGCCAGTGTATTTGACATTGGTGGATACAGGCGTATTGGGCGTTGGCTTTCATTGTGTCTGTTTTACTGGAGTGCGAGTCACAACAGTTAAAGATAAGTTCGAGTTAACGTAAAGTGGAGTTTGTGTGTTTATGAGTTTCTTTGATTATGTTTTTCATAAACGGTCAGTGACAAATGTGATAGCGTCTGCTTTCGTGCCTAAAACTAGAAAATTCTTTAATTACCCTACGTTTGGTGAATCGAAATAATTAACTTTAGACTATCATGATTTTCTAACGTACGAAGTGTTATGGAACATTATTTATGGGTTCACTTTAACTTCAAATCTGACAACTGAAAGTGGAAAAACTACAGTTTCTGAAATATCTCAGGTTTTTAATGATAGCTTCAATTCTTACGGTTTATGATACACGAATTGTAAAAAAGATTAAAGGCTCTCATAACATATTTCAAAATTTGAAGAAGCAATTTAAGAGTAGAAAGAATAAGTCCACTTTCGATATGAAATTGCAACACATGTTTCAGAATTTGCACATACCTCTCAGCTTGACCATTTGTAGCTGGATAGTATGGAGCACTCAACATGTGTTTTACACCATGATTATTTAAGAATGTCTTAAATTCTGCAGAAGTAAATTGAGAAGCATTATCTGATACCAGAGATGTAGGATAACCATATCTGGAAAAAAGTGAAGAAGGATAAGTAATCGTATGTTCTGTAGTTTTGTTAGGAACAATGAAAACTTCTGGCCCTTTCCTATGAGAATCAACCACAAGGAAAAACATTTTACCCATAACTCGAGCAAAATAATCAATATGAACTCTTTGCCATGGAGCTGTATGCCATTCCCAATGATGTGTATATATCTTATCTTTAGAGGATTATTTTTCAAATTTACCCAAATAGTGCAATTCTGTGCAAGATCTTCAATATCGTGGTCAATTCCTGGCCACCATACAAAACTTCGAGTTAAGGAGTTCATTTTTACTATACCAAAATGTCCAAAGTATAAATAATTTAAAATTTGTTTTATATGAATTTAATAATTACTTTACACCCTTTCAAAATACAATTATGTTGAAGAGTAAATTGAAAGGTAAAAGTAAGCTGCGCCGCAGGTGCCCTGAGGGAGCGCTCTATGCGTAGACGACCACCGAATCCAAGTCCTGAGGGACTTTTATCGCGCCAGCAGGTTGGTCTCCCTTCGGCGCTTCGGCCGGTCAGAGGACCACCACCTGCGGACTTTCTAACCTTAAACCCACGTGTCGACGACGTAAGCCGTTGCGATACGCTGTGAAACCACGGGGAGTCACCACGAGACACTTGGAGACGGGCCGGCGTCCCCCAACAGCTTCGGACCTGGAAACCCAAAAGGGAACCAGGCCCTAGGCCTTAAGTCGGGATGTTCCAACCCGTACTTGCTCTACCACAACTCGAGGGGTGTGAAAACCTACAGAGGTAGTCACGGTTCCCTCTCGTAATGGACCTAAATTGAAAGGTAAAGTAGAATTTTGATTTATTTGAAAAAAAACTCAGATTCATCAATTACATTGTATGAGTTAAATTGCGGAGGTAAATCTTCACTACGTAATGGAAGACGTGAAAAAGCATCGACATTTCCGTGCTCAGTTGTTTTCTTATAACGTATATCATATTGAAACGTTTATAAATATAATACATATCGTTGCTTTCTAATAACAACGATGAAATGCTCTTCGGGGGAGAATAGATAGACACCAAAGATTTACTGTCCATAAATAAAGTACAAACATTGAAAAAAATTATTTACTTAAAAAATAATAGCTAGTGCTTCTTTATCCATCTGGCTATACCATTTTCCTGACTTCGTCAAAGTTCTTGACACAAAACCAATAGGTTTGTCCACGTTATCTGGCATCACAGGCGAAAGAACTGAAGAGATACCATATGGAGAAGCATCGGTTGCTAACATTAAAGGTATTTAGTGTTGAAATGTGTAAGAACTCTTTCAGATGTAATCTCATTTTTTCATATTCTTAAATGCTTGTTCACAAACAGCAGACTATATAAATTTCATATTTTTTGAGTAATTGATTTAAAGGATATATAATTGTAGATAAATTTGGTATAAATTTAGAATAATATGTAATTAAGGCTAGAAAAGCTTTAATCCGTGATACATTTACTGGTCGAGGAGCATCTAAAATAGCATCTATTTTATCTTGTATTTTATGAATACTACCATTATGTAATATCAATATGTAATTTGAATACCATTATGAATACTATTATGTAATCCACAATATGTGATTTGATCAGCTATAAAAATGATTTGTCCTTATTAATCCTAATATTATATTTACGTAATATTTCTAACACTTGTTTCAGCCGTTTTAAATGTATTTCACCAGTTTCTCTTGTAACACCTATATCATTAATAAAAACTGCAATATCATCAATTCCACATAGAATTTGTTCAATTTTTCTTTGCCAAATATCTGGAGAACTAGTCAAACCCATGGGTAACTTTAAAAATTGGAATATTCTCTTCGGCGTGTTTATAGTTAACAACTGTGAATTTTCCTCTACAGGTAACTGAAGATATGCTTGATTTAAAACAATCTTTTTGAAATGCAAACCATCCCCTAATGTAGCCAACATATCTTCTACTCTAGGTAAAGGATATTTATCAACTTTCAAAAAATTATTTATCGTTACTTTAAAGTCACCACATAAACGAATTTTTCCCTTTGGCCTTAACCACTGTAACTATAGAAGTTGCCTATTCACTACTACTGACAGGTTTTATAATACCCTCATTTTCTAATCTTTGTAATTCTTCATTTACTGCTGCGTTAATGCATAAATGAAGATTATGCATTAAAATTACCGGTCTAGCTTTGCAAAATGTGGGAGTAGCATATTTTTCTAGATAGAGTTCTGCCTTCAAAACTTTTATATCCCCAACTTTGTTAGTAAAAAAATCAGAAAAAATCATTTATTAACACTTTTAATTTATCCGAAGAATTTGCAATTTTATTTACATGCACATATTTCAAATTATGGGGGGAAATATCAAATTCAGAAACCCAATTTCTTCCAAATAATAATGGAAAATTATCTTCTTTAATCAAATACAGTTTAACATTTTTAGTTTTATGTCCATAAGAAACATGTCCCTTTACACAGCGAACAGGTGTAAAAATTTCAACAGTTGCAGTTCTTAACTGAATATCTGTCGGAAAAAAATTTATAATTTGGAAAAATTCTGCAAAAGCGTTTAGTAGGAACTGCAGAAATTCCGGAGCTAAACTCTGGAGCTCCGGTATCTACCTTCATTTCAGCTTTTGCTTTATTTTCAATTAAAACAGGCACTTTTATGCAAATAGTACCTTTATCATGATTTAAAAATAAAATATCAACTGTATGCAATGCATTCATTTGTTTCTGAAAATTATTATTTTTACTTTTACACACTTTACTCAAATGGCCTCGTTTTTTACATAGATTACAAATAGTATTACTTTATCCACATGCATTAGCTAAATGTGAAGCATAACCACATCTATAACATTTCAATTTATTCTTGTTTACCACAGAATTTGCCTTATTTACATTATTTGCATGATTGTTGATTTTCTGTTTTTGAGAACTATTTTGAAATTTGTTAGGTTGTACATTTTAGTATATGCAACTTTATTTACATTTATACTTCTGTGTTTCAATTTATAAATTTTAGCACTTTGAAAAACAACAGCTTTCTCAAAATTTAAATCATGAGCCTAAGTAATTAATTTACTCTGAATATTTTCATTTTTTAAATATCAAAGAAATTCTTCCAAAAGATTTTCATGTAATGTGTCAAAAGTAAATGCACAATAAGTCGTAACTTTTTTTAATCTAGCAGAAAAATCTTGAATTGATTCATTTTCAAATTTCATACATTTACGACATTTTATTCTCCCGCAAATTTTGTTTGGGGTGGATCTTATGTATTTAATCAGAACATCAACAATCTCTTCATATTTCAATGATTCCGAAGATTTAGGAAACGATAAATCACATAATAAATTATGTAATTTTGGTCCCATGCAAGAAATAATGCTATGAACCTTTTTTTCTTCTTTTACATCACGCAAAATAAATGTCCGTTCCAGCCTTTTAACATACGCTGCGAAAGTTCAATGGAACCGTCGAATACTTTGAAATTCGAAAACATTATTCTTTATTCAACTCAGAAAAAATGTACACTTACCACACCTCCTATCTTTGTGCAGAAAATAAAATTATATTACTCCATCACTTTAGTAGAACAGATTAGTTCGTACTCTAATCGAACAAATAACACCGTAGTGCCATTTTGTTGCTTCAAATAATTAAAAAAAATTCTGGTGATAACTTCTTATCCCATTCTCGTAGGTCGTCGCCATTAATATATTTTGAAGATTAACTAATTAAAATAAGCACATATTGCAAGGAAGTCGCACGAGTGAAGGCCATATTACATATTTATTTACATTTCACGAACACAAGACATCAAAACATTCTGAGACTTATTACAGCTGTAACAAAAATAGTTCTTTTTAACGCTTGAGTATGTTTGAGTCCCATTGCTTTAGTAGGAAAACAAGGAAAACATACAAACAGACCAGGAAAACATACAAAATCCTGTTTGTGTTATTATGTTCCCTTCTTCTTCCGGTAATTCTGACAAGACAGGATGTTCTGTCAGTTTATAATGATTCTAATTTATTAAATTTATGAGTTCAGTATCTTCGAAGTAAACGGGAGAAACTTCAAAATCCCTAGCGAACTAACGTTAATTTTCAAACTACATACAATTCAAGATCCAATGAAACTTCCATTCTTTTAGTTACGTCAAATACCCATTTTTTGCAAAGAATTCACACGATTTTGATATTATTTTAATTATATACTTGCCATGTTTCATTAGTTTGATTTTTAAGAATATTCTCATTGTTAGTGCCAAACAAGTGAAAATATTTTTCTACCTACCGTTGCTCACATGATTTATGTATGATTTGTATTAGAAGAACATGCAGACTAGTCCATAACAGAAATTCCATTGTCAAAAAGAAATCTAAAAGTTGAATTTGCAGTGTTAAATATTGCATATTTTTTTAACGCTTTTCAACAAAGTTGACACAAAAGAATTCTGTTATATAACGGTCTACCGTGAAAAATCATTTTCAGGGTATTTTAATGATGTTACACTATTTCAAACATAAAGAAATTTATATGCATTACTGAGGTGCGCTATAAATTGCTTACTGAAAAGTATGGTGTGCATTGCGTTTATCATTCATTTACAGGGAGACACAAAATAATTCGGTTATAGCGCTGTCTATGAACAATAATTGCTGGAAATGCGTTTTCAACTTTACTTTGCGTTTTCAAGTTTAACTACATTTTTGCATAGTACGTGGTTTGTATAAATTCTGTTGATTATACATAGGGCTACACAAAGGAAGTCGTAAGTATTACTGACTATGGTAGCGAATTGCTTAAGGGTAGTTTTTAATTGTTCTCTGCATTTTCCGGCTAAACATTATTTAGTATACTAATAGAAGTATGTAGAATATAAATAAATTCATATGCAAGGATACGCAAAGAACAAGATACATTGCCATTTATGGTTGGTAATTGCTAGAAGTGAGTTTTAAGTTGTGTTATGCGATTTTTACCTGAATTAAATTTTAGCTTAATATGTGGTGTGTACAAAGGTCTTTAGATAATATACAGGACTGTACAAAAGAATTCGAGTGCATTTCCATCTATTGGCGAAAATTTTTAAAAGTGAATTTTCTAATTGAACTAAAGTTTTGCATGCTATGTAGTACATATGCTATGGATTATATGCATGGATTGTATCTATGGATTATATGCAAGGCTGCACAAACTAATTCGACTACTTTTTCACCATGAAAGGTAATTGCTAAATCTGGATTTTTAAGTTTATTAGATATTTTATAAACCTTCTACTTACATATCTGCTTTTACCTTATTAACGGCGAAGTTTCATTAAAGTTTTCTGGATGTGTTGGAAAGTGTTTCATAATCTATGCTTGACGCATGATTTTTCGTTCTTTTTTATAATTCAGGCGTTCTGTTATAAAGACTTAGTGAACTGAATCCTGATCAAACATCACCACTACCAGCTTGTTAAATTTTGTGCATTTCCATCTATTGACGAAAATTTCTAAAAGTGAATTTTCTAATTGAACTAAAGTTTTGCATGCTATGTAGTACATATGCAAATCTATAGATTATATGCAAGGCTGCAAAACTAATTCGACTACTTTTTTGACCATGAAAGGTAATTGCTAAATCTGGATTTTTAAGTGCATTAGATGTTTTCTAAACCTTTTACTTACATATCTGCTTTCACCTTATTAACGGCGAAGTTTCATTGAAGTTTTCTGCATGTGTTGGAAAGTGTTTCATAATCTATGCTTGACGCATGATTTTTCGTTCTTTTTTATAATTCAGGCATTCTGTTATAAAGACTTAGTGAACTGAATCCTGATCAAACATCACCACTACCAGCTTGTTAAATTTTGTAGCATCCATCTGGCGATCTTATCTGAAATACGAGGGAGACTTTTTTAACAGATTATTTTTTAAATAGTATTTATCAAAGTTATACCAATGTTATCTTTCTAGATAGCTTTCTTTAACATCTACATATGTTTTTCAACATATTGGAAGTTTTTTTTATTTTTGTACAATAAAAATAACTGTAACTTGTATGAATCATACTGGCCAAAAATTCTGTGACTTCTTTATGTGATGAAAATCTTGCTCTTTCTAACGCTTCTTTAAGAGAATCCAAATAAAAGTTAGTCAGAAGATGAAAAGTTCGAACTATAAGGAAGGTGATCGAGTGATTTATAGTGAAATTTTTGTTTCGTGACACCTGTTGTGTGAGGTTTTGCATTGTCCTGGGGAAGATGAACATTCGGATGGAAATGCAACGTTTTTAGGAGTGTTGTGCATCTTTAATCTTCTTCAGAAATTAATATTACTATACTGCATAATATATACGTACGTTTAATGTAGCATCTGAAATACTACATTCGTTGTAGGTAGAGGTCAAAGCGCAATGAATTCTCTCCAGCAGAGTGAAAAGTATTTGCACCAGATTTTCGAACCTGGGACCTTGGTTATACGCGCTATTACTCTTACCACTAAGCTATAAAGACTATATCCAGCTTGACACAGTTCACTCACATGTTGGCACCATTGGATCTGCCACTTTGGCAGCCTTTTACCGATGAAAATACGTACATAATTCAAGTTTGACCTCCACCTACAACGGATATAGTCTTTCAGGTTGAAATTTCATATGCATATATATAATATAATTATTGTCCATGGTATTAATGAGTTCCATGTGTACGCATTTTCATCGGTTAAAAGCTGCCGAAGTTGCAGACTTGATGGCGCCAACATGTGAGTGAATTATGTCAGGCTGAATATCGTCTTGATTGCTTAGTGTTTAGAGTATTAGCGCGTATAGATAAGGTCCCAGGTTCGAATCCTGGCACAGATATTTTTCACTCTGTAGGACAGAATGTATTAAACTTTTTGACCTCTATCTTCAACGAATATATTAGTAAGAACTTTGTCAGTTTTTGCTTCATTGTATCGTTTTCACTTTTTGTGCGGTAGTCCATACTGAATCGCCTTGTTTAATCTTCTTCACGGGCATTTTTAAATAACTTGTGCCATTTAAACACTTTAGACAATCATAGGGTGTCCTTTTTGAATTGTTAATTTAATCTGTGCCAAATTTCAATAGGCTTAACATTTTCATTTGTTGAAAGTTTTTAATTACACTTTGTGCAACCGCAATAGGTACGCTGTGTTCATTTAGATTGCTAGCGACTAAATAAATGAATGTATGAAGATTAAAACGAAACAAAACAAATTTTTAGACAGTAAACAACGTATCATAATTGCTATGACAACAAGTATAAAATAATTATGTTAATGTTAAAAATGTTGCATTCATATTTAATCCACCCTTGTATTTCCATCAATCTAGACCATCTGTCCTTCCAGATTATCCTATTCCATGCCCATAGATATTTTGCGCAATGCACAATATCTTGCTTTCATAAATTTTTGTAATTGTTAGACAGCTCTTCATTTTTTGTACTAAATGAATTAACAAGTTTAAGTACAGGGTGTTTCAAAAAATGTATACACAATTCATTAGCTCATAAATGACATGTTCTTCTTTTTCTTTCAGGTTTAACTAACTTGAAATAACGGTTGAAACTGGACTAAGCTTTGAGCGAATGAAATTTATACTAAAATGTTACTGGAAATTTGAAACGGAGCTATAGTGCAGAGACAGTTTAGGAGAGATGAAAACAAATCCCCCTACGCAACTTACAATCGCTAGAATTAGAGATAAGATTGAGGCAGATGGAACTGTTCAAAATGTTCACAACCAACTCTCGAGAAGACCGCGGTCATCAGCAAACCCCGTAAATGAAGAGGCTGGTTGTTCTGTTCAACGAACGGCTGGGGGGTAAGACTTTCAAAATCAAATGTCTATCGCATTTTAAAGCGCCTACATAGGAAAAGTTACATTCCAAGATTAGTCCACTCTCTTAATGAATATGATCCCGACCGTTGTAATCTGTAACATTATAATCACTTAAATTTTGTATGCATTTTTTGAAACGCCCTATATAGGATATGTTTCACACAATTTGGACACATTCATTTCTGGAAAAGATGCTACTCACTTGATTCTTATAGTTGAATTGTATTAATTGCTGTAAATAACTATAGCTCATATTTGACTACCAGATGAAGTTTCACTTCGAATATCACATACCTTACCTGATTTTTAAAATACGGTAAACTTTCTAAGGCGGGATCGCTATTTACTAAATAAACACCGTTTTGGGCAAGTTTCTGTCTTTTAGTTAGTACGTTTCCTGTTATAAATATATTGTATTCTTTTAGGCGGGACAATGGAAATTTTCCGTTCAAGGGTTAACGCCACTTTCACGCCCTGAAATTTAAGGCTTTTTCGAGAATTTTTTAAAAAAGAAATGTAAAGTGCATATAAAAATCCATTTATACAGTTTTATTATGCATATATTAAAGTAGAAAACCGTACTTTTGTTTAGTTGATGTATTAAAAATGGCGGCTTGAAAGCTGATGAGCGGGAGCACTTCGAAAAAAGGAGTGTCAAGCGGTGGACACACGTAAACTCATTCTGGACTTGACCTAGAAAAATGTAAGAAAAGATTTACTTTTCTTAGTCCCAGAGCTGTTCGAATACTAAGCCTTTTAAGAAAATATGCATTTATGGTGAAATGGAACTGATCCAAAGTAAAACGTAAGTTTTCAAGAACAAATATCGTTACTTAAAAGTTACACAGAACAGCGAGAAATCACTATTTTGAAAATGTACTACGTATTTCAAAAGATAAATATGTGACGATTAATTTTCAAAATGGATCAAGCTGATTGATTGAATATTGGAGGAACTAGATTCTTCACTGATTTAGAAAATGCTGTTAAAAAAAAGAAATCCCCTTAAAGTTTTCGTTTCTCGCTGTGGCACGCTCTAGTACTATACCTTTAAAATTGAATATATAGGGTGGTCATAAAAAAACCAGTCCGTTCAACCGATCGAGGTGAGATTTCAGATATAGTTATTCAGAGGTATGAGCTCGGGATTCTGTGAACGGCAACAAAGTGGTGCTCACGGTTACGGTTATAGGTACAGAAACTCGAAATTTTCCAATGGCAACGCCTATTTCTTTTTCGTTGCAAAATGCTCAGTGCATGCGAAAACCCTAAAGAGCGTTGGAACCGTACGTGTATCGCAAGAAACGGACTTGTTATGTACGCACAAAAAACAGCTCTGCAAACGGCGAAAAAGAAAAAAAAACACGATCGGGGCGAACGGATAAAATTTGCATATGACACAGAGTCAATATACCAATCACTGATTACAACACAGATCGGAGAAAAGAAAACTTTTATTTTGATTACACATTTTCCACATGGGTGACATCACAGGCAATTACATATACAGCCGAACGTAACATCGCATGAGGAATGTTTGCAATCTCACGTTTGATAGAATCTTTCAAATCCGGCAAAGTTTGCGGATTGCACATGTACACTCTAGATTTGAGATATACCCTGAACCAGAAATCCATAGGAGTGATTACGGGGGATCGCGGAGGCCACGGAAATGGAAAATGGCATGAGATGACACGGTCGCCAAAATGCTGTTCCAGGACCCTGCGAACAGACTTCGGTATATGTGGAGGTGCACCATCTTGCATCCAAACGAAGTGATTCAGTGCATTTCTCTTCAGCAATTCTGGTATGACGTAATTTTGCAGCATTGCCGTATAGCGGGAGCCTGTTACAGAACAATTTACAAATCCCGTTGGTGTCCCATCCTCAAAGAAGTACGGCCCGAAAATAATTGTGTCTGCAATGCCGCACCACACAGTTACTTTGACGTCGTATAAAGGTACTGGCGCCACAGCGTGCGGATTCATGTCTGCCCAGTGCACACAATTTTTGGTGTTGACGTTGCCAGTTATGGTGAAATGTGCCTCGTCCGTCCATAATATGCGAAGAGGCCAGTCGTTATCTCCATAACATCGGATAAGAAATTCATTAGCAAAGTCTATACGTTGTTGATGGTCCCCCACTTCCAAAATCTGGACGCGCTGGTACCGGTAAGGAAACATGCGGATTACAGAGTGCAGTAGCTTTAGGACCGTTGATTTCGGTATAGCCAATACACGAGATGCACCTCTTGCAGTTTGCATGTGTCCTGTAGTCACTGTGTGATGCACTTCCATAACAGTATCCTCAGGAACAGTTGGTCGTTCGGATCGCGGTCTATCACATGTGCAGTTAGTTTCTTCAAATTTCTTTACTAAATCACGAAGAGCTTGCGGGCTACATGGGCCACGTACTTTGTGATGGTTTTGACGGTAAACACGCAAGGTTTTCTCAGCATTCATCCCATTTGATAATAGAGTTTTACCAATTCGAACTGTCGCTGGAAGAGTCATTTCGTCGGCATGTGCGTGCTGCCGACGGAAGAACTAACATTCCCACACCACTTTTTATCCGTTTTCTACGCTGACTATCTGGCGAACGGCGTTCCGTGATTGGTGTTTTGCCTCTGTCATATGCAAATTACCTTTGTGCGCCCTGATCGTGTTTTTTTTGGCCGTTCGCAGAGCTGTTTTTGTGCGTGCATAACGCGTCCGTTTATTGCGATACACGTACCGTTCCAACGCTCTTTAGGGTTTTCGCATGTGCTGAGCATTTTGCGATGAAAAAAAAATGGGCGTGACCATTTGAAAATTTCGAGTTTCTGTAGCTATAACCGTAACCGTGAACGCCAATTAGTTGCCGTTCACAGAATACCGAGCTCCTACCTGTGAATAACTATATCTGAAATCTCATCTCGATCGGTTGAATGGACCGGCCGCTAGAGTTCGATATATCGGCAAAGTTTTTTTATGACCACCCTATATTTCTATTGCATAGGGTAAAGACATTTACACCAAAGATTTCTGTTTGTGGATAGTGGTGGGAAACAATTTTATTTCTTTTCTCTTCAACCCCTGTTTAGTGTAAATTATATAAAAATTAACTCTCAACTTTCAGATTTTATATAAATTTTACTTTTCACACTCAAAATTTCATCAATGGATTCAATTTTGTAATAAGTAATTCAAAATTATGTAGCAGATTGTATTTGTGAAATTGGTTTTATATGTTCATGTTAAAAATGTACAATTTAATTTATATATGAAAAAACAAAAGCAAGATAATATTTTTGCTTTAAATGGGGAAACATTGAACATGGAAAGAAAATTAAAATGTCATGAAAGAATACGAAACAGATAGTAAAAGAAAATAACAAAGAATTTAAATATCCACCAGAGCAAAATATTTGAGCCCATAGATCTTGTAACAGATAGGCTAGCGCTATCTATCAGTTATGCTCTTTTAACTTGTTGCCAAGTTTACAGGTCATTCGGAAGGCATCTACTTAATTCCTTAAAAAGAGATGGAATATTATTTATACCACATAATTTTAATAAAAATTTGTAGCAAAATTTTTAAATGCAATTTTGCTTACGCAGCAAACATGCTTACGTGGAAAAATGTTTGAAATTGCATTTATTTATTTTCAAAAGAAAATTTTCGAAAATTCTAGTGTGAATTCAACATTGTATCAACACTACTTCCCCCGAGAAGGGTTACATGAAGAATATGGTTTTCACCTGCTTTTCAACGACGGATCGCCACTGTTTACCATTTTATATTCTATTTAAATAGCAGAATTTTTAAATTAATATTATTTCTCATTTTTACAACCCCCTTCAAGTATTGTTTTTTCTGTCTAACGGTAGTTGGAACTTATTCTGCTTGCCGCGTTTCTCATATTAATTTATTGTTTAGCTCGCTATTTCCTAAAATGTAAATTCTGTTTATTTTTTCTGATGATTTTTAGCTTATATTGTTGTTTCTGTGTTTCTTGTATTTTGCAACAGACGAGGGGGACAGACAGAGTTGAAAATATCTGACTTTCTCTAGGCCATTTACAGCACACTTGTTGAAACATGTCTATTATATGATATTTCATTGCCTTCTTAATGACAACAGTCATAGATGTATACTTCTAAATTTCTTTGTTTTGACATGCATGGCTTTCATAATGGCATTATAACTATTCGTTATATCCTTTCAAATAACACTTTTTCGCTATACAGAAGAAAAGTAAAGTCCGGACACTCAAAAACTTGTGAACGAATAAGAGTGGAGGTATGGAATAAGTGTCTACCTATAGTAAAACGACTATGCACTATCATATGAGAATGACTGCAGCACCTCATAGTGGCGAAATTTGGAAGTTATCGAACCTGTCTCGAAATCTATGAGAGATAGCTTAAAACTGTTAATTACAAAAGTGTAAAGCATTCTCGATTTAATATGAAATGACGTTTTATATGTAAAAATAAATTTATTAGAAGTTCTGAAATGTAAATTTTTCGATATCCAATTTCCGGTTTAAATACGTCTCTAACCGCCTGTAGAAGTGTGGCATTATAAGACAGATGCACATCATGCAATTATATAAAACTGTAAGTCTGTCTGTGCATTGTTACAGCATCACTCAAAAAGTATCGCATGGATGTAAATAATATTTGTACTAGTATGAAACTTGACGTCAAACTTATCAAATAGACAATTTTTTGCGAGATTTGGCGCGAAATTTAAGAAGCTACAGTGGAAAAGAAGCTACAGCACTAAAGTTTTCTTCACATTTATTCTTAAAAAAATTCTTTCATTTTATATATTTAAATCTCGAAACAGGCAGGTTTGAAAATCAGTGAATATTATGTCATTTTAACACGAATGTTACAAAAGGTTTCTAATCAAAATGCAGTTTTCTTTTATCGCACACGTAACACTTTCCCCGAAAAAAATATATTTTCATAATTTAATTTACAAATTCGGTTACTTTATTTCAATCCAAATATAAGGACGATTTAAATAACAGATCTTCTCAATATTTAAAAAAAAAATTTCTTCAATTATTTTAGACAATAATGTCAGTACCAATGGAATAAAACCATTAGATAGAAATGAGTGTAAAAGTGACATCATTTTATCGCAATATTTAATGAATGGATTAATTAAAAATGTATGTTTTTTTAATTTAATTTTTTTTACCTCACGTGATATTTTCATCGATTAAAATGTTTTCTCATAATTTTTTGAAACATTTTTCCTTATTTCAATCCAAAAATCATCAAAATTCAATCGTGATAAAAGACCATAATATCAGTATACCAATGAAATGAAACGGTGAAATAGGCGTTATTTTATCGCAATAATTAACTTCATGTGAGTTTTAATCTTGCAAAAGGCGGAATCAAAAGTGAAAATTACGCCCCTTTGACACAATTGTTACAAAATGTTACTCTTATATGAAACAAAATAGACTTTTCCTTTCATTGCAGGTGATAATTTGAACAACAAAATAAGTTTTCACGATTTCATTAAAAGCTCGCATTTATTTCAATTCAAAAATCGCAAACTTGCAATCGTAGATGAAAAAAAAAAAAAAAAAAAAAAAAAAAAAAAAGAGATCATAATATCTATTATCAATGAAGTGAAACCATTCGCTAGAAATATCCTTAAAAATGGCGTCATTTTATCACAATAGTTGAGGAATTAATTAAATAAAATAAACGTTTTCATATTTCTTAGCACTTTGTTACGAGAAAAGTCATTTTGCGCATGGAAAATTAAAATCATACCTTGATTTTTGTTAGATTGTTTCGAAATAATATTTTCTTTAGTTTTGTTTATTTTCAATGTCTACTGTCAACCTTAATAACTGGAAAATATAAAATACGAATTCATCTTACATTACCTAACTTCCAGTATGGAATGAAGTTCTTTCGTTTGACTTTTAAAAAATCCCTGTTTTATATCTAATTTAATACACTGTGTTATACATTTTGCCCACTAAAGTTATGTCAACCCCCATTAACTTTAGAACGGTAACAGGTATAGTCATTAACGTAGTGTGTGAATATAGTAACATGACATTCCCTACATGACGAGAACGCTTACAGCTCCGCCTAGCGGCAAACTGCAGAGGTAGCGTTCCTATCTCGGAAACGATCCAAGATACGACAGTAAAGTCAATTGCAAAGTTTTAGAGCGTCAATATTTTACTACGAAATGATCTCTTACATGTAAATATAACTTTATTAGAAGCCTTGAAATGTAATTTTATGTATTGTATTATCAGCATAATACGTCACTAATTTCATGTAGAAGTGTGATTATAAGGGAGACGCAAATTTACAAATGAAACTAACACATGTAAACAAGGTAAAATTACTTTTAATAAGAAAATCAAGTTAAGTATGCTCAGTGATGTCCACCATCCGAATACATGCAGAATGTACTGCTGCTTCAAAAATATTTTTTCCGAAAAAAAAAGTGACTTGTAACCTTCAGATTTTTTTAACAGAAATAGATTTCTAGAAACTTCAAATATGCGACTTCAAAATTACAGCTAATTACGCCAGGTACTTTTTGAGTTACGCGTAAAGAAGTACATGCAGTGCAATCGGTTTTGCAACGATTAAAAATGTATTTAACATTAGGATTTCCAAACTTTAAAATTGCATAATTCCTAAACTACTTGAACGGAGGATTTCCCGTTTGGTATCCGAAAGTAGCATTTTCCGGAGAATCTAACTATGATATCAAAATTAGGTGTTAGTCTATACTAATAACAGAAAGTTTCGATCTGTCTCTGTGTGTGTGTATAGCGATTCTGTCAGCGATTGCTAACGAAATCTACCGTACGTAGATATCTGACGATTTGGGTGTGGATAGTCCAAGATAGGTCCTGATGCACTGGAGGCTCAGATTTTTCATTTCTTGGTAATTAGTCGCGATATTAATAAAAAATTACAACGAGCTCTCATCATCATTATTTTACTCAAAATGGCGCGCACCGTTATTTCCAGAGTTGGCTAGCTTTGATGGACCGAACGGCGGTAAGCGGCTCTTTCCTATTTGCATTTTTCTTAGTACGTGACAGGTTAACTATTTGAAATACGGAAAAACAAATTACACACGCTTTTAGAAAGTACCTTAATCTCTCGAACGGTGCAATTTGTTAAAAAAAATATTAATATTAACTTTCTATTAAAATTCTTTTCAAAACGTTGTTTTTCTTGTGCTTTTTTTTTCTCTTTTTAAGCTCGCATCTGCTCGATTTTTCAAAAAGCGAGAAAATTAAAAATACCCAATGTGGATTAATTTCGACACCTTCTTCTCTACGATGGTGCAATTCATTAAAAAAAAATACTAATATTAACCCTTTCAAAAAAAATTTCGGAGATCTGTTTTAACGACATTTCTGCAATATTTAAAACTCTGTATCTGTTCTGTATATTAATATACTGAAAACAAAAGAATATAAAATGAACCGGCGTACATTTATCTTTAAAACGAAGTCTTTGGTTAAAAAAAATATTAATAATAACTCTTTCAAAAATACATTTTTCAGAAACGCACTTTTCTCTCTTTGTCAGAGCCTTTCCAGGAACAATTTTTCGATACCATGGGCTGCGAAGAAGAAAGGTACATTTCTTTCTGGGCTTCTCTTCTTTAATGTTTATCTTTTGACAATATGTAGACATTCTAAATTGCAAAAGTTCTCAAAATAAAGTAGGAAATAGGATTATGTTAAGGAAATAGTCCTTTCATTCACTTTTAAAAAATATATATACTTTTTAATTTTTATATGAACCCCTTAGACAAAATTGGTTAGAATATTTTTCTTTTTACTTGAACAAGAACTTTACAAAAAATAGATACCTGTATCTTTAAAATTAACTGAATTATAATGAAGGAAAAAAGCTGACATATCACTTTTACGTACCACTTAAATCGATATTTCCTCAGTGAAAATGGGGACCATGTACAAATTAATGATTGTGTTCTTTAGGTCAAAAACGTGTTAACAACTATGATAAAACTGCACCACAAACAAATCTAAATAAAGCATTACACAGGGAAAGATCACGTAAAGAGAGAAATGTAGTTTTAAAAATTAAATTAAAATTCAAAAATGCAATTATCAAAGCATTCTCAAAGTGTTTTATCTCAGCTCCAATACATAATCGAGTTCTTCTAATCATGCCTCGGTAAATATTTCGCCTCTAATATTGTTGCAAGCACCAATTACCTTTTGTTTAAGGTAAACTTCATATGTATTATTGCCGTGTTTCCTGGGTCTTATAGTATCGCAGAGATTTGCATTTCCAATTTGATACATGGTCCCCGATCACAACGGTAAATTTTCAATTAAGCATAAGTAATTCAGTTTTAAAGATACAGGTATGCAGTTTTCTGTAATGATCTTATTTCAGCCAAAGAAACAAAAGTTCTAAGTGACCAATTTTGTCTACGGGGGGCGTATATTTTTTTTAATTGTAACTTCTTGAAAATTGATGGAAGGATTATTTAGTTAACATATTCTTATTTCCTACCTCATTTTAAACACTTTCCCAATTTATATGGCCTATTTATCTCCAGAAGGTAAAATATTAAAGCGTGTTTCAACCTTTTAATAACAACTGATTTGAGTGGTATATAATTACTATATCTTAGGGAATATTTGTGTAAAATTGGTCTGCAAGTGATTTCCCAGTGTCTGCATACAGAGACTTTATGAAGGATAATATAGATCTTGATATTATTACAAATTAGGAAAATATAATTCGAATTACAAGCATACCAAATAAACAAACTGTGATAAATCTCATTCTCTGGTTGAATTAGAAGATAAAAGTGGGTTTTCTGTATTTAAACTGTTTAGATTTATCAACTGTAATGTAAGCTAAGAAAGAAATGAAGGACATTATGTCTTGCAATATTTCTGTACCAATTAACTAAAATTAACGTACAAAAACAGTAGTGTTCTTAGTATTTTGTCCAGTGCCTGTTTGTTTTCCTCAGTCAGAATCCTGTAATTTCTTTTTTTCAAATTCTTTAATCACGGCATTCAAGATAACACTAAAACAGGCAGTTTTCCTTTATCACATATCTTCTGTTTCAAAATGTGCAAAATTTGATTTCGTTTTATATTAAATATATGGTTCTACTTCATCAAATATCTGATATTAGATTTTTAAATAAAACACTGTATTCTTGAAAAACTAATTTATTATTGAAAATAAACTAGACTTGATGTAATTGTGTTATTCTGGCACAGAGAAATTGCATATAATTTTATGAAATTTTATTGTACTGCAAGTATATAAAAAAATAATGAAACCAAGGTTTAATACCACTTTTTAAACCCACCCTAATTTGGAGTTCAGAATTTTTAAAATTGCTGACAATTATGCAATGAAAACAACAAGCTTTTTTTTTTAACTATTATGCTTTTCTGCCAGGCAGGATACAATTTCAAATACTGTTTGTATTCTTAAAAACTGCCAACTACTCGAGAGTTCGTTGGTGTGTTCCTGTTAAAAAAAAATCCAAATAGATTGCAAAAAAGGAAAAGATACACTCATTCCCCACAATATGTCAAATAACTTATCTGCAATTTAATTTTAGCGGATCTTTAATCCCCAGACAGAGAAGTTTTTATCATATTGAAACCGAAGTAACACGCAAAAATCTGAAAAACACAATCTTTTAAACAAGCAAAATAAATATATCAATATTGCTGCACCCATGTCGAAATTATACGCACACAGTACACATGCACATCAATTTGAGAACTTATTCATGCAAAAAAGAAAGTCACATACAAAATATCAGGTTGATAAAATAACTTTTATTTAATTCTATTAATACATTAAGAAGTAATGTTTTTTTCAAAATGTAGCCCTTAGAATTTTGTATAGCTTTGACATCTGATAAACAGAGGAAGTATTTGTTCGAAATTTCGAGCAAAATATTTTCTGATCTTGCCTTTGTTATTTAAACTTCCACTTCATTTTTTAATTCTATGTGGTTCTTAATAACATTTTAATGAGATTTTTCATTTCTTCCCATTTAAGATAAAGATTCGATCGATTCCAAAAATATCAAATAAATGTCCACAAATATCTTTTAATATATTTATGACCTATTTTTGGAAGTATCTCATATTATATATGTATAAATTGTAGTAAAGAGAGGGGTATTAAGAAAAATGACAAATTGCTTTTGAATAAAATATTTCTTCTTTGTTAAAAAATAATTTTTAACGAGGACAAAGTAAGTAATTACATTTTTAAGTATTTTCCGCATGACTACATCATTGTCTTTTATCATGTTTCCTTTTCATAGGCCGATTTCCACATATCTGCTAAACAGACAGAAGAGTGGAAACGATAAAAAAGCATCAAAGGTAAAGTTGTATGCCCAATGAACATCCATACCAGATCGCCGAAATATTCTTCCTGACCGTGATAATGTTCTACACTTTTCAACTCAAAGGTGTTGACTATCCACAAGGTTAAATTAAGAATGATAAGGAAAGTGATTACTTCTCTTCCTGGTTTTTTGTAGCGTAGATTTTGGGATTGACTACAACGTCTCAGCCCATCTATAATAAACGGTGTCTGAACTACCACTTGCACTGTTACCAATATATGTACTGCGAGTCTCGCATAATTTTCGGTTGCGTATTCTGCCATTACAGACATAATTCCATGAACGAAATAAAATGGAAGGGGGACAAATAAAAGTACATCGTCTAGAAAAGTTATAGGATGTTCACTGCGATCTAATTTTTTTATTTGGTAAAATGCTATGCAAACTGCCAACATACCAATTAAAGTCAAAATGCCTTCTTGACCAGTATGAATAAAAATAGCTTTCTCTTCGTATCCTGTTGTTGTCATGGCCACGAAGAAAACAATTACTGTAACAATAATTGTAAACAGTAGAAATAATCCTATGAACAAACCCTTATTTGCCGAGTGACAGTCAGCACTGATTACTAGATTGCTCTGGTAAGCAATTTCATCACTACCATAATCATCTTGTGATATTGTGTGGCGTAAATGGTGTGGATTTGAATGTGAATGCACTTTTCCGATATTTTGCCAAACTATAAACCATACACCAGCTAGAAGAAGGTTATATTCGATTGCAAATGGATATAGATAAGGAATGGCACTCATGGAACGTGTTGAAAGAACAGAATCGGCATTGCAATGAAAAGGGTTGATCCAATTTTCTTTCTTTTGAACTATTATATGAAAATTGGCAATGTCTGAAAAAGAGAAACAAAAATATGAGATCGGATATTTTATAATGACATGGGAACATGGAAAATAAACGTATACAAAATGTATAGTTGAAAGCAAAAAAATGACAAAAAATCTTTTCGTACAAAAATCCAAAATTTCCTAATTTTGTTAAAGAAACATTTATATTTCCATGAATATGCATGCTATTCTTAGAAAAATGAACACAAATGTTGTACAGGACTCACATAATCATGTGCTATACATACAGATCATTTTCAGTACTTTATTCTACAGGGTGATCGAAAATATAATTTTTTAGTTCAATTTCTTTTTGTTTCCCCAATTGCCCTCGTGCTAAAATCATCGCTGAAAAATATGAGGCCATACATGTTTTTTTTTATAGTATTTCTCTAGATATTTGATAAAACAGAAAATGTTGGGTGACTTTTGGCCATATAGTGTATGTTATATGTCGTCGAGCAAAAGTAATTTTTAGTCTACTATGTGGTATGTGTAAAATATATAGTTCTTATACAGCCCTACAAAATAGAATTCGAATATACATTACCGTCTAGGCCATTTTCTTATTAAAGTGAGTTTTTAAGCTGAATTAAATTGTAGTGTGTTAAATGATGAATATATGACTTTAAGTCCTACTCAAAGTCTCTCAAAGCAATATAGATATGAGAAGGTATTGTTTTAAAGTCTTTTCAATCATGTTATACATTTTGAAACTGAAGAATTTATGCAAAATGTTAAAAGTGGTGTTGCCGAACATGTTTTATTTTTGCTGTAAGAATAGTTTTGCAATACATTTGCGAATAATGTAATTTGGTAGCCGTAATAAATTGCGACTTTTATAACAAACTTTGTGACGTTATGGACAACTTAGCGACTTTGGCGGTAAAAATGAGCACCAAACATTTATTTGGAAAACCCCAGAAATTAGACTTTCTATATGGCTAATAACAGTCGAATCATCACAATTACCTATGCTGAAATCACAAAAGTTTCCACCAAATCTTGTATAAGCGTTAATAGGATTGTTTCACAATGCGTGTGTTAGTTATGTGACAAGCCGTTGCTTGCGATATCAGAGGCTTGTGCGATACCTTGTATTTTTCGAAGAGTTGCTGCGAGTTAATTGCTTGCAAATTTAGAGACCTATTCTCTGCGATTCTTTATGTATTATGTATCTTCATTCATTAAGATTATTTTTTCTTCCTTTTTTATCATTTTTATTGGGTTTTTGTTCACTTTGTGATGCTAGTTGTGATTAATGGATTACGATTATCCAATATCAGTTGAATAAAGATTTTTCTTAAATCAGGGACAAACTTGTTTATTCTTTTTGCATATTTCGTAATAATATTCTCGTAATAGTGGGAATTTTTCATTTTTGATATTCTTTTATGCAAATATTTATTGCAGTTTTATAAAATTTTTTAGAATAATTAATCTCCATATTTTATGTAATCTAAGCTGTCAGTATTGGTGTCTATCATTCTCTAAATATTTGTATAAAAGAAAACAATATTTGCTCTTATGACTAATAATATCGGAGACTAGTATACTAGCTTACTGGTATTGTTACCATGGAAACTAAACTCTTTCTGCGATATCATTTTAATTTTAGAAAGACATTAAAAAGAAGCAAGTAATGCTATGCACGTAAAGTTTTTGTTTTCAATAAATAAAGTATCATAGTTAGTTTAACAATGTTTGAAACATTCTATTTTATGCATATGATTAACATCAAGTCACCAAGAGATTTCTATCGAAGTTTGTAAAGCATTCGAGAATTGATAGTTTTAATGGTCGCTATGATTCATCAATGTGTCGAATTGAGGACTGGTAATCTGTTTTCATGTATATTCATATACAACAATAAAAATACTCCAAATGTGTCATATCAGGAGATCTAGGTACCCATGGTATAAGACCTCCTTCATTGCTTTAGCGACTTCTCGTTTTTATCTTATTTAAAAGGAAAAAAAAAAACTTTGATACTTTCTTTAACAGAACGCGGTTACTATTTGGGAGAGTCACCGTCTAGGAATACCGCGTGCTGTTGACTGTTATGTACATGGCATATACAGTCCCTGGCTAAATTATTAGTCGTAGTTGTTTTTATTATAATTTATTAAATATCTGGAAAGATACCTGAGGAATTATCCTGAAATTTCAGGAGTGTAAACAACATGATAAACGTCATATATTTCTGCGAAGATTTTTTCCCGAAACCCCATAAGGGGCCGTCAACAAATTGAAGAAAAACGAATATATTTTGGATAATCCTGTAAAAACTAATATTGCAAAAAGCATTCAAACTGTAGATTATGATTAAATGGCTTACTGTAATAATTTGGGTTCCTTTTTATGAAGATAGCATGTATACTCGAAGAGAAATTCAGGTTTTTATAAAAACAGCCCCAAATTTTACCAAGTTTTTTGCTTATAATTTGCAGAGTTTTTAATATAAAAACAAGTTATTTTCAGAACATATGACAAACAAAATTATACACAATACCCTGCAATCAGAATTAAAAAATAATAAAAATTGTATGAAAAATAAGCAGGTTTGCTAAACATTGTTTCACTGCGCATGCCCGAATTCAATCAAAATATACTGTGCATAATATATTAGCTAAATGTATAGACCAACTTTTATGAAAGTCTCAAAAACATAGCTTGAAAATTCTGATAGTAATCGTCGATAGAATAAGCTCGAATTTCGCTGTTCCCAAAAGGAAGCAAAAAGATGAGGGGTTGTATCCAAATATACTAGCTTATGAAAGTTGACATAATAAGAATGAAGTGTCTCTCATTTTATATTTGATACAACCCCTCATCTTTTTGCTTCCTTTTGGCAACAGCGAATTTCGAGCTTATTCTATCGACGATTACTATCATAATTTTTAAGCTATGTTTTTGAGATTTTCATAAAAGTTGGTCTATATATTTAGCTAATATATTATGCACGGTATATTTTGATTGAATTCGCGCATGCGCAGTGAAACAATATTTAGTGAACCTGCTCATTTTTCATACAATTTTTACTATTTTTTAATTCTGATTGCAGGGTGTTATGTACAATTTTGTTTGTCATATTTTCTGAAAATAACTTGTTTTTATATTAAAAACTCTGCAAATTATAAGCAAAAAACTTGATAAAATTTGGGACTGTTTTTATAAAAACCTGAATTTCTTTTCGAGTATACATGCTATCTTCATAAAAATGAACCCAAATTATTACAATAATCCATTTAATCGTAATCTACAGTTTGAATGCTTTTGCAATATTAGTTTTTACAGGGTTATCCAAAATATATTATTTTTTCTTCAATTTGTTGACGGCCCCTTAAGAGGTTTCAAGGAAAAAATCTTCTCGGAAATATATGACATCTATCATGTAGTTTACACTCCTGAAGTTTCAGGATAATTCCTCATGTATCTTTCCAGATATTTAACAAAACTAGACCAAGTATTGAATAAAAACAACTGCGTCTAATAATTTGGACAGGGACTGTACATATATATAAAAGCCGTGGTATGGAAATTCCTCTCGCTGGGAGTATGGTACGTGGTACAGGGGTAAGGAGTAAAGTCCTAGATCGAGTCAGCTAATCCGACTATACCCAAATCCAACCCGACTAGCAAAAACAAAACTAATTTATAACATTCAAATTTTAATTGCTTAATAGTCGTATATAGCCAACATAGTGAAAGAGTACCCAAGCCGGGACACGAACCCGGGTCATCAGTTAGCGCACAGATGTTCTACCAACTGAACCACTTGGGAACGGTACTCAACCTGGAACTTTTTCACTATAACATGTTGGCAAGGCTACAAACGCAACACTAGATGGAATATTTTCCATGAGCCACTAACCCTGGGGCAAACACGAAATCAAAGAAAATCCAGCATCGATAATTGAAATAAATTCATATTTAATACTTGGAAATTTTTCCATAGAAAATTTCATATGCCTTGCATTCATAATATTCAAATTTTAATTGCTTAATAGGCATATAGCCAACATAGTGAAAAAGTACCCAAGCCGGGACTATATGTTGGCTATACGCATATTAAGCAATAAAAAAAATCCAAGTATTAAATATTAATTTGAAAATTAAATATGAATATGACCCAAAACCGACCTGACCAGCGGATCGGGCCGAGTCAAGTCGGCGCTAATTTTATTTGAGATGGGTCTGATCAGGTAATCTGACTATACCTTATCCTAATATAGGTGGTCCGACTTGACTAACTTAAATATAAAAATCAAAAAGTGCATAATATTGATTGTTTAACAAACATTTTAAACTGTAAAGATACTTTTTGAACATCCTGTATAGATAGATATATAATTTATTTCCTGACAACATAGGGTTTCATATAGTTGCCACTTAAACTGAAAGTTTTGTAAAGTAAACTATGTTATGATTATTAACGCAGATTTTTCTTTTTCTTTTAAACAGTTTTGCATAAGTAAGCAGTGCTAATGAAAGAAAATATCTACGGACGACATAAACCGTCGAAGAAACCCTCAAAGACCGTTAATGCAATTTCTAAGCTTTAATTAAATAATTAAATTTAAATTGTTGTATTTTTATACCAGTGGATCCGTGCGAGGCTTTCGCACTACTATGTTTGAGATTATTTACTGATACGTTTTTTCATTACTTTTTTATTTAACTGCAATTTCTAATTAAACAGCACGTTTTAACAAAATAAGAGTGTACTATGTTAACAGCCTGTTCAAAAAGCTTTCGAATGATACCTCATTCATCGTTGTGCGTTTTGTAAGTACATAAAAAAGGAATATTGACATCAGAAATAATATATATATGATGCTATCATATGAAGCAAGGTAAATTTCAGTTACATTTATGTTCAACAGATGGTAGCACCATACTCTTGCTGAATTTAGAGTGAATGAGATGTTATTTTTAATAGAACTTACCCGTTATTTTAATAGCAATTTATATCTAAATTAATTTACAATCGGTAAAAATAATGAGTGCTAGGTTTTCACTTAAACCAATTCCAACTGTTGTAGAGATGTGCAGACAATTAGTTTAAATATTACTATGCAAAAAATATTTCTATGCACAAAGCTAAATTCCCTATCGTAACGAATTATTTTTAAATAAGAAAATAGATTTCATTTGGAATAAGTTAAATATAAACAAATATATATTAAAATTATATATAATGTTATTACTGGAATTAAAAATTCGACAATGAAGTTATGGTGTGTGTTTTATTTGTTGTTTTTAACACTTTCCAACCTAGTTGAAAAGTGTTTATGACTTCGGTTTGTCTGGCCGTCTGTCCGTGCTCTAACTCCCGTAAATATGCTCGGATTGCCTTGCACTTTTTATATGTTATTGTCGTTATCTGTAGCATGATCTCTATTTCAACTGAAGTGTGTAGCACTTATAGTTTTTTTTACAGGTACACTCAAAAGAATTCCGTTACATACGGTCTATGGGGAAAAATCATTTGCGGTTTATTTTAATGATGTTACACAATTGCAAACACATTGTAATTGATATATATCACTAAGGTGTATTGCAAGAAGCTTAATATGGAATAGGGTGTGCATAGCACTTATAGTTAATTTACAGGGACAGTCAAAAGAATTCCGTTACATTACGTCTATGGAGAAAAATCGTCTGCGGTTTACTAAAATAATGTTTCACTATTTTAAACGCATTGAAATTTATATATATCACTAAGGTGCATTACAAGAGCCTTACTACATAATATTGTGTGTATAGAAGTCATCGTTCATTTACAGGGACACACAAAATAATTCTCTACTGTCTGTTAACATTAATTCCTGGAAGTGCGTTTTAAGTTACTGAACGCGATTTTAAATTTAACTCACGTTTTGTTTATTACGTGGTGTGTATAAATTCTGTAGATCATATACAGGGAAGCACAAAAGTTCGTGAACGCATTTCCATTTACTGACAGAAACTCCAGAAGGAGAATTTTAAACTGTGCTACGCGTTTCTTAACTGAACTAAAATTTAGCATCCTATGTAGTATATATACAAATCTATAGATCATATACAGGGCTGAATAAAAGTATTCGGATATTTTTCCGAATATTGTATTCGTTGGAAATTCCTGAAATTATGCGTTTTAAATATGTTATGCGTTTACTTAGATGTTATCTTTCAGTTTATTAAACGGTATGATTTGTAAAATTATTTTGGAAGCGTTGGAAAGTGTTACATAATCTATGCTTGACGCAAGGTTTTTCGTTCTTGTTTCCCTCTAGCAAGGTATTTTCTCGCATTTCTATATCAGTATAAATTTACATTAAGGTCATGTGTTTTTAAAGCTATTAACCTGATTACATCTTTCAATATTAATTTTTATTGAATGGGGTTAGACCAAAGATTATATAAAAAAAGAAAGACTAAAATATGTTGACTATTTTTTAAACATAGTGGATAGGTGAAATATTGTACGAAAGCCAATTTTTGTTGTATATAAGTTGAAATAATCCTCAAAAAGTGATGGTGGTGTAACAAGGCCGGCCGATTATTTGCCCGAGGGATATAGACCCGAGTGGGGTGCCTACCGTGGGAGTCTTTCTAAGAAAACCTAATCCATATTTATGTAAAGATATTCAAGGTTCGAAGAAAACCATGAAAACTCAGAACAATTAGGCGACGATTGGGTTTGAACCCAGCACCTCCTGTCTACCAGCTTTTGAGAGCAGAATCTCTCGGCCACTGGTGGGGGTCCCCCTCGAATGGATTTTTTAAGCATAAATACTGTGATTCCTTTTGTATTCGTATAAAAATATTTTCTCGTATTCCTACTCCAGAACAACTTTTATGTTTATAAAACGTTATATTACGTTTTTAAAGTTTATTAACGTTATATTACGTTTATTATGGATAGATGAAATATTATACAAAAGCCAATTTTTGTTGTATATAAGTTGAAATAACCCTCAAAAAGTGGTGGTGGTGTAATAAGGACGGCCGATTATTTGCCCGAGGGATATAGAGCTGAGTGGGGTGTCCACCGTGGGAGTCATTCTAAGGAAACCTAATCCATATTTATGTAAAGATATTCAAGGTTCGAAGAAAACCATGAAAACTCAGAACAATTAGGCGACGATTGGGTTTGAACCCAGCACCTCCTGTCTACCAGCTTTTGAGAGCAGAATCTCTCGGCCACTGGTGGGGGTCCCCCTCGAATGGATTTTTTAAGCATAAATACTGTGATTCCTTTTGTATTCGTATAAAAATATTTTCTCGTATTCCTACTCCAGAACAACTTTTATGTTTATAAAACGTTATATTACGTTTTTAAAGTTTATTAACGTTATATTACGTTTATTATGGATAGATGAAATATTATACAAAAGCCAATTTTTGTTGTATATAAGTTGAAATAACCCTCAAAAAGTGGTGGTGGTGTAATAAGGACGGCCGATTATTTGCCCGAGAGATATAGAGCCGAGTGGGGTGTCCACCGTGGGAGTCATTCTAAGGAAACCTAATCCATATTTATGTAAAGATATTCAAGGTTCGAAGAAAACCATGAAAACTCAGAACAATTAGGCGACGATTGGGTTTGAACCCAGCACCTCCTGTCTACCAGCTTTTGAGAGCAGAATCTCTCGGCCACTGGTGGGGGTCCCCCTCGAATGGATTTTTTAAGCATAAATACTCTGATTCCTTTTGTATTCGTATAAAAATATTTTCTCGTATTCCTACTCCAGAACAACTTTTATGTTTATAAAACGTTATATTACGTTTTTAACGTTTATTAACGTTATATTACGTTTATTATGGATAGATGAAATATTATACAAAAGCCAATTTTTGTTGTATATAAGTTGAAATAACCCTCAAAAAGTGGTGGTGGTGTAATAAGGACGACCGATTATTTGCCCGAGGGATATAGAGCCGAGTGGGGTGTCCACCGTGGGAGTCATTCTAAGGAAACCTAATCCATATTTATGTAAAGATATTCAAGGTTCGAAGAAAACCATGAAAACTCAGAACAATTAGGCGACGATGGGGTTTGAACCCAGCACCTCCTGTCTACGAGCTTTTGAGAGCAGAATCTCTCGGCCTCTGGTGGGGCCCCCCCTCGAATGGATTTTTTAAGCATAAATACTCTGATTTCTTTTGTATTCGTATAAAAATATTTTCTCGTATTCCTACTCCAGAACACCTTTTATGTTTATAAAATGTTATATTACGTTTTTAACTTTTATTAATGTTATATAACGTTTTTAAAACTAATGAGCTGAGTATCTTTAATATACTTAATTATTTTGCATGAGTATTACCCAAATAATAAAAAATCCCTGACGGCTCGGCCTGCAGGCACAGGTAGATTTCGAAGACGCAGACCGTGGGGCGCCTGTTTGTTTGGAATTGCGGTAGAAATGACTTTTTTGCCATGATGCGGCATTTGGAAACGCCCACTTCGAAACCTAACTTGTTTGCAGGCGGAGCCGGCAGGAATTTTTTTTGTTTTTAATTTTTTTTTGCTATAAGAGAAAGCTATATAAGAGAGCTTTAAATTTTTGTATAAAAAATTTTTATGCTAGTCATTTACACACATCTAAATTAATAGAATATTTTGAAAAAAAAAAAGATAGTGATCAGTTGTTAATAAAATAATCCAAGACTTTTGAATACTTTTGAATAAAAGGAGATTTAGCATATATACATTTAGCTTTCATTAAATAATTAATGTCACCTCAAATATAATTTAAATAATCATTCATTTTTGAAAAAAGTAAAGAACTTTAATTTACATTAGCAAATACAATTTAACGCATCAATAATTAAATACTTTAAATAATTATTAATTTCTGAAGTAAAATAAACTTTTACTTTTAATTTATACTTTAAAATGTCAGGGCAAATAATTTGCCTTAACACCAACTATACTCAATACTTTACCCCTTATGCATGTTAACCAAAACCAGTATCCATAACATAAAGTCAGTTATCCTTATCCTACAAAAGGCAAGCAACACTTCATACTAAAAAATCCCTGACGGCTCGGCCTACAGGCACAGGTAGATTTCGAAGATGCAGACCATGGGGTGCCTGTTTGTTGGGAATTACAGAAGAAATGACCTTTTTGCCATGATACGGCAGATGGGAACCGCCCACTTCGAAACCTAACTTGTTTGCAGGCAGAGCCGGCAGGGATTTTTTCTGTTTTTAATTTTTTTTTGCTATAAGGGTTGGTCCTATAAAAAATTTGTCAATATAAAATTTTAGATAATATTAAGAGGATTTATAATAAATTTAAGCGGATTTGATATCTTCTGAATTGACGAAGTTATGAAAATTTTTCTTCTACCCCCCCCCCCTTTGGGGCCATTTTTAATGATATCAAAAATCTGTAATACATACATTTTCGGCCCTTTTCCTAGAAGTGATAATAACTTTAAACGGATTCGATACGTATGATAATTAAGAAATTATGGGTTTTTTCTGTTTTCACAAAAAGCTCCCTATTTCCGCCCCCTTGATTCGATTTTGCCCATTAACGAACTTGACCGAGATGTTATGCCCCTTCATTTTATGTATCAGTTTGGAAGAGATTTGTGCAGAATTATGGGAGTTATCGTGTCCATAAAAAAGTGACATAGATAGATAGATAGATAGATAAAGTTTTGAATTGGGGGTGGTTTTGGGTTCTGGGAGTCATGATCGGCGTAGATCTGCAAAAAATTTTCAAAAATTCCAACTTAGGGGAGAATGTAATAGGTAGTATTATATATTTAGTAATGTATATTTAGGTAGTAATGTATATTTAGGAATATACATTCTAGTAACAACACAAAATCTTACACTTTTTACCCATACTTTGTCAAATTTTAAGTAGTTAACATTATAATATATGGAACTCAATTATCTAATATGAATTTGGAACAACAAAATAGATTTTGGAAAACTTTAAAATCTGGGTAAATCGAGACACCTGATAACATTAGGTGTAGCTCTCTAGATGTCATCGTCCAGTTAATAAGAGTATTTCTTGCGTTTTATAAATGAGGTGTTCAGAAGTCAATCGTAAGTAAAAAAATCGGAGAACTGTTGAAAGAATAATTTAAGTAAGATTTCAAACAGTCTTCCCTGTAAAGTTGAAAAATTTTTTAGAGCAGAAAGCGTCTAATTAATGACATTTGTGCGGCTTTTGCACTAAACGAATATCTCAAGGACGCGAAACGAGGGTATTAAAACTTTATTTTATCGTGTTTCTGCACCATCGGAAAGGTGTCTATCAATCAACTTCAATAAACTAATGTTGACTCAATTTCGATTTTTTTTTGTCAGTTATATGATATTTGAAATAAACAATTCAATTAGAGTTCTTAGAAGTGGCTTGAAAATTTTCTCATTATTCATAATTTAAATTATTGGAAGCAAAGCTCTTTCTATCTGATTAGTATTCAACTAATCCAATATGATCTTATAGTTATAAATGGGCATTACTCTATAATAAATGGAAAATGAAAAAGAACCAACATAATTAATGCAAGATCGAGTATTCATTTATTGAACGTAAATTTAAAAGGAACATTTTAAAACTATACTAAATTTCAAAATCTAATAATAGGATGTAAATATTTATTTTAGATGATATCTTTTAATAATTAAAACTGTATTAACATTTTAATATTTATTAAGAGTAATATTTTACTCCGTTAAATTTATCAGCAGTTTTCTATCTTAATATTTATGTACCGCATATTCCGGCATATAACTCTCACTTCTGATACGAGAAAATTAATCAAAATTTACAGGTGCGCGTTATACGCTGATTGTAAAATTGACAGGGTAAAAATTAAGAAAAACAGATCACAAGAATTGAAATTTCTCCATCAAAAACATGCATTTTTCGATTATCCGCGTCTCCGCGGGTCAATTTGACCCAAGCTAATTTTTATCAAGCCATATCTTTGCCAGCTTACATCAAATGTTTATATTCTATAATTTTTTATAGCTTTTAAACTATATTTTAAGATCGTTTCATTAATTTTAACCTAGGAATTGGTTTTAATAGAGATGAATTCATTTAAATTGGACTATGTTTTCAAAAATGTTTACTTATAAGTTGCACTAAAAAATCAATTTTTTGATAAATTAAAATCTCAAACGAAATTTTAAAGTTCAGTTTTGGTATTAAAAAACTTCTAAAAAAGGTGATTGGTAAATACTAAGGTAATGCTAAAAAAGATTAAGAGGTGCTAAAAAAGGTAAATGAATGTCTACGTGTCAAAATGACCAGGTGGGGTTTCAAAGAGTTAATAATATTTGCTATCGGATTGCATGAAAATTACTAACTATTATGCTTTTAAATGTATTTTATTAGCATTTTCTTGCTACAAATCTTATGATGATTCATTTGCAAAGAAGGGGTTGCGCATTATACCTATAAAATACCGCAAAATTTGAAAATGTACTCTTAAAATTTAGGTGCGAAACAATATTCACCGGAATATACGGTAATATAAAATATATAATTACCAAATTCTGTGATTGAAAAGTTTCCTGTGATATTACTGCTTCTGTGAGTATAATCTTCAACAGCCTCTTCTATAATAGTGCCGAACCAGTTACACAAGCAAGTAGCAATTAGATGCATAATACCAAATCTAGCAAGTGCCTTGTGACGGTTGATAACTATCTATTAAAGAAAAAATAGTATAAAAGGTATTCAAGGAGCTTAAATTGATTATTGTACCTATTATACCTATAATCTTTGTAAATACATGCAAGAAAGAAAATAGAATACATGTTTTTAAGAAATAACGCATCCAAAAATTAGAATTATTTAATGCTTTAATCCATTAACTTTTTCGGAATGAGCGGCGTGTATATGTGCCGCATAGGGTGCATACAGTACTTATTTTTGAGCACCACAGTTTCAGAACAGTCATTTTTGCTGAATTTCTGTGCTTAAATAAGGCCAAGTTTACTATTTGGAAATAGTATTACTAATAAAGAAAAATTCGTATAAGGGATTAACGCCTGTTTTCTCCCACTCCATAGAAATAATTCTAGAGTAAGATTTTCTTTTAAGTTAATGAATATGTATTTAGGGGTTTCTTAATTTTTAAAGCAGTACATAATCATGACTTTATAACTGATTCCCAACAAACGAGAAAATTCATTTGTACGTTTTTTTATGTGTGTCTACGCACAACATTTAAACATTTTGATAATTATCTTTTTTGTTGTTGAATAAGGCTCGTTTTGGTGGTGGTTCTGTTATAAATTTTATCAGGACCATTTTGACTTTGTTGACTTTCTAGGCTATAACTTTCGTATAAATTGACCAATCGTCGCGAAATTCCATAGTATGTTGTTAAAGTGCACAGTTGTACTTTCTATTTTTAAAATAGTCGCCGTATCTTATAGAGTTTTTTACAAGTATTGTCAAAAACCCTGTCGTGCCAAACAACTGTCACTAAAATACGTTAAGTGGCGTGCAATAACGTTAAAAAGTAATCTCTTGAAGTTGGTTTTATTTTTTTCTAAAAAAATGTATGAAGAAAACTCTCACTGTATTTTTTGACTTATTCAAAAATAGGACTGAGACCCCCAGGTGTCTTAGTAGAATTTGTTTTTCTTGGCGTGTTCTATTATTCTTCTTAAGTTTTAGTAAATTTCTAACTTTAAGGAGAGGAAAGGTTAAACGAGATCACAGGATCCCTCCCAGTTTAATCAAAATGTACATGTAATGACTTTGAATATTTAAAGCAAATGATATGATCACTTTATTCTGCACAAATGCTAATAACTTCTTCTCTGAAAAGAGCTAATAATAATCAGGTCATTAACGCTATCTGGCAAATGTCCAAAGCTTGAAAGAAGATATATAGAAACCAGTTAATACCGATTCGGTTAATTTATATTCAAAGATTGAAGCATATTTACATGTGCTAAATCAATTTTGAAACCCTTATTTTGTTTTGGAATAAGGTATGATGTTTGTAAGTTATTCCAAAACCGTTTCATCACAACGCATTTTATTGGCTTCTTTTGCATCAGTTGATTGATATTCTTTGAAAAGATGCAAAGCCAATTTTAAACATTTATTTAATATAATTCTCAAACATTTTGTATAGATACGTTATTTTTCAAATAACACGTGTTACGTCAGATAACCCTTTTATTAAGGCAGAAATGATTTGATAGCAGAATTACCTATATTTTTAATAATAATTTATGTACATATATACTTATATATATCACGCATCTACAGAATATTACGAAATCCTCAACACAAAATAATGTAAAATAATTTCTTTTAGGTCGCAATTCTACTTGAGTTCCATTTATAAGGAACGACAAAACACCAATATTTTTCCAGTGAAACTTTTGTTAGAGCAATATTTTTATTTTAGCATTAATATAAATAATGCAACTATTGTATATGGTACCTACAATAAGTCAATTTAAATATTAATTTCTAGATTCGAGTTGAGACAACCACAGGTATGCTCATTTCTAAAAGTATCAGTGAAGATGTGAAGAACTAGCTATATTTCTATTCTTCTTCTCGATAAAGGTATTTATAAAGCCATCCATTCCTTGACAGTATGACTAAATTTGGATACTACGTACTACATAATAATTTTCACAGTGTATAAGAGCTTTTACAGCAGAAGACTACAAACATTTAACGAATGAAAAAAAAATCACTATATACATGCTTTTTGAACGAGTCTTGCCCATCAATTCAGCTGATATACTGGATGTTCCTGAAAAGGTATTAAAAAATCACACAACGGCGTTATTCCTAAATCAAATTTACTGATATTTTGGGAGAAACTCAAGAAACGAATGAAATTATTAGAAAATATTTTCAGAATGTCCACCATGTGAACGAATCAGAGAATAGAAACAGCAGTACTGAAAACTGAGTATATAATATTCTGCAACACGTCATCCATAATGCCTTCTTTGAGGTCATCTACTGTGTTGGGCAGACTCGGCCTTTGAAATAACCCCACACGGAAATATTCTACGAGTTCAAGTCATGTCTATAGGGTTGCCATTCAATGTCCTGCCCAATGAATCTTACAGGATGGACCATACGATGGTGTCTTGCTTGGAGTCCAAACTCTTTGGCCAGTAACTTGCACAAGTAACAATTTTGCTGATGAATGGGTGCGGTCCGTGTTTTGCGTGGATTGCATACCACACGATCATATGTTCCAAATGCAAAAGTACAACCTGTTGAACATATGTGTTTTCACTACCCCAGTGTCTCCAGTTTGTAGAAAAGACATTTTGTAGAATGCTATAGACAATTTCTAATTCCGTCTCTATAGACATTGGTTAGTGTAAACGTTGTCAATTTTGAAAAAAGAATTCTATTAATTTTACTCATTGCTTTAGTTTCTCTGAAGATGTCAGAAAATTTGATCTAATAATACCGGCGTTGTGTCCCTGTACTTTTTAATACCTTTTCTAGGGCGTCCTGTATTAACGATTTATTTATTTCGAAATGTAAATATAACTCCTGACACATGATTTATTTTATTTTGTAAAAAATATCTAATATAGATTATAAAATAACACTTTTACTCAAACTTCACCAGTTGTCAACTTTTATGATTTTTCTGATAGATCACGGCCAGCATACCGAGTGAGTCAAAGTAGAGGTTATTGCGATTATCTCAAGCCTCTGATGATAGAAGCATACTTTCAATTACAAAATGTGTTCAAATCAAGTATAACCTTTAGATGTGGCATTTGTTTAGAAGGGGGGCTGTATATGCATTAAAATGCGAAATTTACTTTTTTTACGGCTCCCTTTTTATGTAAGTTACACTTACCAAAATGTTGCCCCGTGCCTCTAAGAAAGACATTTAAAAAATACCATTATTTTATGACAAAAACTTACTTTGTTATGATAATTTTAATTTTATGAACTTTCTGTGTTTTGTGTCTATAAAACCATAAAGCCTCGATTAGAGGAGGCTTCAGCAATCTTCGCTGATCGAGAAATTCCATAAAAACATATGAGGAAATTTAAAAATAACTGTTAGTATGTTACCACTGGGAAAGTTTAAAAACGTATTTTTCCATTTCTAGTGGTGGTAGAAAATACGAAAACTAATAAAATTCAAAGTATAATAACTCGGTACCATTTGATCGTAGAAAAATGCAATTTTTACTGTTTTATTTGCTAGTGCATGGAAAAAGTTTTCCTAAATACAACTTATAGAACCAAGAGACGGTATAAAAATTTTAATTTCGTAACTTTGAAACTACTTTGACATAAATGGATTTCATATATGGATTTTCATATCATGAAGAACAACATTTGAAACATTTTTGCAATTGGCACTGTAACTCTAAAACTAAAGATTTAGGAATTAGCTAGTGCGCAACGATAACACAGGGCACCCTATATTAGCTGTCACTATATTTTACAATATTTAAGGAAAAATTTAAAATGAATATAAATAGGAACTTCTTTACGAAATTACACACAAAAGACAATATCAACCCATCATTGGTCGCGTCTTTTTGAACAACACCATTGGTCACGTATGAGCGTTTCTCTTACACTTCCCTCTTTCGTTTTATTCCATTGTATTCGTTAATTGTGCAATTCGTTGTATTTCATCGTGCGTAATGAAAATAGTTATAAAAACATTTCTGTAGGTGAACAACTTATCGTTCGTCGTCAAATTTCCAATGAGATCATTTGGAAGATTCAAAAACTTACCTAGAGCGGTGTGATGACCTCAAAGTCAATTCTAAATTAAATACAATCATTTTAATCTAATCATGAGATAAATGCTCATAGCTTGACCAATGACGAAGTAAAAAAATAACTTGTTTGATGAGATATAATGAGGGAATTTTACTACTTTAAACCCTTGGGATCAAAGAACCCAGACTTTAGAATTTTAAATTGTAGTTGAGGTGAGGACAAATGGTTTTTGCATGTTTAGAAAAAAAATGAAGAAGTACCACCAATAATCAGAAGACAAAGGCTTCCTAACCAATGAAAGACTGTAAAGATAGGTATTTGCAAAATACGAGCATCGAACATAAATATATAAAATATGTCCCAAAAATTAGCCTTCACTTTGCCAATGAATGACGAATTTAGTATAGATCTTTAACTACCGATCTTTACTATAGATCTTCATAGCTGAAATGAGGCCAACAAGGAAACTTTTCAAAGAAGTTCAAAATATGCCAATATAGTTGTATGAAGCCGCCTGAACGATATTTAAAGAAAATGTTTCATCCGAGCACCCAGATTAATGTGAAGCAGTTTAGTAGCGGTCTTATTCTGTTCTTGGAGATTGGAGTGAATAACATAAGATTGAGCTTACACCTTTTTGGAGTTGTCCTGAAGTAACATCTTAAACTAGAATAAACGTGCTGATAAAAGTATAAAGTCTGGAATAAGTTAGTGGAGAACTTTAAGGACATTGTAAAACTGCAGATGCTGTTTCTTCCACGCTTTAAAACGGTTTTAAAAAATATTTTTCCCCGTTCAATAGCATAACATTTTCTGACACATTTTCTGACTTATTTATAAACGTAAATGCATGGCACTTACAGGCATGATTAGTGAAGTGATTTGTCATCAGACAGTTTTTGTTAAGGCTTCGATAAATAAACTACAACTTCAGTTATAAGCGATTGACGTCTCAAAACGACAGTCTTTTGTCATTTTTAACGCCGTCGCATCCAGAAATTTAGTTCAAAGCATCAACTTTTTCAATCAAGATTTTTTGCCTTTACAAAAAAAAAAAAAAAAAAAAAAAAAAAAAAAAAAAAAAAGCTATTCGATTGGATAGTTTTTGAATAAGAGAACCTGCCAATTTAATCCGTTTGAGAACAAAAATTAATTTGAAAATGTGTCAGAAAGTAGGCAGTTTGGATTTGAGAACAGATTTAAAGTACAAATAAACCCAGTTCTACCTTACCTTACTCAGCGGTTACTTACTGTCTATAGCAGTGCTGTGTCTAAAGCAAAGATTGAATTTGTCACAATCTATCTTTTTTGAATATCTAATTAAAAAGTTTATTTCTCTGCAAAAAACTGAAATAAGTTGTTTTATTCTAACAGAAACTGAAAAGTGAAAATAAATGCATTTGACATTCGGTATGAGAAAAGTAAATTTTCGAGATGGCACTAATCAGTATAATTTGTAAAAATATGTAAAATGAAAAATTACTTACATTCGAATATTTGAAGGTGATAAATAGCTGATAAAATGCGTATACAGGTGATATAACATGTAAAACAATAGAAGAGGGGCTATGACAATTGAATTGTTTCTTTTCACGATCCACAAAGTTAAGAATATGTTGACCAAGTTGAAGACCTTGATATATGAGGTATCCGAAGCAGAAAGCTGAAATGAAATTCATTATTTTCTTTTCTGATATATTATTAAGTACCGTATATACTCACGTATAAGTCGAGAAACTTAGGGAATGAAAACGAGGTACAAAGTGGTGGTAGTGGGGAGGGGGGGGGCGACTTATATACGAGACCAAAAAATCCCAAATTTGAAATGCTTATTTACATTAACGTAAACAATCGAAATGTTAAAAAATAGGCTTAAAAACTGTAATGTTAAGATACTGCTTACAATATAGCAAGTATATTGCGATAATACTTTATCTTATGTCCTTTATTGTCGCCATATAAGTATTTCTACTTAGTATTTCCGAAAATGATCTTCGCTTTTAGCTTCAATTTTTAAGGAAAGCATTTTTCCAAAAAGTTTTCAATTCCAATATTATGGTATCGCTTGTGCTTCAAAAAACTTTTGGATGAACTAGGCTGGTGCGAAAGATTGGCTTAAGAATATCTGAAAAGAAAAAGTGAAATTTCAAAGAAAATCTGGGGATTTTGATATTTACCGTACTGATTCAGTAAAATAGCAAGTTATAAATTAAATCAGCTGTTATTGTCATCCACGAGGGTTTGATATTTTATTGCTTCAGCTTTTAGATGTCTAACTCTTGAAATTGTTGAAATGCAGTGTCCAAAAATACTGGGCTAACTGGATCAGCTCAAGCTTACCATTTGAAACCAACGGTAGAAATATGAAGAAGTCAGATATTACACTGGTTGCGTGATGAATGGAAAATACACAAGATCATTATACCAACAGAAAATATTGATACGTAATTTAAAAATTGCTGCAACTTCAACGAACTTGACTCCACAAAGGACGATACATTACTTTTAAATGACAATGAAAATGATTTATACAAAATGCAAATGATGAATCCGAGGCTATGTGATGACGTGCCGATGTCATAAAAAGCCTTTGCTAAGTTTTTGGCGGATCTCACACAGGAACGAAATTCGAAGGATTCCAATAATTATATTTTTATGT
This sequence comes from Maratus michaelseni, assembly GCA_963931845.1. Taxonomy (NCBI): domain Eukaryota; kingdom Metazoa; phylum Arthropoda; class Arachnida; order Araneae; family Salticidae; genus Maratus; species Maratus michaelseni. Next base: position 299,554,720 of record OZ007586.1, read on the forward strand.
TGATTGATTCTTTTTTGTAGGGGAAAGATGGGTATGATGACGTACTCAGTTTTTTTCTCCTTCAGTCATACGTGACAGAACCTGGCCTAGTGTACCCGAGACCCTTGCTGGAAGTTCATGTAAATCACTATCAACAATTCGTTAGAGAGCAACCTTGGGTGAACCGATGTTCGATTTTCAAGTGTGTTGTTGTAAATTTTGGACTTCACAGTGCAAGGAGCTATTCGTCTGCGATAAGTTATTTCAATCCCTCATTAAAATATTATCAAAATAGAATTCAAAACGTAAACACTTATGTGAAATGTAGGTTGTTTACAATGAAGGATATACTGATAAAACTATTTCAAACAAATATGGTGGTAGTGAAGCAAGATGGCAAGGACGACAATAATATGTAGTAGCGTAGCATCAGGAGATGCTTTATCTTTTTACCACATGTATTATTGTTCTAAATCAGGCCTTATTTAATCTTTGAATGTTATACGATTAAATAAGATCAAATTTAGTATATAATAATACGTGTAGTAAAGTTATGCAGCATTCCCTGACGCTACGCCACTGATGTTATGGAAGATTATGACAATAAAAACTGCGTTATCTGTCGGGAAGTGGGCAAGAAGGAACTCTAGTTCCAATGCTTAATATGCAAATCTTGTGGAAATTGTTCTGGTTGGGATGTAGTTTAAGATAGGCACAGACCCTGTCGATATGACTTTTGTTTTTTTTTTCATTTTTAGCTTGTTTTGAATAAATTATGAGTGTATGTAGGAGGTAGTAAAATGTGTTGAATAACGTTTTATAAATAGGTTTATAAACATTGTTACCTATAATAAATATATTTATCTATTTGTCATCTTACCCTCTTCGTGGAGCAATATGATGAATGACTTTCCTTCGGAAAACATGTTTTTATCATCCTTGGAGGGCAGATGAAAATATTTAAAATATTTTCTGATGAAGAGAAGGGTTGTAAGAAGTGCCTCATATTAAATTATAGCTTTTGTATCCACTTACTGAGTTCAGAAAAATCTGAAAGATTAAGCTCTTCATCTTACTCTCCCACACCACCCCTATATTTATATATTTGGAAATATATATATTTTTTTTCTTTTCAAAATCGACAGAGTTTATGAAGAGGATAAAGGGTTGACTTATACTTAAGCTTTTATTTTTTTTTTACTTTCAAATTAGGGAGAGTCAAACGCGAGTTTTTGATTATTTCCGTTTTTTTCTTTTCTCGAAATAGGGGATAGACATATACACGAGTATATAGGGTAAATATTCAGTTATACGAAACACATACGAAGAAAGAATAACGGAAGTATTTTTAGAATGATAATCCATACATGAAATAAAATATTTACCAAATATGCCAACATTCAAGGTTTAAAATAATTCCTAAATTTTTTGTATAAAATCATTACAATTTTAATTCGTTTTTAACTGCTAGGAACATGTAATTTATCGCCAGTGTTTACATTTAAGCTTAAAAAATTCTACAAAATGATGATACAATTTTAACAATGATGATGATTATAATGACTATAATAATTCACATATCAAATAATGTTTTAACAAATATGCCAATATTAAATATCTACAGCCATTTTTTAAAAGTTTTGTATGAAATCTTTATAGATATCAATTCGTTTTTCAACTGTTACAAACCCGTAGTTTATCGCCAGGCTCTAACTTTAAAATATTTGATAATTATTTTTCCAGTTGTTGTAAAGATTTTCATCATCATAATTTTATAAATATGCAACAATTTAAACAATGATAGCAAGGAAAATATTTTAAAATATCAAAATTTAAAAAACACTAATTACCTGCAGATCCAATTTTAAGATAAAAGCTTCCACTGTGTCTCCCAAGTAAAAATCTGTAAGGAGGAACCTTTTCTTTTTCTGTGTTGTTTTCAGTAGCATATTGGTAACCTGAATTTATTATGAATTCTGTAGCCACACTGAACCTTTCAGCAGCTTCCTGCATCTCATCTTCTCTTTTTTTCAGATCTTTTAAAACTTCTCGTTTATACATGTAAAGATCAATGTGAAATATTGTTAGCCATAGGATTCCTAAAGCTGCCAGACTAGAATTGAACACCTAAAATACAAAAAGTATATTTCTTTCTTTGAAATAAAATCCCCCCAAAATTATCGATGCAAGGCAGATCGTCATTGCTTAGTATTTTTAGTATTAATACATTTTAAAAAACTTAGATTTATTACAAGCCATTGTGCTGGATCTGGTCATAAGCCATATAAGTGTAATATATCTTGAGCATTTCTGCCTATTATTAAAAAGAAAGGAAAATCGCCGTCCTTTTACGTTATAACTGAAATATTTATTCGTGTAAAATTCCTGTAATATCAATATTACAAATGAATAATATCAGTATGTAAAAATGCAAACTTTATTTTACTTTTATTATCTTTTCTTATATTTGTAAATTCACTAAAATTTATTCAGTGTTAATTTGTATGTATCTTTAAGGTTCTGAGAATGAGACAAATTAAGGTCTTGATTATTAATGTTAATAAATTAAATTTTTTTATTGTTGATCAATATTTATTTTATTTTTAATCATAATTCACGTGACTCATATAAGCCACCATTTTTACTCGTATTGCGCTTTTGTTAGGTATTTATAAGACAGTGTTCGTACGGGTCCTGGAATTTTAAGACCAGGAAATTATTCGGTACCAGTATTTTATTATAGATAATCTCTTCTTAAATAAGATGACATTTCGCACGTTTGAACTTGATGTATTTTTTAAAGAAAAATTTACTGGTTTGCCACCTGGAAAAGTAACGGTACCCGTACGAACCCTGGACACTTGTTCCTTTATACCCTTTATTTCTTCTTAATTTTTGATTATTTTGAATTTGCTAGAATTTGGTGTTATGGCTGTTGTTTAGGGAGATGTTGATAAATGTTATAAGGAAGAAGAATGATGAATGGATACTTGATAAATTCTAATCAAACTATTTATTATGATTAAAACGTTAGAGTAATGCATAAGTTTCCGGCCTATGAGGTCCTCTGCTTTAATAAGTATTACAATTCATTTTTTCTAATGACATTTTTTTTGCTTTTGCAGAAAGAATGGATTCCAATAAAATACATATGTGACACCGCATGTTATTCCTGTCTAAATAAGGGAAAATACAGCGGAGGCGAGGGCAGCAGTTTGTGAAGCATATGAAAAGGTCACCATTGAAGCCATAGAAACAAGACAGTAAAAAAAAACAGTAAAGAAACAGTAAAGAAATGGTTTAGAATGTTCTTCGATTGTTCTTTCGAGTTGGAAGATGCACTCAGAAGTGGCAGACCAAAGGAAACTGATGATGCGCTATTGCAAGAGCTGTTGGATGAGAACGCCACTTAATCGATGGGAGACCTTTCAAAACGCCAATAAACTATGCCAATAAAACTCAGCCAATAAACTATGAAACGACTATTACAAGCGATGGGTAAGATACAGTGTGTTGGATATGGGGTTCCTCATAAACTCAGCGACCGCAGTACTGCACAACGCCTCAACACTTGCCTAGCACTACTAGCACGTGACGGGTCATAAAAAGTCGGTGCACTATGAGAACTCCAACCGAAAACGGGCATGGATTGTACCTAGTCAACCAACCACATTCACACTGAATATCAACATTCATGGCAAAAAAGTATTGTTCTGTGTGTGATGGGATACATAAGCTGTAATCTTTTACGAGCTATTAAAATCAAGTAAAAATGTGAATATTAAGTGCTATAGTGAATAATTGCAGGAGGTGAAAACTAAGCTATTCGAAGTACGGTAATACATTGGACAGAGTGGATGAAAAATGATGTGTTTTATATCATCCAGACTATTCACCAGACATAGCTCTCAAAGATTACCATTTATTTCGATGCCTCTAATACAATTTCGCTGGTCAATCATTCCATATGCGATTCATTCCCTGCATTCCATTAATCCCATGCGATTCTGTATTGATGGTTTTACAACATCCAAATTTACACCACATTTCAAGGATGGGATACACATGTTATTTGATAAATGGCAGGAAGTGATAGAGGTCAATGATCAATACTTTGACGGTTAACTTGTTCGACTTTTCTTTTTCAACGTAAGGGCGGGAACTTATGCATCACCCTAATATTTCACGGTGTTAATGTCCTGTATTTTTGTTTACTGATAATTTTCTTGTTAGTAACCGTTTATATTCGTACTTTTGTTTCATGCTTCTATTGGTACTTACCTCTGAATATAGCCTATGTTCTCTGTGCTGGTCGTTAATGTAAACAATGGATCCGAGCATAAGTATGAAAACAGCATATATGCCACTCATCAGTATCGATAAACCGTGCCTGTAAATATAATTTTATAATAGTTTGACAGAATTATTAAAATGTTATCATTTCAAAGTTTACTTCATCTCATTTGATAGAATTATAAATTAGAAAACATAAGTAGGTGAGACAAACAATCCAGTTGAGATTAGCGAGAACATTGTGCTTATAAAATAATGAGTCAGCAAAAGTGTTTTTTCGGATTTTTACGGTACAATTGAAAAAAAATTTCATACTTTAAATGAAGTTCATTAAATTAAATATGCTCAGTATTAATTAACAAGTTTTTCAATCTTTCTGATAAAAACATAATGTTGCCGATGAAGAATTTCTGGGCAAAAAACAAGACCAAATGACATTCATAAGCTGCCTTTGAAGGTAGCTTTGCATTATAAAGACAGTTCTGCAGAGAGCAAAACAAATGATACACTGAGGGTTCAAGGTCAACACTATACCATGTATGCAAGGAACTTTTCCCGCCTCTCTCTGTCAGTTGTTTGAAGTTAGCCAAAGATGTGTATGGTCTTTTATTGAATTGGTGAATAATAATGGCTTTCCTTTGATTAATTCCTGCCATATTCTCTTCAATTGCTTGCTTCATTATTATTAGTCACTGACAGTAAAGATTAGAATTTATTATTCAGCCTTCAGTATTTTTTGATCAGTGCCTTATCAATCTATTTGGCGTATAGTGCAAACACCTTTGTTTATCTTTCTACCGACCTCCTTTGCTAAATAATTAAGCGCCTATTAAGCTTTGCGCCAGGTGCCGAGGCACCACTGGTATCATACTTGCGGCGGGTATGCTCTTGACACAAAAATTATTTTCAATCCCTACGCATTACTTCTCTTGGCGACAAATCCGCTTGGTCACTGCTTTTGATGTTTCTAATGAATTTAAAACATTGTTCTCAATCGTAATCCATTTTCTATTGCCCGTAACGCGATACTTTAAAAATGGATCCATTTTATTCTGTTTTAGAAATGATTTGCAGATAAGTATTTGGTTCATTTAATTTTCAACTTTAAACCATGTGACACTCAAACAGAGAGCTTCTTTTTGTATCAAACCTTCTTCAAATGCCTTAAAACTATTCTGTAATCCATGTTTAGTTTGCCAATGATTCCATTACTGCTTATTAGTTGGTGTTAATCAACTATTTCTAAGATTTTATCAATTTTTTAAATGATTGGTGTTACTTTTTGACATCGAAATTTCAGACATATTTTAACCAGATTTGAACAACACTTCTTGAAACTGAATCACGTACATAAACATAACAATTTTTTAACAACCTGATTCGAATTTTTTTCTTTTCTGTAATAAGATTTGAAAAATTGTCAAAGTTCATACTAATTATGATTCATATCCAAAACGCAATTACTTTTCAGTGACCCTCCAAATATAACAACATTTTATTTTTAGTTCCTTTGTGAAATTATACTTTTAGGATTGTATTTATTTGTAACTATATGATAAGTATTGTCAGAGATATATAAGCAAAATGCGAAGAAAAAATTTTGAGACACGATGTACAGAGTGTATACAAATTTTTAGTATTCTTCAGCAATTATTATAAGTTTAACAGAATGCGCAGCATTATTATAAAATTGTACGTCTACTGTTCAGTTTTTTCCCTTCCATATTAAAAAGCCATTCATCTGAAAAGAAGAAGCTTTTTTTGTTTTGAATATTATGCTTAAACGAAGTCGAACAAGCTTGTCTCGCGTTCACTTGTTAGAGAAATCGCTACTGAGGCTGTTCTGAGGCTGTTCACACATTCTGTATACGATTTTGCTTTCCTGTTTTAAAAATAGTCTGCTTGGAAAAAAAAAACTATTTCACTTGAATGATGTTTTTGAAAGTATAAATTATCACCCGCTATCTGAAATTTTTGAGTACTTGCAAAAGGACGCTTTTAACGGAGTAATGGATGGCAGGCAATGTTTGTGCTCTTTCGAAAGGGAATTATTCTAATTCAGCTAGTAAAACCTGCTTTTCTAAAGCCAATATAGTTAACATTGCAATAAAAAAAGGAAAAAATCGTCAAAGCCTACGTTCAAGTGAAAAAAAAATTGTTCCAAATATATACCCAACAGAAAAACGAATTTCTTCGAATATTAAGGTAGCATCTTTTATGTTAAAAGGAACCCCCAAAAATGTCTGTTTCAAACTCATTAAAATATCCAATGTCAACTGTAAAAATGAAAATTATTAACACGGATTTTAATAGTAAACAAGTCCTTCCGTTTCAGTCGGAAGAGTAGGTTGATTTTTTTTAAGGTACATACATCAGGTTTAATAAAAATTAAACAAGCTGTCTCACTCCTTCTAGGTTCGCAATTTTGCCAAGAAAGGAAATTTGCAGGGAAACTTTAAATTGGGCTTACCAAATGTAATTGAATGAATATGAGGCAATTATATTAAAAACCTTAAAAAAGTTCAAAATCATATTTTAACAAAAATGAAAAGTCATGCGTCAAGCATAGATAATGAAACACTTCCAACACTTCCATAACTGTTTAACGAAACTTCCCCTTTTAAAAAGGTAAAAGAAGATATCTAAGTAAACAACTTAGAAAACGTATCTTAGGAAATGACTTTTCCCCGTAGATTTTAATGCAACGGGATTCTTTTGAGTGTCCCTGTAAACGAACGATAAGTGAAACACACTCTATTTAACGTCATAGGAAATTTCAATTACATATATATATTGCATGGCAATCCGAGTATTTTCACGGGAGTTAGAGCACGACCAGACGGCCAAAACTGACAGAACAGGAGACCAGACAGACGGACCGAGAAACAAAATCATAAACTTTTTCAACTATGTTGGAAAGTTTTAAAAATTGCCCATAGTCTGGAATATAACCCATACCATTCAACGAATGCAAACGAAAAAATTGTGTCCCTGTAAACTAACTATAAGAGAAATATACTTGATAAAATAACTCTTCCAAGATACTTCCCGAATTATATTTGAATTGGTTCAGTATTTTGAACGTTATCGTGATAACAAATTTGCATGTTTTTTGTGTTTGCTTTTGCATTCTTCTGTAAACAAACCATAAGAGATACATACTTGGTTAACGAATTCTGCGAAGATACTTGCAAAATGAATACATTGTCTCAATTGAGTTGGTTCAGTATTTGGGACATTATCGTGATGAAAAGATTTGCATTATACACTGCGTTTCAAAATGATATGAACACCCAGAAATTTTGTGATATCAAATGACATGGAATATGACAAAAAAAACCCACAAATAATTATCTGAAAACGCTCTTCTGTGTGACAAATACAATGATATTACATAATACATAATGACAAAATGAAAATGAAACTTCAAATTCATTGGAAATATAAATTATCTAAAAACTTTTTGTTTCAAAATTATATGAACACTGACCGAAATTATCCTTAAACGGGCATCTAAACTGTGCAGAAGTATAGAATGCCACACCGAAAAGAAGAATCTGAAATATGCAAATTAATTTAGCTAAAAAATGTGGCTTTTAAGATTCAAGGACTTCCAAGAAAACCTATCGCAAACAATGACAAGATCTCCAGGTGTAATATTGAGCTTCCTTTCATTACAAGAAACGAAGAAATCTCCAGGACGCTCGCCAAAGTTGACCAAAAGGGCATAAAGATTGAGCAATGGGAAAACAACTTTAGGAGAACTGGGAAAATATCCACTGATAGCGGTATCAAAAAGTGCTTTGTCAAACAGCTCTTAGACATTGAAGAACGTGGGACTAAAAAGCACCTGCAAAAATCGCCTGGATTCGGCGAAAGATCACATGTTGTGGAATTTCGAATGTGAAAGAGTTATATTTTCTGATTAAAAAAATAAATTTGGATGGTCTTGACGGTTGGTTTTATTATTCGCACGATTTGCGCAGAGTACCTGAAATAGTTTCAAATCGGCATGAAGGTGGAGGCTCACTCATGGTTTGGGCCGCATTTGGATTTGGGGGAAAAGTCAACATTGTGTTTCCCTCTGGCCGAACGAATGCATTAAGCAATAACTGAAGATAACTTGTTGCCTTCTGCTGAGGCAATTGGTAAACCTTTCTGGATGTTCCAACAGGACAATGCATCCATCCAAACGTCAAATAGAAATTGTGAATTATTCTTAAATAATGGCGTGAATGTGATTCCATGGCCATCTGTTTCTCCTGATTTGAATCTAATGGAAAACGTGTGGAGTTTACTGGTTAGAACAATGTATTCAAATGGAAAACAATATGCTACGATTTCCGAATTAAAAGTTAATGTTTCCCACTGAGAAGAAATCGACCAAAATGCATTATGAGGCTCCATGCTTGATCGTGTTTTTGCATTAATTAAAAAATATAGTGCTTACACTTGTTACTAAGTGTTCTTATCACTATGCAACTCCTCAAAATAGACAATTGCAGTTTAGTTTCCTTCATCTGAAAAGGATGGTTTCAATTATATTTTGTTACAAAACATAAATACTTATGCTATTTCTAACACTCCTGAGTCTTAAATTTCTTTTGTAGCATTTTTGTTTTTTTTAATGCTTGAAAAAGCTTCTTGGGTGTTCATATCATTTTGCATCGCAGTGTATATATAGATATATAAATATAAACATAAACAAAATGATTGCAATAAATCGATTTATAAAGAAACCAACCTAAAAGGCCAAGAAATATAATGATCATCGCCTTTTTTCCACAAGATATTGCGGAACTCGTAACACGTTACAGAATTCTTTATGAAAACACTTATACAGAGAAAAATTTAAAAATGTTCTCACAATGGATCAGGGTTTTTCAACAGCTGTTCCGCAAAATTTTAGTCAAGCTCTATGAGGATTTTAACTGAATTATGCAGATATATTTAAATTAAACGTAATAAATTGCGTTATTTACAGTTATTGTTAGTTGGCTTAGAGTAATAATATTTGCGATAATAATCTTGCAGATTTATTTTAATGTTTGATTACTCTTATACGAATGGGCATGAGATATCATAAAGATAGTCTCGCATCTATCTACCGTTAATGCTGTCATTGAAACGTTAATGCTGTCAAGTTAATGCTGTCATTGAAACGAGTTTGCAATGAAAGGGGTTAAAATAGAAAATGGAGTAGAAATATATGAACTTGTGAAAGGACCTGGATTAGAAATAGTAACAGAATAAAACTCTTATTGAACGAATTTTACAAGCTGTAGATTTATTGTACACAAATTTTGAAGACTATATTTACTGGCTTACTCAACTTCTCTGGCTTAAATGAGAAATGCTTATAAACGTGCGTGCATGTACTACAGCATATTTAAATATAACGAAAGAGAAAAAGTTTTCTGAAAGACTAAATAGTAGAGGATTGAATAAAATTAACAACGACTTTTACAATTTAACGGATTTTTTCTTAAATTCTAGAAATCTCCAGTTTTTAACAGTTGTATGTGCGTGAAACGAGTTCTTTTGGAATATAAAATGTAAAAAGCAAATACAGATAAATAAATTTAAAAGGCATATTACTGTCGCATGTTTTGTGATCACTATAGTTTCAGCGTGCTGCGGAAGTTTCAGTACGAACTGAAGTGTGCCGAGCAAGCATATGTATGTTTTCAAATGTACAATGAGATAAAAAAGATTGAAAAACACTGTAATATATTAAGCTTGGGCATATTTAAATAAATGGAACAAAAATAAATCCATTTATTATCATCAAAGAAGTGAAAAAACCCCTTAAAATATGGTTCAAATTAAGCTTGAGTTCAAATTAAGCTCAAATTAAGTTTAAGCTTGGGCATATTTAAATAAATGGAACAAAAATAAATGCATTTATTATCATCAAAGAAGTGAAAAAAAACCCTTAAAATATGGTTCAAATTAATCCAAAATAAGTTTTTCTATTTGATTTATTATTGTTGCTGGCTTTGCATATAACGAAAAATTCAAAATATAGATAGTTTAGAAAATTTTAAGATCAACTCCATGTACTATTAGAAACATGTTTCACCCCCTAATCGTCAGATATGAAACATCTCGTTACCCGCATTGTCTTCAATCAGTAGAACTGCATCAAGACAAAGGAAGCAGTCGCACATCACAATCCACACTGTTAAAAATAAATCCGTCTATTCAAGGTAAAACTACTGGCAGCAAAGTTACCGGACTTTTTCCGTTCCGTTAGTACATTTTCTGTTTTGAAAGATAAAGGAAGGGAAAACTCCTTTTGAAGAATCGGTAAGTTTCCGTTATAAATAAACTCGGTTTTAAAAAATGTCATCTCTATTTGTGCTGCCATCTATTGATTATTACGGGAGTATTTAATATTTGATATAATGGAGGAACATTTTCTGCCAGGCCTGAGGATTGAACTGGGGACGTTAGTGGCTTGAGCCGAATGCTTTATCGTAAGACCAGCGGGTCCTTGCTAGAGTAAGAGTAGGAAACGATTATATGGATGTCTTCAAATCGCAGCTTGGGTTGGGTTGGGTTGATTATTGACGGCCAATTATCTACACTAGGGATATAGGCCCGGGGGGCGTGCCCTTCGTGGGGGTCTTTGTAAGGGAACCTAATCCGTATTTACGCATGGATAACTCCACGGCTCGAAGAAAACCACGAAAACTCCGAACGATTAGGCCGACGGGCGCGATTGGGATCGAACCCAGCACCTCTCGTCTACCAGCTTCGAGAGCACAACCTCTCAGCCACTGGTGGGGCCCGCAGCTTGGGACTTAAACAATTTGGGGTTTAGAAAACTGGTAATTTTGAAGTTAATTGCGGGGATATTTCGTAATGAGATGATGGTTGAAAACTATAGTATTAATAGAGGATAAAAACATGAATTATATATATTCTTAATTTGATTGTTAGATGTAAAATATAAATATTATATTTTGAATTAAATTCGATAATTTTTTTTTGCTTTTTTGCGAAAATCGATTTTTAATCAACTATTATGTGTTTTTTAAATGTGTTCGTTTAGAATATACTTTCAGTGTGAGTTTTTTTTATAACTTTAAAAAATAAATTGCGAATAATTTTAAAGGAATGAGTTTAATTCGAAAGCATTATTTTTGTTTGTTGATTTTTTAAATAGAATAGATTTTTTTTTCACTTAACTTAGCTATTATATATATATATATATATATTAATCTGTTTGTTTAGAATATATTTTAAGTACGAATACTTTTTTATAACTTTAAAAAATGAATTGCAAATTATATTAAAAGAATGAAAAAAAATAAATTTTTGCTTTTTTAAATTCTAAAGCACTATTTTCTTGTTGTTGTTTTAAATAAACGAAATTTTAATTTATTGAATTTTTAGTTTTTCTGTGCAGCAACATGTCAGTTTTTTAAACATTGAAAATAAACATGCAGCAGATAACAGAATATCTCCGTTGGCTGCTTTTTTCTCTGTCCGTTCCGTTGTTTTCAGGAAATATGAGGAAATTTTCTGCTTTTAACTGAAAATGCACTTTTGTCATGAAAAGGGACTTTTTCTGTGAAATTTAGGAAAAAAATACCCGTGAATTTCAGATTATTTTAAACAGTATACTGTAAAAACAAATTCCGTCAATTTACGGAAAAAGGACTGGCAGCAGAGTTGCCGGAATGTTTTTCGTTTTTTGAGGAATGTTCCGTCTTTGTAGTCCATAAATGGCGCGATACACAGAGTAAGGAGTTTTAAACAGAGAATCAACTCTCATACACTGCAATGGTAACGTCTTTAACATGAGATTACACATAGACAGTGGCGCTAGCTGCGGATGACGCGAAAACTACAGCCGTAACAGAAGTGAGGATGCTAATAGAGCTATATATCGCTTTCTTGGCGACAAGTGAGGGAAGAAAAAGAAAAAAAAAACCGGCGACTGCTTGCTTCTTGTTTTGTTTGGTTGGTTGATTGATTTTAAGACGGTCGATTATCTATCTACGCGAATGAAAACAGATTTATTATTTTTAACATGTTCTGAAACAATCGGAATTCAACTTTATTTTAAAATAAGTGCTGTGGTAAAACATATTTTTTTCCAAATTTGAAAGGAAAATTTGATTTTTTTAATTCTTCAAAATGTAAGTTGTGATTTATTTTCATGTGTTATTTTTGTTCTTGTTTTTCCAAGTTCCATAATGTTTGAAATATTTTATATATATTGAGTGTTGACAGATTTGTGCCGAAACGTCATGTTAAGGCTCACTGTGGAGACGCGAAATGTTTTTGGTTTCCGTCTGTCTGTTTGCCGTAAAAATGGTCCGATTAGGTTGATTTTTAGTAGGTATGTTGGCGAGGTATCCGGAATAAGCTGCATAGTTTTTGGTTAAATTTGGTTCATTCGTTCGGAAAATATAGAATATTTTTTTAGATCATAATGCTTTCTTATGGGGATGCAGACGATTTTTCAAATTTCATTTTTATCTGAAATGAAAATGGAATATTTGCGTAATGGATTTAGATGTAAAATTATGAATGCTAAATTTTCGATATGGATTTCCAATAGTTTTAAAATTTTGCTTATAAATTTAATAGAATTTAGAAATTAATTGCTTAAAATATTTGAAAATGTTTTTGCATCTGTTCGGGAAATATAAACATCTTACTTTCGTAATTTTTACAATTTTTAAAATCATTTATTTTTACTTACCACTTTAATTTAAGGATTCTAATTTCTGGAACATTCGAAGAATTTTATATGCTTATAAACATGCATGCAATTGAAAAATAATAATTGTGGATTGTACGAAGTTAAAATGAGATTTTTTAAAAAATGATCTGCAGATTTACTAGTATAGAAAAAAATTTAGTACCATGTTTACATTGCGATAGAAAATGTATATGAATAAAATTTTATATAGAGAAATTTTTTTAACATGAATGAGATTTATGGTATGGCAGATTTTTTAACGATAATATAAAGCCAAAATTTGTTAAAAATCTGCCAACACTGAATATATATAAAATATTTCATACATAATGGAACTTGAAAAATAAAAACAAAAATTACACATAGAAATAAACCACAACTTACCGATTCTTAGGAATAAAAAATAACTTTGACGTCTTGTTCTTGCAAACAATACACTCCTCTCTTCGTAGCATTTTGAAGAATTACGATAATTATAATCAACTATTTGATCTTCAAAGAATAATTTTAATAATAATTATTAAACAAGATTCGAAAATCAATTAGCGAACGCCGAAAATTTGCACATGCGCAAATGACAACATCAAAAGACACCAAGCGGAATAGGGTTACACTTAAACGGAAATCACGAAGATAAAAATCGCCAAAGCGATGATTTAGTTCTTAAGTCATCCGCCGCAGTCGCTCTTTTCAGGCGAAGTTGGGTCTCTGTCCTTACTCTGTGGCGCGATACAGACGCGAAGGATTGAAGCGCATGTGTGGCGATCAAAAATACTGCAATCCCATTGGATGATAGATTTTTACATTAATAATTCCGCATTTGAAACTCTGTAATCTTAAAAGTCTAAAAAGTGTACAATTTAGGGATACAGTTTATGCACTTTTTGTGCACAATTGAGTTTGCAGTTTTTATGCATAAGTTGAGGTGCCAAATATGCTCGGATTTTGTGCACTTTTTTTGCAAACTTTTTCTAGCTGAGTAGCAACAGATATACGGGATAGATTCCATTTTTCTAACACAACGGAAACTTTCTGATCAAAATTCATGGAAGACAACCTGTCAATAAACGAAATTTTTTAACAGTGCAATGCTATTTTTCTGGGAAAAAATATCAGAAATGGGCATCAAAACCATACCTTTCACTGATATCCGATGTATCACTGATGGATTTTTATACTTTTGGACTTTAAAAAGGGCATTATCCAAACGTCAACCTACAGCCTTTCATGGAATTTGGAAAGCTGCTCAAAGGGAATGGGACAAAAAGCCCTTTCAATGCTACAGAAGATATTATTGACATGGAAATTACGACGTAGAAAGATATTAAAAAGTAAGAGTTATCAAACTGAACATTTAAAGTCCAAAGAATTGTGGAAAATAATTCTAAACATACCATGAAAACGTTTAAAAAATGTGTGAACAGTTTCTATAAAACTGTATCAACTATAACGCAGATTTGAAGATGGTACAAAAATGCAATAGGAAGGCTGTTTCTGCCGGACAAAAGCATCTAGACGACCACCAATAGCAGAAAAAAATGTCAAATGGTTTGAATAAACATTTAGATGTACGGAGTCTACAAAAACAACGTATGAAAAACGTACAAAAGATATAAAAAAATCCACATGAAGGCTTCTTAAACTTTTCTTTAAATCTTATTTTTATTACCTTCAAACCTGTTTAGTTTTATTTGCCTGAATTATTTAGCTATTGAGGTATTTACATATAAAATGTTACAAAAAATTTGTATACACACTTTATATTGATGAAGTCATGATTATACTGCTAAATTTCAGTTTTTAATGCATATCAAATTTATGCACCTAGATAGCAACAGTTAACCTGCATTAAGTCACGAACAATGTCGTGTCAAATGGATGTAGCGTTGAAGTTTGAACTTCAAGCAATAACTAAATTTTTTGTGGACAGAAAACCGTGAAAAAGAGCTCTATTGAAAATCCAATCCCAGTTTTTCTACGTATATGGTAGTTTTAGCGTAAGACAGCTGTAAATCGGGGCATTTTTTTCGATATTGATTGCACTGCAAATAAAGGCAATGACTGTGAAGGACAGACTAAAAGGCAACTGTGATGAATAATTCTGATCTATCATTTAGACATCCTTTTATAAGTTATAAGAAGATATTTTTTGATAAGAATTAGTAAATACATATGTAACATTTAGTTTAAGATATGCCCTTATAAAGAGTGATCTCCTTTTAATTAAACATACAGGATGTTTAAGAAACGATAAGGAGAAGTCATAGCACTCCAGGATTACAACGTATTCATTCAGTGAAAATACAGGGTGTCTCACCCCAAGCTGAATCCAGATTTTAATTTATAATAACTTTAATAATAATGAAGACATTGTAGCAATATTTTCAGCAGACTTCTTTCCTCAAAGTAGACAGCATGTGAAGATCTGGAAATGGCTACCATGGCTACAAAAATTTCTGGAAATGGAGTTACAAGAACACTGAGCTACATGCTTCTTAATTTAGAATGTAAGCTGATGGCACATATGATGTCACCGACCGAATCACAGTGCACATTCCACGATGCCATCACATTTCATACAAAGCAAAAGTCATTCCGTTCAAAAATTTAAGAATATTTTCATTATTGTTAAATTGTAAACAAAAATTCGGTTTCGGTCTGGGGTGAGACAAGTACAAGTGCCCTGTTCAAGTGCTCTGTGCTTTTAAGTGAAAATGTAAATTGCGATCCTAATTTCCTTTGTAAAAAATGCTTATTGTAGTGTGGCCAAAGTAGTATTACCTCAAAGTATATCCCATGCTTTTTTAAACACCCTATATTTTTTAAGGTGCTGCAAAGTCCATCTCAGTTCAACTAATAGTACTATACGTTGTACAGCATATAATTTGGATACATTTATGGATGAGATTTTTGCTTGTTTGTTTCTTTTCCTTTTTTGTTTAAATGATAAAAAATATTTTCATTTGCTGGATGTAGATTAATTTTTTTTACTTTCCCGTCACCATTATCTAAACTGCACAAACAAATACACATTTTTCTTCATTTCAGTTAAATTAACATTTTAGTTAATACTTATTGCAATAAATATATGCGTCATCGATTCCCTTCAATTGTTTGTATTTATATTATAGCTGTAAAAAATATTCCAAATATGCTTACTAATCCTTTTAAATATAATACTGTTAAAGTTACAACGAGCGGTGTGATTTAACCAAAGTTTTTTTTTATTGTGAATATAAATTTTTATTTTTATTTTCAAAATAAGATAAATTTTGATTGTCAAATTATAAACGATGAAAAATATTATACATTATTATAACTAAAATATTTTAATGAGAAAGAAAGGTTACCATAAGTTCATACAACGTAAAACTTACTGTGGTGGATGGATTTTGGAAGAATCTTGTGATACCGGAACATTTACAGCAGATATGCTGTCTCCATAGAAGTCACCAGCAATTGAATGTGTCGAGTTTGTAAATTTTTGCACTCTAGGGCTGGAAGATCCTATGTCATTAACACCACGCGCAGATAAAGTTCGTCTTAGAGGTCGAGGACTTACATTGCCAAAAGTCCTGGACGAAGGAATCACAAGTAAATTGTTGAATGTGTTGTTACGGTGCACTGTAAAAATAAAAATGATATTATAAAAAGCACTTAACAGCACGGAAAATAAATTCTTTAACCATATTATACACACATATATATATATATATATATATATATATTTATTTAGGTAACAACAATAGCTATAAATATTATGATCATCCTTAGTAAAATAGTAGAAGATTTAATATGGATAGAGCGTTATCTGCCGCATGAAATTTTAATGGGATGAAACCGGACTAGTTTTCAAGTCATTGCCAAATCATATATATTGCATAAGAAGTTGGAGCTCCCAGCACATAATCCTATGTTGTATGATTATTTTTTTTATTACTAACGATTACCAGTGAAGAAATAAATATCAATTTTTGGTATACAACTCAGAAAATTCTATCTCTTTTAGAACAAAATAGTCATATGGAAATTGCCAGTTATGAGGAAATACAATGCAAGACGAACAAACTTTCAAAGATTGGAATTTAGAAATTTTTGCCTTCATCATGATGTTTTTTAACAAAAATAACTTGCCTTTATCAATGCTACTTATTCTTGA
The DNA here is from genome assembly GCA_963931845.1 of Maratus michaelseni. Classification (NCBI taxonomy): domain Eukaryota; kingdom Metazoa; phylum Arthropoda; class Arachnida; order Araneae; family Salticidae; genus Maratus; species Maratus michaelseni. Next base: position 299,571,870 of record OZ007586.1, read on the forward strand.
TAACTCAAGAACTGCCCATAAATATAAAACGGAAATCACAAAAAATAAATCTAAAATATTGTTTCATCATTGATCTTATGATTCAGCTAATTGCTTCTTTAATAATCTTCACCCTGGTTACTGCTTTATATTTACAATTACTCCTATTTAATTTTCTGTTGTCTTAATTACTTTCTCTTATATCGAAACAGAACCATTTGTTTGGTTATTCAGGAATGAGGAAGCTATATTTATAGGAAAGTTCTTCCAACGGAAAGAGTCTGTTAACTTAGATTTTTTTTCCAAGGTAGTGTCTAAATCATTTATACAGTCACATTGCTCCATCATGCAAGATTGAATATGATCTCCGGCGTTTAGATAACTACATAATATCCATAGAGAGCACGCACGCAAACCGTGCCAGGTATATTTTTGTCCATGTTCATGAGCCAAAATTACTTCTCATATCAAATTTTGTATGAATGATGATATTATTAGGGCTTTAGGTATTGAAATAAGAGCGATCTTAAGAGATTCGCTGCCAGAGTCTCAGAGGGAAATCTATCACTAGATCATCGATGTTTTATTGTTCTAATCAGGCAGAGATTCTCATTAATTTTTGGACAGTTTACTTATAAAATTCTAATTAATTGATATAAGTAGTTTTACAAACTGTAGCACATATATCACACTCGGCTATTGACAGTATCTTAATCTTTTGTAGCATACGCATTACACATATGTGATTCATTTAATGAGTTACACCTAGTCGTGCTGCAGAAAAAATGGTAATTATAATTATTTTTTAATTATAATTATTTTTTATTACGCAATTAATTTTTTCTTTAACTTTATTTTTATTTAATAATACAATTCTTAGATAATTTTGATATATCATTAAAATAAAATATAAATATATTTGAAGTTATTGCTGTTCTTTTCATGGGTTTTTTACTTTTTTGGTGCCATTGTAGTTTAAATTTGGCTTATCTCAAATTAAACAAAAATAGCGGTTATTAATTAAATAAGATTTATTCTAGAGACTGGACGGGAGAATTTATGAAGAACTGATTTTTTTTCTAAATGGCGGCTGTTAAAAATAATGACTGTTTTTATGATAAAAGAAACAAAACAAAATCAAAGATAAGCATTCAGTCTCTATACAGTTATTTTGGAAAAGAACTGATAAAATTAGAAGTGAATCGATTCAGTAGTTTCTGAGTAATCGATGTCACCAAGTAGAAAATGTATTTTTTGAGAAAAAAGCGTTTAAAGGTTTGTGTTATAATTACAGTACGATACTTATTACACTTTTTTACTTACATAGAATCATCTATTCTAGCACCATAAAGTAGTTCCTCTTCAGTTGATTCAGCCTTTTAAACTGCAACTTGCAAAAAATCGATTTTTAGAAATTTATGACTAGGTGTAACCCTGTAATAAGATATAATATTTATGTTCCAGTAAAAGCTAGTCAGTAAACTAATATTTTATGTTGCCTATTACTATCTAATTATAATAGCCACTACTAAAAATAAGTTTTAAATTTTGCCTGCAGAAAAGAGCTGTTCTAACAGCTCTAAAACAGCTCTTAACAGCTGTTTAAAACATTATTACAACATTTATATTCTCAAACTAACTATTTCAAATGTTGCTCAAAAGCTAAAGAAGTAATTATTTTTAGTCTAATAATCAGTATTGATAATTTAGCGCGTTTTTCAATTCAAAATATCTATCCGAATTTCTGAATAGTATCTTAGCATTATTAAATCACGGTATGTTTGTCACTTAATAAAAAGAAGATTACTTTTCATAATTCTGATTATTTTTAATTAAAAAAACGTGCCTAATTGAGAACACTGCTTATAACACCTTACAAATGTTTTACTGTTTTATAATACAAAAAATCTGTTAACACCATAATATAAAATATGAAAATAAAACATGTGTAAACTACTTATAAAATGCATTGCAATTCGAGTAAAATCGTTGCTTGACGTCATAAACTTTAAATGTTCTATTACTGAATTGCGTAAAAGAAACATCCTTATAACTCCAAAAATGTTAATCGTATTAACTAACGACTTATTGCGTCGAATTAAGCGTCTCATTTCCAGTTAAAATATATCTTTGAATTGAAATTTGGATAAAATACAGGGTCATGAAAAACCGAAGAGTGTTGAAAATATGATTACAAATATCTCGGCAACAAACTATCCGATCGACTTCACTCTTTATGCAAAATTTACGTTTTCTATTGTCTTTTATATTCACTTCTTAAAATAAACAATTTCGAAAATGTTTATGTACCTTTTATCAGAACGAATATTTCGAGAGTCCGAAAAAATAGTTCCGGATAATCGAGGTTACTGAAATTCAGAAAGCTTCTTACCATTATTACATACTAAGTACATACCAAATTTCAAGTCTGTATTTCAATTTGTTCGGGAGATAGAGCATTTACAGACACACACACACACACACACACACTCAGAGACAGACGGATGGCAAATTGTTTTTTTTCTAAAAATATGTTTTTCGGAATCTCCAGTGTCAGAAACGCGTAAATCCGTCAATTTTTTTTTTCGATTTTCAAAACGATTACATGACTTACGGTAAAGCTAGGAGAGTTTGCGCAGAATTCAAAAGAATAACAATAAGAAATTTAAATATTAAATTTTTGCTAAACTATCCATGAATAATTTTGACTTCATTTGTTTTAGATGCATTTCCATTGCCATTTTGTTGTTATGTTGTATTTAATAGAACAATTGTAATAAAACCAAGAAAGTTATTTTGCGCAATTTGTCCTTACAGGCTTGGTGTGATTGTGCACATGGGTAGGAGAGATTGTTACTAATAATAACTACAATTAAATTGTTGACAATAATAATTACACTTAAATGACAATGTTGTAAGGTTTTTGTGAACAAATATTATTGTATTAGGAGTGAATATTTCAACCTAATGATTAAAGAATCAGAAAAAGAAAATAATTTTAAAAACGATTAAAAAAATTTAATTAAAGGGAAAAAATTAAAGGATCAGAAAAAGCAAGTCCAGATAAGATTACAAAATAGCATTAAGTTACTTGATAACACGTTTAACTTAAAATTAGTCCATTTTAATTTTTCATTTTTTTAGGCAAGTTTAACAATAAGCTGCGTATCTCCTTGCTCGGAAAGTAATGGAAACAATGCGCCATCTCTCCTAAGTAGCAGATGCGCAAACTCTCCAATTTCGGTAGGAGAGATTGCGCGGCCTTTTATTTAAACATGACCGCTACTAAAACTAACCGTTGATGTTCACATTGTTAGTCGAGATTAGTAGCTTATGAGAAATCGTTTAAGTTTAAAATATTTTGTACTACTGACTACTGACATTGTATAGAAATTCTGATGAATAGCTATGAAAATTCAAGCACTTACTTTGGGAAAACAAAACAAAATAGCAATGCTTTATCTTAGACACTCAAAACAATCAACGTGCACTTTCAAGTAGACACTCCACTACTGCTGTTGTACAACTACCTGGAGTCGCTGCGACCTCACTCTACTCCTTCCCCCCAAACCTCTATGTGCGCAATCTCTCTGACCGCTCCATCTCTCCTGGCTTTACCTTACCCTATACTACGTATGATGGGTAAGTAATAAAGTGGTGAAAAACACATATCATATATTTGTGACGATGGACTCAGATAAGATAATCTGACTATCACACATATGTGACGTTGTTAGCGAAAGCGCTAAAGAAGGACTTCCTAACCATATTGAATTTAAAGTAAACATATAGTTATTCATTCTATAATTTTCTTTTGTACAAATAAAGAATATTTCTTCATTTAAGATTTTAGGTATTTATCGGCTTTTGTTCAGTAGATATAATTTTGAATCTTCACCATGTTAATAAAATTAAAAATTGTGATATTTTGTTCCGTGTCTGTTGAATGCATTTTAAGAATATTACACTTTTTTTTCTGTTAATGATAGTCTGTGGTTTAAAAAACCTTCCAGCTTTCATTTTGTTATTGAAAAAATTTAAAAATGTATTAGATTAGATTTGAAAAATTTCTCCTTTTTCCAAGCTCCAATGTAACAGGATTTGTTTATTTTTTTCCAAAACGGCATGGAGAAACTAACATCATTGTACTTTCATTAATCGTTTAAGGGAGCATACGTCTGTTAAGTCTTCGGAAAATTCGATTTTTTCTAAAAATTGTGTGAAAAAGCAATATTTCTTGAGCATTTTAAAATAAAACGCACAAAATTTTTCTGTAATTACACTATTTATGACTAAAAATGTGTGAGGCGTTTTCTATGTAAGCAATGATTAAAAGGATACTTTAAAGTGTGTTAATCTCAAAATATTTCAACGTGCTTTTTAAAACTGTGCGCAAGATTTATTTACGAATACGTAATATATTTACATGCATTTTTCGCGGAATTATAGATGATATTATCTATATCTTAAATCTGAATCTAAATTTGTTGATTATTTCAACCACAAAAAATTTATGAACAATGTCAATTATGATGAACTCTGAAGAAAAAAAAGCATTATTAGACCGGGAGGCGGCAGCACAAACAATCACCTCATCGAGTTTACGGCTGAAATTCTAGAATTAGTTAAAACTCTATTCGCATATTAAAACGCAATCGGTCTGCCAAGTCATATCTTGGTGGAAAACAAGTGAAAATCCAATTTTAGCGGTTGACTCGTAGGTTTACCATTGTGTTTTCCTGCACTCAATTCTCCATGTTATCATACTTTTGGGTGCAGGAAAACACAGTGGTAAACCTACGAGTCAACTGCTAAAATCGGGTTTTCAGTTGTTTTCCACCAAGATATGACTTGGCAGACCGATTGCGTTTTAATATGCGAATCGAGTTTTAACTAATTCTAGAATTTCAGCCGGGAACTCGATGAGGTGATTTCCTGTGCTGCCGCCTCCCGGTCTATATCCTTTTAATAATTGCTTACATAGACAGCCCATTCGTTGTCTATGTATTGGTTGTCCATGTTGGTTTGACACATTTTTAGTCATGACTAGCGTAATTATAGGGATTTTTTGTGCGGTTTGTTTTAAAATGCTAAGAAAATTTTGTTCTTTCACATATATTTTCTGCGAAAAATTCGAATTTTTTGACTATTTAACAGCCGTATAAAAACAACAAAATTTATTGGTTGTTATTTTATTTTATTTTTACCTTCAGTGAATAAATGTTTTCAATATATATTATGTTCTATTTACGATTTTGTTTATGTCTTTTTGGGAAAAAAAAATATATTGCAATAAAAGTTAAAAGCTAAACTTATAACGATATAATTTTAAGAATTTTTACTACAAAATTGTTCTAAGGAGACAGCAATCAATATCCAAATTCAAATATGTGTAACATCACAGATATTATTGAGCTTAGTGTTACTAAATTTAAATATGTATTCTTTTACTTTTCTGGTTTTTGTAAATATATGCATGTCAATTTATTTAAGGTATCCCACCGCGTTTGACCCCCATTTTTTAAATAGAGCAAAAATGAGTATAATACTGATTGTTTCAAATACATTAGTATGTAAAAAGACAATTTCATTTGATAAATAAATGATTTTAGTGCAATTTATTATAACTTTTAAAATTAAAAAAATATATTGCAATATTTGATATTAACCAAAAATATCCTCACGACGAAAATAACGATAATTTACTAATATGATTTCTATAAATATTCAAAAAAGTACCTGCTCCTCCTGGTGACGGTGGTGCCGAAACAGGCTGTCCATTGCAGAAAGAAAAAGGGTTTCCTTCCTTAGGTGGTGATAATGCAGTTTCTGCGACAGCGTCTGTCGGAGAATTTGTGTCGTTGATCGAGACTGGCGTTTGTGTTTCTTCAATTGAATGCATTTGTATACCAGGAATTTCCACTGGAAGGTCAGAATCCGAGCGTCGATTCTAAGACAAGATAAATATTTTTTTATCAATTAAGATTTTTTTTGAAAATACTGGAAGTTAAGGAATATCTAATTAAATTTTCAGTAGAATTGAAATTACGCCGGAAATTAATACTAACAAAGGATGTGAATTTTCTCTTTGCTACATGGCACACAACCGACAGAGCGAAAAATGTCCAGGCCGGGGATGGAGCCCGGATACCTTGGTATAGCGCACCAAGTGATTTACAATTTAAGCCACCAGGACGACATACAGTCTGGCAGTTTTCACTCTTATACGTTAGCAAGACAAGGTGGAAAGTCATACATGAGTACACAACTTTAGTGGCATACATGAGACGAACAAATTCCCAGCATCGGATAATATATTTATATATAATAAAATTTTCAAAAGGGCTGAAATTACGCCGAAAAAAATGATAAAAAAGAGTCTTTATAATTGGCTTGAAAAAAATAATCTCAATAAATAGTAATAAAGGTAAAAAACTTCTTAATAACAATATAAAAATAAAAAATTTGCAAGATCTTTCGAAAGAACTTTGTCTTTCTTCATCGGGCGCAAAGAAGACGTGCTACCACTTTGAAAGCAAGAAGAAAACGGAAGAGAAAGAGAAAAGTTAAAGAAAACAGCTAATAGGAAAGCAGAAGGCATCAGTCAATCACACAGAGAACATTGGATAATCAGGAGGACACAGAACAGAAGGATAAATATGAAGCAAACTGGATAAAAAGACAAAGTCAGAAAAGTAAAAGTAAATTATAAGAATATATGTAATATAATAAACAAAGAAGAAAAACTAACTAACTAAATAAAAAACATTAAAACACGCATAACACCCCCCCCCCCACTTCAATAAATAAATTAAATATAATAATAATAATAATAATAATAATAATAATAATAATAATAAATCATAATAAATCACATAAAAGAGAGATTAAAAATTATATGGTTGGTTGAACTGAACGAGTTCTTCCATTCTGAAGAGAGCATAGTAGAATCAGATTTTTTGAACTATAACATCACGACTGGCTAAATTTTAAAGAAAGTCTAATTCAGAGGTGCAATTGGTTTTGAAAATTAAAACTACGGCAGGAATTCCACGAATGCTTTACAGTAGAAGATTTAGAAATTTCTTGCAGTGAACAGGAGAGTTCTTTTATGCAGATTTTAACGTATCTTTTACTTTGACTTACTCTATAAGATAAAATAAATGATAGTCATTACAAGTTATGTTATAGATTTCACAGATCATTTACTCCGAGGGGTGGGGAGTACATAAATTTAAAGAAATGTAGTTTATTAGCTGTAATGTGACTCAAAATTTTCACCGGAGGGGCACTGGCCCCTTCCCGTCTCTGGATAGGTGCCTGATAGAAATACTGCAAATAAAATATCTTCATCATTTATAATAGAAAAATATTTTAAAACTTATACATTTATCTCTGTATTCACAGTGAATTAACAACAGATATTAAAAAGTCTTAGTTTTTTCTTTTTTAGAACGGATTCAGTATTACCCGAATCGTATCGTAATTGACGTAAATAATTTTTAGAGCTAGAAAACACCGTAATTCTCCATTTTATTTGTGGTTTGTTTCACTTTGAATGTGAAAATTATAACCTTCAAATTTGCATAAAATCATTTTCATTTCAAAAGGAAAGTTAATTATCTGTTAATTAATATCTGAAGAAGTTACTAAAGGAATTTTTTTAATTTTTATTTTTCGGAATCAATTTTTTTTTTATCTAGATCGGCAAATTTTCGTGTCAATAGACCTAATATTTTTTTGTTTCAGACGTATTTCGAAAAGGCATAGTTAAAAGTGATTCTGGTACCCCGTCCTTTTTCGTGTAAACCCAAAATCTTTCTTGACCCTCACAACACAGACCTCATTTTGCGGTTTTGACATTTCTTTTGCACCATTTTCAGAAATAGATGGCATTTTGGAGCTATGTTTAACGAGTTTTAGTTAATATTTCGGCTAATTTTCAAAATATTAAAATTCTTATTATCAGGTGCACCAGAAGAGGTTTTGGACTACCTTCAGCTACATTTTTTCTAGGTGCGCTAGATTTTCCTAGCCATCGCACATACACACACAGACAGATACACAGAGCGAATCTTTATTTTATTAATATAGATTTAATACAAGCTTATTTAACTTTTATTCAATACAAAAACAGGCTCATACACATGCATCGTTTAAAGATAGTGATACGAGTGCATATAACTAATTAATCATAGTTTTCCTTTATATTTATAAATTATAATAGCCTTTTTTTTTTTCGTTTTCACTTTCGGTCAAAACTGGAAGAAGAGCCAAAATTCGGATTGAAAACGTTTTTGGTCGAACTTTGCTGAATAGAACTTATTCTTTATACATTGTTGTTTCATTATCAGTACTTTGAATGACATATGGTATTCATGCTTTTTCTAAATTAACTTTCAGAAAAAAGACATAAAATTTGTAAAATGAAAACATGGGTTTTTTGTTCCTTTTGATATATTTAAAACTATAGAAATTTGGAGAAAATAAAATGTAACAATCATATCATGTGTTAAATGTATTATCTGTGTAATAATAAAATTCTGCAAATACTAGTTAAATTGTTAAAATAGAAAAATAAATTCGGATTGAAAACGTTTTTGGTCGAACTTTGCTGAATAGAACTTATTCTTTATACATTGTTGTTTCATTATCAGTACTTTGAATGACATATGGTATTCATGCTTTTTCTAAATTAACTTTCAGAAAAAAGACATAAAATTTGTAAAATGAAAACATGGGTTTTTTGTTCCTTTTGATATATTTAAAACTATAGAAATTTGGAGAAAATAAAATGTAACAATCATATCATGTGTTAAATGTATTATCTGTGTAATAATAAAATTCTGCAAATACTAGTTAAATTGTTAAAATAGAAAAATAATAAATTGAATTCTATTTTATATAGGGTGTAGTAAGAAAATACCGTTCACAGAAACTGAATTAAATTTTCGTTTCAAGTATTTTATGGTATGCGCTCAAGAATCATATGACAAAAAAAGTTAAACTCTAATAGCTACGGCTACAGTCGCAAACTTTCGAAAATTTCAAATAGCAGCACCTATATTTTTTATTGGAATGTGATCTTCATAGTGAAAACCCATAAAAGCGTTGGCACGGTACCTGTAGCACGAAATCGCCGGCGCTAGACAGACTAAGAAGAAAAAAGAAAGCAACCAATAAGGTCAGAGAAGCAACAGAAAGCAAAACATTTTATTGTGTTTCACAAATTTTCCACGTGACCTCCTTCACACACGATGACACTTTGCATGCGGCAGATGGTGAATAGCACTGAAACATGAACCATTGCAAGAGGAATCTGTTCCAGAAATCCATTGGAGTGAGATCGGGGGACCTCTAGAGGCCACGGAAACGTGAAATGGCTGTCACCAGACTGTTGTGTTAAGAAACGTTTTACAGAAGACCCCACATGTGGGGCAGCGCATTCTTGCATCCACACGAAGCCAAATAGAGCATTTCGCTGTTGCAAATTGGGAATTACATAATTAGTCAACATTTCTTGATAGGGAGAACTCGTTACCGTACACCTTTGTAGATCTGCGGCAGTAACTTCTTCAAAAAAGTAAGGGCCGAGGATTAAGGTGATTGTTATACTGCACCATACAGTCGCTTTTTCTTCGTGTAACGGAAGTACAACCACATCATGGGGATTATTGTCTGCCGAGTGCACGCAGTTCTTCGATCTAACGTTACGAGTCAACGAGAAATGGGCCTCTTCCGTCCACAGAATGCGTAAAGGCCAGCTGTCATCCTCATCATACCGGAGGAGGAATTCATTCGCAAAATCTAGTCGCTGTTGCCTATCTACCACTTGCAGCATCTGGACACGCTGAATCAGATTCGGAAAATTCTGTAGAACAAAGCGCAGAATCTTGCGAACCGTAGAATTCGGCAACTGCAGAAAGCATGAAACACCGCGTGCACGTGCCTTTACTTTCACGAATTGGAAAGAAGTCAAATCCTAGCTTAAAACTACATTCAATAGTCCCTTGAAAAAATTGCTAATAAAATTAAACTTTCAAAGACTGTCATTTTTAATTTCCTACAGATTCCGACTACTTATGATACTTCAAAATCTATAGGGAGGCCGAGAATGCTTTCGAAATGATCCCAACGTTTGGTTGCTTGCACAGCCTCAAATAAATAAACAAAAATGGCAGCAAAGGAAATTCGATGTCAGATATGGATGCCAGCATTAATATGGATTATAAGAAGAACAATTGAAAGGTTGGGAATCCTTAAATATGTAAAAGCATTTCGTTGTCCATGTTTAACATTTGCCAATAAAAGCCCGCATTCAGTTTGCAGAGAAACATCTGAAACAACAAATATTCTAAAATTGGCCTAGAATTGGTCTAAAATTATTTTCGTGAATTAAAAGAAGTTTAATTTCGATGTTACGCATGGTATTCATGCATATTAGCATGAGCTTCGAAAGGAAAAGGACATACTTCCCGCATTTCAACAAGGTGGAGTCTCTCTAATGTCTATAGACCTTTTGTTCTTCAGGTGGTAAGCTGAGAATTGCTTTCTAGAAGGACAATAATGCGTATATTCACTTGTTAGAGTGCTATTTGTTGAACAAGGATGACAAACTTTTTGGTCTTAATTATATTTTTAAACAAGACAATGCATGCATTTCCTCTGCAAAAGACACAAGAAAATGGTTTGATGTGAATTAGATTCTCAAACATGATTGGTTGGTCAACAGCAAGGACCAAAATTCCATGAAGCCTATTTGGGGTATTATAGTGAGACATATCTACAAATGGTCTAGTATAACTCGAAAGCAGAATTAAATTTTGCCATTTGTGAGGCATGGCATGTTTCGTCACTTCGAGAAGTTCGAAACTTTATAAGATTTAAACCACAACACTGCATCGAAATTATTGAATACAAAGGAAGCACAATTGATATGTAACATTTCTATAATTTAGAAAAATGTGTTCCATTTTTATCTTTTTGCTCCTATTGAATATCCAGTGAATATGCAGCTCATTATAATTGAAATAATGTAGGTTGTTTATTTATGTTTATTTTGAATATTTACTTTTATAAACTCAATGTTTATACTTTATATGTGGAATGGTATAATTATATTTATTAATTAGTCTACAAAATGATCGTTCCTTATAATTTTGAAATGAACTGTACTTATCATTATAAGCAACGGCAGCGAAATATTATTTAAAAAGTACTGATTACGTTGAAAATTAAAATGAATCACCTTGAGATACCTACAAACTGCTACACATTTGCACCACTGTTTCTGAATAGTAATCCTCACCTTATTTAATCACAAATTTCTGAGTTTAAATAAAGCTTCAATTACTATTCGGGAAAATTGTGACAACCAAATAGTAGCTGTTGCCAGCTATGCCTTTAACTATATATATTGTTTTAAAAAATGGGAAAACAATTTTTAAAGCTACAATGAGCACAAGGATAATGTTGAACCATCAGGAACTATTAACATGCAAAGATAAACTTAAATTGAACAATATGTAACATTTAAGAAAACACAAAATTTTTTAAAGGGTTACTTTATCAGAATCAATTCACATAAAAAAATTTCTTCAGTTTTCGATAAAATTCTATACTATTGGACTAACTCATATTTTTTTCAATAAAAATATGCTACTTTCATTTAATAAAATTTTTAAATACCTCTGAATTAAGATTTTGGAAGATCGTTGCGTTTTTAAAAATAAATTTAAAATTCACGAGAAAATGTTTGTAAATCAATATTTTTAAAAAACATTAGAAAATATTTTATGACGGTAATAAACGTCATAAAATATTTTGAGCATGATCCATTTGTGACAAAGCAACATTTACAAAATCATATATTATTGTGTCTCAACCTACAGATTCTGCATACTGGAAATGCCTGTTCAAAAGGAACAAGAACGAAAAATCATGCGTCAAGCATAGATTATGTAACACTTTCCAACGCTTCCAAAATAATTTTACGAATCATACTCTTTTATAAGCTAAAAGATAACATCTAAGTAATCCGAATACTTTATTCAGCCCTGTATAGGATCTATAGATTTGTATATATACTACATAGGATGCTAAATTTTAGTTCAGTTAGGAAACACGTAGCACAGTTTAAAATTCTCCGTCTGGAGTTAAATAATACGGAAATGTGTTCCCGAACTTTTGTACTTCCCTTTATAGGATCTACAGAATTTATACACACCACGTAATATACAAAAAGCGATTTAAAATTAAAATCGCATTCAGTAACTTAAAACGCACTTCCAGGAATTATTGTTAACATACAGTAGAGAATTCTTTTGTGTGTCCCTGTAAATGAACGATGACTGCTATACACACAATATTCTGTAGTAAGTCTCTTGTAATGAACCTTATATAAATTTCAATGCGTTTAAAATAGTGAAACATTATTTAAATAAACCGCAGACGATTTTTCTCCATAGACGTAATGTAACGGAATTCTTTTGACTGTCCCTGTAAAGTAAGTATAAGTGCTATGCACACCCTATTCCATATTAAGCTTCTTCTAATGCACCTTAGTGATATATATAAATTTCAATGCGTTTAAAGTATTGAAACATTATTTAAATAAACCGCAAATGATTTTTCCCCATAGACCGCAATGTAACGGAATTCTTTTGAGTGTCCCTGTAAAAAAACTATAAGTGCTACACACTTCCGTTGAAATAGGGAACATGCTATAGATAACGATTATAACATATAAAATTTGCAGGGCAATCCGAGCATATTTACGGGAGTTAGAGCACGGACAGACGGCAGACGGCAGACGGCAGACGGCCAGACGGCCAGACGGCAGACGGCCAGACGGCCAGACGGCAGACGGCCAGACGGCCAGACAAACCGAAGTCATAAACACTTTTCAACTAGGTTGGAAAGTGTTAAAAACGGTATTTTAACTATTGAAATAAGCCACAAATTTATCGATGATGAAGAAAAATTAGTAATTAAAGAAAAATCACGATTATTTTACTTTTACTTTAAAATATTTGTCATCTTCTGCTGATAATAATAACAAATAAATCGTTTTTGCTCTTTATGTCTCAAATTATAAAATAAGAAAAACCAACCTCAATAATTTCCCTCTTTAATATTTGAAAATAGATAAGAAAATGTATCCAATAATATGCAATTTAAAAAGGATTTGGTATTTAAAACCGACTTAATAAATTGGTAATTATAGATTTTTTTTCTACTAAATACCACAGGATCCAACCTGAGCTTCCCGAGTCACAGAACATGTACTTCCCGGTGATCAGAAAACCATGTGCTTTAATAAATATTTAAATTGAATATATATTTTTTACATTGCTCACTAACAACATCAAAAAGAATTTTTATATGAAAATTATCAATTATGTATTCAAATAAAGTTTTGAAATTTACTAAAAACTGTAGTATTATGCCTCGGGTTAATAGCCGAAAAGATAACCGAAGAGTTCGCTATTTGCAGCAGCCTATTTTATTCCGATTAGTTCAGTGTTTAAGCGCGTACTTTGATTATATAACTATTAAATTTGGGCTTTAGTTATATTATATTGTTTATTTATTTATTGATGAAATTTTAGTTTCATTATGGTATATTAACCGGAAACAAATCCTGAACACTTTATTTTGTTTTAAGTGTATACAAACGGATTAATCTTTCATAATCGGGCTGCATGCAATAGAGATTGATTTTTTTTTAAAGTTCATGCTTGAAATTTATTTTAAAAACTATAAAACAATCCATAAATTGAAACAGAGCTTTCAAACAAATTGCATTTTAAAAAACATTTTTCTACCTATTCAACGGTGTAAAAATTAAAATTGTGCAATATTTAAATATTTAAAAAAATGCTATAAAAACGAACGTTAATGGTCCAGCCATTGCCATCGTCAATATGACGTCCGCGTTACTCATGGACATGTTTTTGCTCTATATTTACAACAATACAATAACAAATAATTTTTTTGTTTAAATTTCTCATTTGTTAAAAATAGACATTACTAAATAACATTTACATGAAATTTCTTTAATGGGAGTTTAAAGTTCATTAAAGTCCTTCAAAGTAACATCGGGGAATAAAGGGTTAAGTCAAATAATCCATAGTAAAAAATCTAATTTTAATTATTTTTTTTTTAAATGTGGTTCTTAAAACATATTTTATTTATCTGATGGAATTCTGTCAGACAGGAATCTTATAGAAACATCCTTACCTTCTCATCTTTTGGTTCTTCGATATTCACTGTTATGTTCTGTCCTTTCAGGCTTCCCATTTCTTTTGATGTGGCTGATTGAATGAAATTTAAAAGGGGTGTTTTTGTTTACGCCACACTAGTTCTCGACACTCGAATAAAGTTTTGGATTCAGATGTCTGATATCGAATAACAATTAAAATGAAACGGTAAATTCTCGTAATCAATAACAGAAAATGTTTTAACAGAATATCGGTTTATTCTCAAATGAAATCCTTTGTATAAATTCCTTTTGATGTTTAAATGGGTCAGGAATTTGGAATTCGGCTTTGCAGCAATAGTATTTTATACAGTAAAAAATTCTACTAAGATGTATATTGGATATGATTATCAAACGCTGTTCAGTCATTGAAAAGATAATATATTTTAGTAATGTATTTTTTGTCATATTAATTACAAACTGTTTCAGAAATTTAAAAGAAAAGTTCTTTCGTGCTTTATCTACGCATCAGAAGTCCTATCAAAGCTAGAAGATAATTTACTTACATTTAAAAACATATGTATTATGTATTGAAATTTTTCTCGTTTAAAATTGACATCGTAAATGTAAATATATATATGAAAGGACATTATTATAGCTCTGTGTGGTATATTTGATTTATATAATGAGGAGACGTTTATTGCAGAAAATGTGATACTTACTTCTTTTTTTCTGCTATTTGTTTTTATATACTCAATTACCGATATTTACTATTGTAGTTCACGTTAACGGGTTTCAATAACATTAATAATTAATGGCCTATAATACAAGAGCTTCATTGTTTTATACTTTTAAATTTTTACATAACATATTTTATCTCCTCAAGTTTTCTCTATTAAAAAAGCCGCATAACAATAGTAATGGTCGGTTTTTATTCCTTTATATACAAAGAATAGTTACTGTATAAATATGAATATTTCATATATTTTTTGTAAACACTGTTATAAATATGAAGTAAAGATAATATTAGTGTGTACAGCATGTAGGTGGTTAGATGCTAAAAACAAATTTGAAAATTAATAAATGTTTGCTAAAGTCCGGCATAGCTGCAAAAAATAATCTAACATTCAAGTGTTAAATTTGAATTGGATATTACTGGAAAATTCCGCATATTTGAATTTTGAAACCCATTTTTTCCTATAATGTAATTAAAATTCAACTTTATTGAATAAAATATTTCACTAGACATTTTTTACTTATGTATTATTTAATATTTTACATACTTTCTTTTAACGTACATTTCTGTATGTATGTGGCAGTCAAATATTGCTACTCATTTTTCACCCACTTCCTGTTGAAGTAGATCTTTGAAATTTGGAATATATATGTATTCCTGAGGGCAATAAATAAATTGGGCATTATTTAAAAAAAAAATTTGATCCCTAAGGAAGGGGGACGTCAACGTCGGCCCTAAACTTGCATTTTCCCCATACAAATAACGTTACGGTTGTTTAATTGAAAAAATAGCTACATTGTTGCAACATTCATCCATTTTCACCACATTGTTGCCCACATCATTATGACGTCAGCATTGAGCGACGCACACAGTGCTTTATAATATAAGTTGACTTTTTTGTGAAATTTTAATAAAAGTATGTTTAATGTTTATATATATATTTTTTAATTATTTTTTTTAATTTAATTTATTTTAGAATAGTTTTCAATCTAGAAATTTTGTCATTTTCCATGAAAAATTCCTAGTCGAAAATTTCTGTATTTAATTATAAAACTTAATCTAAAACTTTAATTAAATGAACGCAATTTGATACGCCTGCGATCCAAGAGAAACAACTCTTTTGCGGCTACAATGTCGACAAAAAAACGTTAGATTTAGTTTCTAAGTGATAAAACTAAAGTAAAAACAGTACTATTTCAGGTGTAAAGTTCAGATAGAATTTAATATTAGATGGAATCTCATTTTTCCCAGGCTCATAGCCTATTTTCTTTAAATTTATGGTCCACATGATCTTTCAGAGATATTTAGTGTTTATATTTTCAGAACTAGAAAAATGCTGTAAGACCTACATTTTAACTAACGATGTCTTGTGTTATGGAATACATTTCTTTATCCATTAAAAAGAAAGGCGCAAAATATGTTAACTTATAACTTTTTTACTAGGAGCCGCACATAGGCAATTTTTGAGTTAAAACCGAAAGTTTTTGTTAAACAAAAGTAACAATCGGTTACGTGGTTAGTTGGCTCTCTCCATATTATTGGTTTACCAAATTTCAGTGATCTATTTTTACCTGAATATCAGGAGCTGAGGACCAATCTACAATTAGTGCAAATCACATGAGGAACCCAATTTTTATCTTGATTTGACACCGGAAATCCAAAATAATGTAAATAGGCTTCTTGCAATGGTTTTGTTATAGGAAAACCACGATTTCACTGAACAATTTTGCCACAAACATAACAAAATCGGTTTGGATGTAGTTTACACACTCTAGATGACATTTTCATATAAAAATAAGACTTTTGAATCATACCGTTGTTTACAAAATAAAACGATAAGCGTATTTAAACAAATGCCGGTAGATAAAAAACAAAGACCTTCATATCTCAGAATTGTGACGTGCTACAAAAATAATTTTTTTTTTTTAAACTACCGTCCATAGCCTACATAAATAATACATGTTTCATTTCCTGAACAATTTTTTTTTTTTTTTTTTTTTCTTTTGTAAACTAGTGTATTTATTTTAGGGGTGTACAGTCCTAGGAAAAAAAAAAAAAAAAAAAAAAAAAAAACGGGAATCCCCCTCAACTAACTATGCTGTAAATCATCGGATAAAAATGTTATTGTCATCAGTCCATTAGTAATAACGTCTACTAATTAATGCTAAACTTAAATTTTGCTTGGAAATTGGCTATATGTAGAAATTGTAACAAACTTTAAAATTTTCCTTACTAGCAACTAATTTTAACATCATATTTGGATTTTTCAGTAAATATTACTTTCGGATATCGGATACTAAACGGGAAGTCATTCGGTAAGTAGTTTAGAAATTATACAGGTTTAAAATTTGGTATTACTAACGTTAAATTCTTTTTTAATCGTTGCAAAACACATTGAAATGCGGGTGGATTTTTAAACATTACTCAAAAACTATTTCGCGGAATGAGCTGTAATTTTTTATTCGCATATTTGAAGCTTCTAGAAATCAATCTCTGTTAAAATTTCTATAGGCTAAAATGCACATTTTTTGCGAATATGAATTTCAAAAAATATATTATTTGAAATTAATATTTGAAAAAATGTGAACATATCGATTTTTTAAGAGAAATTGATTTCTGAAAGTTTTAAATATGCGAATCCAAGATTACAGCTCATCCTGGCAAGTAGTTTTTGAGTTATGCTTAAAAAGCGACAGGCATTGCAATGCGTTTTTCAAATATTAAAATTGAATTTAACATTAGTAGTTCCAAACTTTGGATAATTCCTAAACTACTTGACCGAATGATTTCCTTTCGGTATCTGAAGGTATAATTTACAAAAATATCCAAATATGATGTATATTAGTAGTATGATGTATATTAGTAGTGAAAATTTTAAAATTTGGTACAATTTTTATTTGTAGACGACTCAATAAGCAAAATTTAAGTACAGCATAATTTGTTTGACGTTAATATAAAATATAGTTTAACTATACATTTTAAACGTCATGTTCACCTTGAATCATAAATGAAATGTGTAAAAATATCTATTTTTACTAAAAGGTGCAAATATACATATAAAGATATTTAAAACATAAAAACCCGTCAATAGATGTTAAAAAGATGTTAAAAAATCCGAGCGCTTTCAACTGCTCTAAACAGTCATCATCAGGGGAAATTTGGAAAGTGCGAAAGTTCGTGAATGTACGTTGGTTAAATAGCCAGAAACGAGCCTATTTCAAAAGAGGGGAAGAGAGAAGGAGGAGGAGGGCAGGGGGGCAGATATTATAGTTAAGTTCCAAAATCGCCAGAGATATTTAGTGCACTATACCAGATCCTGGATATATTGTAGAAGAGCATATCATTGCAAGTGTTATTTCCTTGAGTTAAAATCTCTAAAGATTCTCTGATAATTGATGCGTAGTACAAGGGTAGTTTGATAAGTCCTCGGCCTGACACAGAGATGGAACAAGTATGAGCAAATGACAATGATGTTTGTAAAGATGACATGCTGCCGAGTTTCAGACGCGTGAGTTTATCGGTTATTGCTGGGCGATAAAGAAAAGTAAACAAGTTTTGACATTTTCTAAAAATGGAAAAAATTGAAGTTCGAGCTGTCATAAAATACTTTGTTAAAAAAGATTTAACCCCCACGGACACACAAAAAGAGTTACATTCCAGCTTAAAGAATTCTTGTCCTTTATATTAGACGATAAAAAAGTGGGCTGCTGAATTTAAACACGGTAGGAAATCAACTCACGTTGATGAACCCTCAGGACGCCCAAAAACCGCTATAACAGACGAAATCGTCTCAAAAATTCACAATGCCGTATTGAATGATTGAAGATACGCGAACTTACTGACATTTCAAATATCTAGACCGTGTCCACTACATTTTACACAATATTTTGGGTATGAAAAGCTTTCCGCTCGATGCGTGCCGCGTTTTTTGAACGTCTACAAAAAATGCCAAAGAGTGAACATTTCTCAAGAGTCTTCTGAAATATATTGTGTTGCAAGTTGAAAAATGAAATGTAATATTGTCAAAAATCTTGTATTTTTTTTGTCAGGCCAAGAACTTTTCAAACCACCCTCGTACAGGACTGCACTAAAGAATTCATATACAAGTGTGTGTCTTAAATGTATTAAGTTGAAAGAAGACTACATTGAAAAATAATATTAAATTACGTCAAAAATTTTGTGCTTTCACTGTTAGGCCGAGAATTTATCAAACCACCTCGTAATATGAAGTTCGGGCTATGATTCTTGCTTTACTGAAAGCTATGTCGATGTATTTTTTTTAATTTAACCTTGATAGAGCTTTTGAGAATTTACTATACTTTATGTCTGCAATATGGTCTTTGAGTCTGTCCTTAAATTTTCTAAATGTCATGCCTATGTAATTGAGTTTTTTCTGATTTACTTTATCTGTAAAAGTATCATATATACGCCTGAAGTTTCGTGCAATACCTAACGACGAAATTTCAGGAGTATATATGATACCTTTTACAGATAAAGTAAATCAGAAAAATCTCAATTACATAAAAATGACATCTAGAAAATTTAAAGACAGACTCAAAGAGCATATAGCAGACATAAAGTATAGTAAACCCTCAGCAGCTCCATCAAGTTTAAACCAAAAACAAGACATTGACATAGATTTCAGTAAAATAAGAATCGTAGCTCGTACTTCAAATTACTACGCATCAATTATCAGAGAATCTTTAGAGATTTTAACTCAAGGAAATAACACTTGCAATGTTATGCTCTCCTACAATATATCCAGGATCTGGTATATTGCACTAAATATCTCTGGCGATTTTGGAACTGAACTATAATATGCTCCCGCCCTTCTTCTTCCTCCTCCTTTTCTTTTGAATTGACTCGCTTCTGGCTATTTAACCAACGTACATTCATTAACTTTCACACTTTCCGAACTTCCCCTAATGATGACTGTTTAGAGCAGTTGAAAGTGCTCGGGTTTTTTAACATCTTTTTAATATGTTTTGACGAGTTTTTATTTTTTAAAAACCTTTATATGTATATTTGCACATTTTTATCAAAAATAAATATTCTTACACATTTTATTTAGTTGGTGTTGTTACTAATCGATTGGTACCAGTCACATTTTTACACGATGGTGTGCGGGGTTTTCCCTTTTTTCACGACTTTAAAACTGTCATTGCTTTTTGTTGATTATTTTTTATTTTCCCCTGATCGTAAAATCGTACAGTTTTTGTTCCGTTTCGAATATTTTCTCGAAAAAAACTTGGCATAATTATGTTAAAATGCATTAGGAATTTAACTTTTGTTATGATAAATGAATAAGCTACTTATAAAATAATGTAACTTTTCGTGTAAGAATTTCAAAGTATACATTTTTATTTTGACTAAGAAAATTAATATATGCTTTAAACTTTCAAATTAGGGGTCATCCCTTAATTACGTTACACTTCAAGAAGGAAGAAGTGGGTCCACAAACGGTGACAGGGAGAGGAGGGTGATTGAACCGTTGTGACGTCACATTTAAAATATGAAAACAATTAAGTGTGTATTATTTGTAGACAGCATAATAAAATTTATTAAAAATATGTATTTATATTCAGGTAGTATTTACAGGTATAGCTTTCACTTTAAAAAAAATTGAACCAGCTTGAAGAGCAAACAAGATCTTAACGGTTTCATATTATGTATATGAGTAGGTAATAAATAGGTCTAAATTGGTAGTTGTATAAAATGTGATGTTACAACAGGAGGTAGGGTATTGCTTGAGTGTTATAACCTGTGCCAAAGAAGCAGCAATGGGTTAAAATTCCACAAAATTTGCGTAACATAATTAATGGATGACTCCTTAGATAAATTGAAAATAATGCATATAATCTGGTACTGTAAAATAAAAATTATGTTATGAAAGAAAAATTCTTCATTAAAAATATTTTTCTTTACTATGAAATAAAAAGAAATTATATAATTTAAGTTTTTGTCGAATATGTTCGGTTAAAGATGGAAATAATATAATAAATAAAAATAAAATATTTTATCAGCAAACCATAATTGGCAAATACTGTTTATATTTCCTATATCTTAGTCAATATTGGCAATACTGGTATGAAATATTGCCCAAACACCGTGTTGTTTTTAAATTTTGATAATACAATATACTGACCAATACTGGTAAAAAAAAACTTCGCTATTTCCTTGCCAATACGTCCACGGGAAAAAACAAAATATCTGTAATATTGCTGTTCTATTGCAAATAGTTCTTTAATGGGGGGCATTTTATTGCAAACATTTCCAATATAAAGCCAATATTCCAATATTGGCATTTCATAGAAAGTACTTCCGACGAATACAATCCTGACACAATATTGGTCCCAATAAAATACATTGCGCAGTTTAATATATTGGGGACCAGTATTCATTATACTGGTCCCCAATATAATGATTATTTATTTATTCAAAAATAAGATATACGAAAGGAAAATAAATTTCCTTTTTTTATTTTTGAACCTTGTCAGAATTTTTAATTTACATTGTCAGAAGATAATTTTGTGTTTCATCTGATATCTTATCCAATAGATATAAATATGCATTTTTAAATCAGTACAATTTTCTCTTTCTGTTGATAATCTGGAACATAAAGTTGCCCTTGATAATTTGCACCTTATCTTTCTACTTATCAGATAATAGATACTGTACGAAAACCTTTTTTATCGTTTACATTTATACAACATTGAAATGTTAGCTTTATCTTGTAATTAATATATACATATATATATATATATATATACAGTCACGTAAGGGAGTCCGGGACAATTAAATCACTTTTTACAAAAATGAATCTATTTTTATTTCTATTCAATATAGGGTAATGGAATCAATATGGAAAGAAAGTACGGTTACTTCACTACATAATATAAAATGCATGCATTTCTAAATTAATAAAAAAAAGTGCGGCTCTTGTTTGTTGAAAAGTTTGGAAATGGATCAAATCCACCTCCTGTGTGGTAGATATGAACCAGGTGACCGGTCGATATGACCATACCTAAGAAAGTCAGCAAAGCCAGTACTGAAAATTAAATATAAAATGTTTTATTTGAAAAACTGTAGATTTATATTTATTTCAAAAAACGGTGTAGCGTAGTACTACAGATGTCCTACTTCCTAGTAGTTATTGTGAATGACATACCTTTTTCAACATCTTCCGATGCATTGGAAATTTGTTGTTTTGTAAAAGTCTTTCTCTTTGTAGCACTTTGTTTTATATTGGAAAGGAATATTTTGTCTCAAAGCAACTCAAATAGTTGAAAGTTATAAAAAATGTCTGTAATATGTGTATATAAGGTTGAACCACAGTTCAAATCTCCCTCCAGAACTTGGTTCAAAAATAACTCCATGTAGTACTACTTTGAGATTTTTTATTTATAGAAAAAAAAAAAGGAAAATAAAATCGATAAAAGCACTGATAAGGCATGAAACAATATAGAGTTGTAAAATAGTTCAAAAATTACACTATATACATTCCTAATAACTTAAACAAATGATGGGCAAAGAACAAAAAATAACAATTTTTACTTTGAACCCTTCAAAATATGTTTCAGTCGATTTAAACCAGCATCACTGAGGAATACAGTTTTGCCAGGCTAGGTGAGTTTATGACTCTGTAATGGACATTTTGAATTAATCCTCGTCCAAGAAGTACGAAATCTGAAAAAAATATTTGTAATGGTTCATGTCGCCTATATGGTCAGATATTTCGGACTCCTCCTATCCATGATACGTAATCAATAATCTAAGCAAGAAGAAAATAAGATTTTTGTCGCATATTTTAGAGATTCTATGTTAAAATTTGGCACTTTTGAGCATGCGCGTGTCCTATGTTTTATAATATTTTTTACTGTAATTGATAGACCAAACATTTCCAAAGTTTATGCATAATCTATATGCGAAAGATTGCTTCGGATATTGCCAAACGTTTAATTTCGAAGCTATAAACTCTGTTAAAAGATCCAAAACATATCAAACAATTATTAAAATATTCTGATAAAAAAGCTTTGAAAACTATTGCCTTTTTCTTCCGAGAAATGTATTGAAAAAAAGAAAGCAAACAAAAGTATGGATTGTGTTTTAACTTTTACAACGTTTTAAGGATTACGAATTATTTCATAAAAAATTATCTATAAATTACTGTTACACATTTTGAAATAAAATAAAAGATTTTTTCTTTAAAATTCAAAACTTTTTATAGTTAAATATTCTTATATAAGAACATATAAGTATAGAAAATAAATTAGAAATTTAATACACTGGCTGTTCAAATTTCAATCTATCTCATCCCGTTAACCGAACCTTTTCCAAAAAAGCAATAAAGATTCAGCATAACCATCTATTAAATTTGTTTGAATAAATATAATGGTGTGGAATCAATGTAAAACATAAACTTTTTTTATTTCAGACTAGAAACACATTTTTTGTACAACGGATGTCATTATATTTATATATGTATATACTATATATATATATATATATATATATCCATTAATGAAACATTACCGAAACACCAACAAAAACTATAAAATTATGAATAAGAATGTAATAATTAATTGACAACAAGTGGTCCCCCAACACTCTGAATATAGATTCCATATACATAGGGGGAAAAAAAGAAAAAAAGAATAGAAAAGCAGAAGAAATTAAATTAAAACATTGAAAAATGAAATTTGTGGAATCTAGACAGAATCTTCAGGTTCCAAATGCCTAAATTACCACAAATAAAATGTGTGGTTTCATCATCATATTAGCCATAGCATTGCTAAAGAATATGATTTTGGGACTACCACACCATAATAGAGAAATAAACTGTGAAAAAATCAAGTTAAAAAAAAACAAAAACGATATTAGAATGGAAAGAAACCTTACCCATGAAAAAGAGAAATAAACTGTGAAATATAATTGTAAAGTTCAAAATACAACAAGATTAAAAAGGATATAGGGAAAAGAAAACAACAGTTACCAGATAGAATACACGATCAAAACAGGAGTCAACACATATCTCAGGCAATGAATTGGAGAAAATCAGTACATGTTGCCAAAATAAGTTTTAAAAGATGATTGACCAAGGATTATTACTGTACAGCAAAGCCAAACACAAACCAATATATAGAATCAGCTCCCTCTATAGAAAATTTAAAATAGTACACCAAACATGTATTCGAATGAATTAATAAGGTGCTGCCATCTATAGAAATGAGTGAATATTCTACGATTTAATAAAAGCATTTGATTACTGTTATTAGTTAAAGATTAAAACAAATACTGTCTAAAGAATGATAACTGATGGTTAAATAATAAATAAATATAATTAAATAATAAATAAAATTATGTTGATATATTATCAATTACATTAAAAAAAATTAATTGATGTATTAAAGAAAAATTCTATGTAAAATATGATATGTAAAATGGTGAAATTAATAATTATTGATTAATGCTTCAGATAAATATTTTTACCTAGCAATGACATAGCCACAATTAAATACCTTTGCCGGAAATGCAACATCACGTAAATTAATTTATAATCAAATTTAAATAAATAATTATAAGAATTAAGATGCTAAGGATTTAATATTAATATTAATTAAAAATTGAAATTAATTAGTTGCATTTATTGTTTCTACAAACTTTGTTAAAAATTAAAAACACATGATTTAAGTGGAGACGGTAGAACAATTAACAATATATATATATATATATATATATGTGCCAACTCATTTATTTCCGATTTTAATGTGAGGCTTTCTATGATTTTTTTAGGTAAAATCAGCATGTAAAAAATGTATAGTTTAAGCATCAAACTCTCTTTGTTCAGTTCAGTTCTCTTAACACCCCATGCAGATAACATGAAGGTGCTAAAGATGAATACACTTAGCAAATTTTGATTTACATCTTTCTCAAAAAGTCGAATAACCTTTTTAGGATAAATTCCTTTATTCATAAAAACACAAACAAACAAAACACTGGAACAACACATACAGAACCTGAAGAATTTGGAGATTCAAGAATATTCTTTAAAATCTGAATATTATTAATGAATGCATATAAAAAAAATTCTAAGACGAAAATAAAATAAAAGGGAAAATCGCGTTTTTAGTGTCAGAAAACACTGAAAATGTAAAACTTCAAAGTATTGTCAACTCGATAAGTTGTAGCTTGTAGCCATGCAAAAATGAAAATTTTAATGTTTTATTCTTTGAGTAGGGGGAAGGTTTTCTAACTATAACTTGTAAGACTCAGTGAACATATAAAATTTTTATTTCATAAATAAAAAAAAAAAAAAAAAAAACTACAATTTTGAGGCAAATGGCGTTAAATATGGTGAAGAATGGGGATTGAAACATTTTTGCAATTGAAACTATACCTCTAAATCTAATGCTTTAGGAATTAGCTATTGGACAACAATAAGAGCGTGATGGACATCCTGCATATGGGTATATAGAAGAAAAAAATGATGATACAGGGCATAAAATCTTACATTGCTTTCCACGCGTTAAAGTCAAATCAAGCGTTTAAATGTAGGGAAAGGCCGGGACAATACCACTTTTGCACCACGTTTTATAAAAAAAGAATATAATTTCAGTTGTATTCAAGATAGAGAATTGTAATCGATATGTAAAGTAAGTACGGTTACTTCTCTACAAAATATAAAATGCATGCTTTTCTAAATTAATAAACAAAAGTGCTGTTATTGTTTAAAGAAAAGTTTGAAAATATCTCAAATCTCCCTTGTGTGTGGGAGATTTTAATCGGGTGACGAGAGATATGACTATACCAAAGAAAGTCAGCAAAAACAGTAATAAAATTGAAATATCATATTTTATTTGAAAAACTACAAATTTTCTATTTTAAAAATGGAGTATCCTAGTTCTATCACTGTCCTATGTCCTAGCAGTCATTCTCAATAACATCTCTTTTCCAACATTTTCAAATGCATTGAAATTTTTTTTTCATAGGTCTTTCTTTTCGTAGCACTTTCCTTTAAAGGAATTGTATATTCGAAAGGCTTTTTTTGTCTGAAAGCAAATAAAAATTGTCTATACCATTTGTATACAAAGTTAAACCACTGTTCAAATCTCCTTCCAGAAGATAATTCAAAAACCCTCCCGGTCCAACTGCGAAATTTTTCTTTTATAACATAAAAAGTAAAATAAAATAGATAAAACTACTGACAAGGCATGAAACAACAAAGTGTTTAAAAACTATTAAAAAATATATTTTGTACATATTTTAAAATTTAAATAAACGACGAGCAAATAACAAAAACTGAAAATTTTTACTTTGAGTAAGTCAAGACATATTTCAGTTGTAATGATATATAGGAACTATATAAATAGGAACTATATATATAGGAACTATATATATAGGATATTTAAATTAAACGTCATTGAGGAACGCAGTTTTGCCACATAGGTGAGTTTATGATTCTGTAATGGAAGTTATAAATGAATCATAGTCCATGTAGCACAGAATCTAAAAAAAAAATAAAAAAAATAAAAAAAAATTGTGGTTTATGCCGTTTTCTTGGTCAAGTGTCCCGCATTCCCCTACTACTTCTTCAATTTGTACTTAAGAAAATTAGTTAGATACCTTGACAAAACACTTTCGTTGCACTCATGGTACAGTTATAATGAGATGATTTTTGACTGTTTAAAATTGTTTTTTATATATAAAATAAATTTCATTATTTTGAGGAATAAATAGTAAAATTATTCCCATTTTTAAAATTAAAAATACTTTTTTATTCCCACATATTAAAAAATATCTAGGAAGTTCTAATTCGGTTACTCATCTGTATTACGAGTTTTCAAAGCAAACACAATCTTAGTCACTTTCTTTTATAATGTTACTTTTATGATAAAACTCGAAGAGTTCAGTCAGCTAACATGCTAAAATGTCGCTGAGTTAAAAAAAAAAACTATAATATAAGTGAAGAAATATTCTTTTAACTGTTTGCAATAAATGCTGAAATTTTGTGTCATTTGAAGGAATTTCCGAAGAATAAATTATTTGATTTAATTATTTGAGTATCAAAGAATTTTCTTGTGTCTACAGTGGCTCCCAAAATTGAATGTACATCACACTCTCGTCTTTAAAGGTCTAAAATGGTAATATTCATTTATCATTTAAGCTTGTCATTTACAGAATCGATAAATTGCATATTCAGAAATGTAGCAGACTAAAAATAAAAGTAAGGAGCCAATAATATTTCAGTTAGCATAATTTTTACGTGGAAGTTACAAATTTCAGAATCACAAAATTGAGTATAAACTTTACAAAAAGTGCAATTTTTCTGCCACAATCTTTTTTAATGAATCGGTATAATTGTTTTCTTGCCTTAAGGCTACTCGTCAGTAAACTTCCCAATTCCCCGCGCTAATGTTATTCCTATGGGCGTAGGATGCATTCATATTTTTAAAATATCTCCTCCGAAAATTAATATTTTTAACTTCTGTTTTCTGTGTACTGTTCTTAAAGAATGTCTCTTTTTTTCTTATTTATCAAAATATTACTAAACTATGTGCTTAATTTATATTTTTGTGTGTTAAAATCTTAGCGAAACTGAATAAGATTTTAACATTTCATATAAAATTCAGTATTAATTTTAGAAAAAAATTGACAACTAAGAAAAAAAAGAGACATTCTTTAAGAACAGTACACAGAAAACAGAAGTTAAAAATATTAATTGCTTGAGGAGATATTTTAAAAATACGAATGCATCCTACGCCCATAGGAATAACATTAGCGAGGGGAATCTGGAAGTTTACTGATGAGCAGCCTTAAGATAATGATTCTTCATTTTCAAGTAAAGAAATTAATTAACTATCAAAATTATCTCCAGAACTAAAACTTTTGCGGAAATTCCAGAAATTGTGATTCAGATGTTCAAAAAAAAGGTAAATTTCTATACGAATTATAATGTAATTGCAAAGAAAATTCAGTGTAGTAGTGGAAGCGTTAAAAAAATATTTAAAAAAAAATATTAAAAGTTTGGAAGATTGCAAAAAAAACCCTGATCGATGAACAAAAGGAATCCATAGTTTCAGAAGCAAAGGATGACACATTTGAGATGTAACAAAAAATCGCGAAATGATTGCTACAAAAAATGTTGCATAAACTTGTTCAAGAATAGAAAGAACTGTTTATGCTGAAAATATTTGAAGAAAGAAAATTACAATGGTCCTATAACTAGAAGAAAAAACTCATCTTTAAAGCAAATCGAGAGTAGAAAATTGTTTTGCTAAAAATTGAATTTCAAAGTTTTAAAACGACCAAAAAAGAATGTTATTCAGTAAAAAAATAAATTCTGCGTTTTTGAAGCGATGATCAATGTTATGTCTGGCAAAAACGTAACAATGATCTTTTTCTTTAAAACACCCTTTTCCTCACTGTCAAACATGGTAGTGATACGGTACATTGGTGGTGGTGGTGGGGGGGGGGGGGGGGGGTTAATTCCAAAGAGAGTGGAAAATTTACCTTCAAAATTTAGATTTTGGGTACTTCATTTGAACTATCATATTTCAACAAGTTAACGAGCATTCAGCTAAAATTATCAAATTATAGATATTGTGAAGATGTAAATTGCAATTGCTCACACTACCTTAACCAGCAGATATTAGTGTGGTTGACAGTTCATAGTCTGAATTGAAAAAAAAAGTTTGAAAATATGATATAAGGATTTAGATCAAAACTTAAAAATAATTTTACAATGAAAATTGGCAAAAATATCCAGTGAAACAACTCAAAATCCTTTCAACTCAGTGCCACACCTTAGGGAAGACTATTTAACTGCAAACTGATATACAACGAAATATAAACAACGAAATAATATACAAAGAAATATAAATGATTTTTTTTTTTTCTTTACGAATTGTATTAGATGTATACTCAATTTTGTAGCTCCGAAACTTGTAATTTCGGCTTAAAAATTACACTAATCAAAATGATATAAATTCCTTTTTTTTAATTTTTTAGCTAAGTGTAATTCTTAATGTGAATATTATCGCTCCTATATATACATTCAATAAAAATCATAATTCAATATTATTCTTTTAAGTCCTTAAAGAAGAAAGTGATTAGTGTATTGTCGATTTTGGGAGCCACTATACTTCAATAGAATATGCAGTGTTGCTAGATTGGGGACTTTTTTAATTCAGATTATGTGATTGTCACCGCTTTTTTAAAATAGTATAATTCAGCTGTGACAATCAAACAATCTGAATTAAAAAAGTCCCCAATCTGGCAACACGGAGAATATGCCTCATTTATTTTTCTTTTGAAAATTAGAAACGCAAAGAGTAAAATAATTCCAAATATAAAATCACAAACACTTTTTTTTCACATTTAATCGCATTATCTATAATAATAAAGATAGAAATTTACTTGTTTGCTTCTTTGTCTATGTGTGCGTATGCTGTGTTCTGAAGAGACCGCTGCGCGCAGAGTTGCAAGATTTTGCAGGTAGGTACTTGTATAGTTGAAATTATGCACCTTGGAGCCAGTTTTGTAAATTTTTTGATAATAAGTCGAGATATTAATTAAAAACCATAATGAACATTGCAAAATGGCGAGCTTCCTTTCTTCAAAGGGATTGTGCCTGTGCGTTTCTAGACGTTTCGCTGTCCTTCACAGACGAAAGGGAAGTGTACAATTTTTTCTGCATTTTGAAAACGCGGTAACTGGGTCCTCCGTAGAGTTACAAAAGAAAAATAAAACGAAAATTTTCGCTTTGCCTACCCGGTTCCAACGGCATCTTTTTTTTTTGTTTAATTAATACACTGCTGGCCATCCAAAATGCAACACCATGAAGGAATGCAAATAACAGAATGATATTTATTGGAAAAATACATTATAATGGGAAGGACAAGTGATTACATTTTCAGAAAATGTGGAGGTATAGTTCCTGAGAAAACACTACCCAGAGTTGCCACCCCTGGTTGCAATAACAGCATTTATCTGTCTAGGCATGGAGTCGAACAGAGATTGGATGTCATGTACAGGTACATCAGTCCATACACCTTCAACACTATGCCACCGTTCATCAACCGTAGTGACTGGCCAGTGGTGGCGTGCCAGTCGCTAAGCAGCTATTGACCAGACATTTTCAATTGGTGATAAATCAGGAGAACGTGTTGGCCAGGGCAATAGTCGAACATGTTTTGTATCAAGGTAGGTCAGGATAGTACTGGCAATATGCGGTCGTGCATTGTACTGTTGAATCGTAGAGTTCCGGAGACATCGAAGATAGGGCAGAACTACGGGACGTAACAGATCAGAAATGTAACGGCTGCTGTTGAAATTGCCGACAATGCGAACAAGAGATTACCGAGACGTGTATCCAATGGCACCTCATACCGTCACTCCAGGTGATATGCCAGTATGACGATGTCGAATGTAAGCTGACAATGTGCGTTTTCCACGATGCTGCCAAACACGGATGCGGGCATCATGATGCTGTATATGACGCAGGAATGGCGTCTCACGTCGTCTTTTCAGCTGAATCCAGGCTCTGTGTGCATCATGAAGGCCGAGTCCGTGTTTGGTGGCATCCTTGAGAATTCACTTTGACAGCTTGCATTCGACATCATCATAGAGGCCCATAACCTGCAGTGATGGTGAGGGGTGGAATACACGTCTCGATAACTTCTTGTTCCCATTGCCGACAATATGAACAACAGCCGTTACATTTCTGAGGTGTTACTGCCCGTGGTTCTGCCCTAGCTTCGAGGCCTCTGGAACTCTACAGCAGTACAATGCACGACCGCATGTTGCTCGTACTATCCTGATCTTTTTTGATACAGAACATGTTCGACTGTGACCATCACCGGCACGTTCTCCTGATTTCTCACCAATTGAAAATGTCCTGTCAATGGCTTCTGAGCGACTGGCTCGTCACCACTCGCCCGTCACTACGGTTGATGAACTGTGGCATAGTGTTGAAGCTGCATGACTGCTGTACTCGTACATGACATCCAATCTCTGTTCGACTCCATGCCTAGGCATATAAATGCTGTTATTGTGGCCAGGGGTGGCAACTCTGGGTAGTGTTTTCTCAAGAACTATACCTCCAAATTTTCTGAAAATGTAATCACCTGTCCTTCCCATTATAATGTATTTGTGCAATAAATATCATTATGTTCTTTGCATTCCTTCATGGTGTTGCATTTTGGATGGTCCGCAGTGTAGTTACTATTTCAGAACAACATTTTTACTAGACATCGAGTCGCGCCAGTTTTCAAATTTTTCATTTTTCTGCGATTTCAAACTGTCGCATTCACTTCCAGGAAGAAATTACAAAAACAACAACAACCCCCCCCCCCCACCCACAACCCACCGATTTGGGGTACCTTTCCCTTTCCAATGGTGTATTGTATATATATATATATATATATATATATATATATATATATATATATTGATATTTATTATTTAAAAAATATATATATACATATTTTCGAAAGTTCAGTCGTGTTTTCCGATGTTTTTCATGTTTTCTATTTTTTCTACCTTTTAAAACAGTAGCATCAAAATCCCGGGTAGAAATAATAAAAAAGAAAAACATTCAGCGTAATTTTCCGATTCTGGCGGTATCTTTGGTTTTAAAAAATATTAATATTTACAATTTCTGAAAAAAATATTTTTCGGATGTTCATCTTTCCGTTTTTTCCACGGTTTTAAAATATCGGCCAACGACATCAAGTTCATTTGGAAATATTTTCGTTTAAAAATATAAAATCAAAACAGACCAGAGAGTGCATACACGCCCGGTGCACACCGAAAGCAGTGAGGCCCCCATCTCTGGGT
Organism: Maratus michaelseni; assembly: GCA_963931845.1. Taxonomy (NCBI): domain Eukaryota; kingdom Metazoa; phylum Arthropoda; class Arachnida; order Araneae; family Salticidae; genus Maratus; species Maratus michaelseni. The sequence goes on from OZ007586.1 coordinate 299,603,621, forward strand.
TCGGTTGGATGGATTTTCGTTTAAAAATATAAAATTATACAAACTCGAGGGTGTACGTCGCCGAAGGCAGTGGATACCCAAACATTAGGTTTGTTTGGAAAAAATTTCGTTTAAAAAAATAAAATAATTCATTACTGATTTTAGGTATATTTAAGGTTATTATCACAGTCCGGGCAACGCTGGCTGGATAAGCTAGTTTTAAATAATTATTGAATCCCATTTAAAGTTCAAGCATTTTTCAAGGTTGTCTTTTGAAAGAATTATAAACATGAGCTTATTTTCATTTCAGTTTTGAAAGCAAAAATATACTACCCTCTTTATATATATACACATATAGTGGGCAATATTGTACCTAAGGAAAGCTGTACCTATGGGCACTCCTTTTTTTTAAAGTTACGAAAACACAGAAAAAAATGACAGGAGAGGAGGGGGACTCAGAGAATGTAGCATGTCTGTTGGGAGGGTTAATCAGCTATTTGGACAGTAGGCCGGGCCAAAAAAATCGAATTTCGGATTATGGAATTCTAGTAGTGCGGGAAAGTTGTATTATCCCGTCAATAGTAACTGTGCAAAATTTCATTTTTATTGATCAATATCTTTTGCCTCCTCAAGACGGCCAAAGTTTCGAAAACTTGCCAAAAACGACTATTGTTTACTAAAATTAATAAAAATTAGGAAAAAGGACAATCGTTTTCTAATGGCGGGCAAATGGTCTACCAGTCCATCATAATTGACTGTAAAAAATTTTAGCCAGTCGGTTAATAACTTTTGCCTCCCAAAGTTTTTCAAAGAAAAATTGCAAAACATGATATTTTGATACAAATTTTTTGTTACAAAATAATGTAATTTACTGCATGAAGATTTCAACAGCTGATAATATATTAATGAATAATAAACAATCGACAATGTAAGAGCTTAACTAAATGTATTTTTGCATTAATAAAAATGTTGTATCAAAATATCCTGTTTTGCGTATTTTTTAAAAACTTTGGACGTTTTGAGAAGGCAAAAGTTATTAATCGATCTGGTTAATTTTTTTACAGTTAATTATGAAGGAATTGTAGACTATTTTCCCGTTTTTTGAAAACAATTGTCCTTTTTTTCATTTTTATTATTTTAGTAAAAAAAATGGCCGTTTATAGCAGTTTTTACAAACTTTGGCCGTCTCGAGGCGGGAAAGTTATTGACCGATCTAGTTAATTTTTTATAGTTAATTATGATGGCATGGTAGACCATTACGCCGTTTTTAGAGAACAATTGTGCATTTTTCTAATTTTTATTAATTTTAGTAAAAATTGTTTGTTTTTTGGAAGTTTTTAGATATTTTGGCCGCCTTGAGGAGGCAAAAGTTATAAACCGATCTGGTTAAATTTTTTTACAGTTAGTTATGATGGACTGGTAGACTATTTGCCCACTATTAGAAAGCGATTGTCCTTTTTTCTAATTTTAATTATTTTTAGTAAAGAATGGCCATTTTTCGAAACTTTGGCCATCTTGAGGAGGTAAAAGATATTAATCAATGAAAATGAAATTTTGAACAGTTAGTATTGCCAGGATAATGCAACTTTCCTGCACAATTAGAATTACATAATCCAAAATTCGATTTTTTCGGCCCCGTCTATTGGGTAGGCTCATCCAAAGCAAAATTTAAATCAAGAAATCAGGTTTTTTCCCTTTTGGTAGTCAAAAGTAAAATAAATGATTTTGAAACTTATTATGTTTAGTCTTTTTTTTTTTTTTTTTTAGGGTTTCGTTCATCTCACGAAACCCTATTACTCCCGCTCGGTTGTCTGTCTGTCACAGAGCTATTCTCAGAAACTATGTAACTTACAGAGTTGAAACTTTGTGTATATAGCTGGATACCAGCTATAAAGAGCTCAAAATATAAAAATTTGAAAAATTCGTATTATTTTAATAAATAGAGATAAAAAACCAAAATTCTAATAGCCTTTTCCTATTAAATTTAAACATTTTTCGTTATAGCAGATGCCAAAAATTAAAAATCCACGAAGAAATTCTTTCTACAATAATTAATTTTCTATCAGACGATTTCCACGTGAAAAATGAAAATGAAATAAAATGTGTCATAGTGGTAATAAAACGGAAATTTTCATTGATTTCTCAATAATGCAAGGAGTATGAGTATGTGTATGTACACAAAGCAGATTAATATCTCGTCATTAGAGAATTAAAAAGAAAATCTGACGTCATATTGGAAGTTTAACGAATTTTTCAGATGTTTGAGAATAATACAAAGCGAGTATCAATATGAGTAATAGAGAATAGTAAATATATGAGTTTGAGGAACGTATTGAATCATGATAAAAACCCGATTGTGGAAATATTCGCATATTTTAACATTTTGAAGGTGTACAACATGTTTAATTTCGAAATTATTTTTTTATATCGCATTTATTTCGCGTGACAGATATTATTATGACAGAATATAATAACCGGCTTCACCCGCTATCGGGCTGGTTTGGATACTCGAAAATACAAAAGAATAGACAGGTAAATGTTTACTTTATAAAAAAAAAAAAAAAAAAACATGAGGTTTTTTTTTTTTTTGGTTGCTAAATGAAATTTATTTGGATTTATTAAAGAAAGGATAAAGTGTTTTGAAAGGAATATTAAACGAAACCGTTTGAGCGATCTTTGATCACACTTACCCACTTGTTTTTATTTACTTTCGATACTAACCGTTGTCATGGTTATTTATAGAGATTTTACTGATTTATTTTTAATTTTCAATTCAATGTAACGTCATTACATTTATTTCTGTTTATATTGGAAATCAAAATGAGGTACTGATGTACCTCAGGACACTTCATTGTATTTTAATTAAGGATGTTACAGCCTCTATCTCATATGATGGCATTTTCTGTTGATTTTACAAGATGACGATTTTTTTCTTGACATTAGGTATGGTTTAATGAACAACTGTGGAATTAGGAAACGACAATGATCTTGTCTTTTGGTTAAGAACATTGATCTCGTCTTCTGGTTAACAGTATTTATCTCGTCTTTTGGTTAACAGCATTGATCTCGTATTTTGGTAAGGACGTTCATAAAGAAAAATATGTATTTTGTCACCAAATTAAAAATAATGTTTCTTTGTAACTTCTTTACTATGTTGAATAAGTATCGTTACATTACAAAACCAATTAAATGATTAAATGAATAATACTTATGTTTTCTAGTAAGAATTCATTGAATTATAAATGTCATTAGGTACATCAGTATGTGTTCGTTTATCGGTCATTGTACCCACTGATACAGATTGGGTCTCAAAATTTATTTTTTTGTCGATTATTATTTTTTTTACTCACATTAAAAAACAATCTTTTTATGGTGAAGCTTTAACAATCCCTGTACTACATGGAGTCATATTTGACCCCATTCAATTTTTCATGTTTTGAACCAGAAATTTTATGTAACAAATGAAATAATATACATACCACGTAAGAAGAAACTACATTTCATTAAATAAAATTTCTGGTTCAAAACATGAAAAAACTTACAACAATCGAAAATGACTCCATGGTACTAGGAGAGTTAAAGAGCAGTATGAAAATTTCAGTTTACAAAAAATATCTTTTCTAGAGCTGAGAAAAATTAAATCATATATATGAGGCATTAAGGACAAGATTGGACCAACTTCGACAGCTCTGTTTTCGAAAAAAAAAAATGCTTTCCAAAATTGTACAATTTTTTTGTTAAACTCTTTTAGACCAATTTTGAAACTGGCATTTTACACTTCTGTCTTTTTAAGTTCGGGAAGAGATAGATTTTAAAAAAATATAAGCCTTTAACCAAGTCATTTGATCCACTCTTGCACTGACAGCTTGATATCCAATTTACGATGGGCCATCTTTTATACTGGCTCTATCACTTGAATACTTTCGAAATTAATAAAATTGAGGGGGTCGGGACAAGAAAGTGCCAAGCCAGATTTTTGGTGAAATAAATCTAACACTGTAATTTGTTGCTTAATATTCTAAATTATAATATCCAACATATAATTTTTTTCTAATGTCACTTGGTGGCAGCATATGTGACAGGTCTATTTTTTGCCCCATATGTTTATGCCCTCAATGAAGATAGCTAATTTACAAAAGATGTAATAGTAATATCATTAAAGTAATGTCATATTGTTACTCAGAATATCTCAAATGTTGCTAAGACATTGGCGAATACGTTATATATCTTGATTTGAGTATTTGATCAAATGTTCAAATTGAAATATCTCAGAAGTTCAAAAATGTGGCTTGGCACTCTCTTGCCCCGACCCCCTCAATTCATTATACCAATAGATGACACGACATACAATGCTTTGACACTTCAAGCACATTTTTCACAAAAATGTAAGATGGTCCACTCTTGTTACTAAACGCCTTATATATATATATATATATATATATATATATATATATATATATATTTCGGAAATAACAGCCTTCCATGACTGTTTTTACCCTCGTAAGAACTTAAAAAAATTACCTGAAACATTTTCGTTCTTAGGCTCGTCCTCTGTCTATGAACCGGACGGGGTGGCATTTTCTATGTTATGTTAGAGTTAAAAAGTAGAATCAGACAGGTGTCGTAGCACATTTTAAGTACAATGTGTCAGTGGAGAAACAAGTGGCTAACAGTTCAGATATAGATATTTTTTCTAAATACACCATTTTTGAAATTATCTGTAGTTACTATCATATAACAAAACGAATTAGTTTCTTCAGAACATGATAACGCAATAAAATTTCTATTGTTTATTTAGAAAACTTTTAGGGATAAACTAGATGAAAAACATTAATCAAAATTATTGTTATCTTTGAACTTAGAACCTTTTATCATGCGATCAGGAAAAGAAAATTATAGTAGATTTTCCTGTACGCGTTTCTCATTGATATATACTTTCAGATGAATAATTGAAATTTATTATTTTAATAGCGTTTTCATATGAAATATAAACCAAAAACTCTTACTTATACTATATTAAAATTTCAGATCAAATTTCGTTCCTACCTTTTTTTTTTTCTTTTCTTCTAATATTCGGGAATATTTTTTCCTTTCTACCGAAAGATTAGTTGTTTTCGTTCAAAGCAAACTCGCAATTTTTAAAATTATATTTTTCTGGCTCAATGTGCGGAGAAAATAAGTCTCAAAAATGCCAAACTGATATAGACCATCCTAAAATATTGTTTTCAGAGTAATTAGAAACAGAAGATGAAAGGGGGAAGTAGTGTTGCGAGGTGTCCCAACTTTCAGCTATTTCAAGACCTGTCCCTTGGAACCAATCTACGCCAAATGTTCCAATTTTTCATATTGAGTAAATACTTTACTAATAGATTTCTCGCGTTTCAAACTGTTAATATAAATTTGCACTGAACTCTTAAAATTCTACATAAATTTCTAAGAAATATAAGTAAGAATCTATTTTTTTAAAGACTGAATCTCCACTGGTTGTGTACAATTTTCACAATAGGATACTGATGAAGATAATATTTTCCAAAGAAGGTGCGAATATAATTCATAATTAAATAAAAGACCAATTATCCAAACCTAGTTTTATTGCTTGAAATGCATATAGAATTGTTGAGTTTTATTGCTTGAAATGCATATAGAATTGTTGAGTTTTATTGCTTGAAATGCATGTAGAATTGTTGAGTTTTATTGCTTGAAATGCATATAGAATTGTTGAGTTTTATTGCTTGAAATGCATATAGAATTGTTGAGTTTTATTTATAATAATCTTGTTAATAAATTGAGAGATTCACAATTGTTTAAATAAATAGTTTGATTTTTTACTGTATTGCATCTTCGGAAGCAGTAAATTCTTAGAAGTAATGTTTCTAAACTTTTATTTGTGAATATTATCATGTATATCTTGCTAATTATTTAAAAGAATAGTTATGTTTTGCTAACACCCCGAAGTGTCGTTTAGGTGTTGTTTAATTAGCATAAATTTAATATGACGAAAGGAGTATGTTTATGTATGTCCCGATTGAGAAGCGTTTGTTTTGCTTTACCCATCTCTCAGTCTCGCTTTTTCTCATATTGAACATAGCAAAACTATAATTCGACCATGATTAGTTGGCTTGTGAGACACGGATCTTTATGTTAATTCATTCATTTTAAAAGTTCAATCCCGAAAAAAGAGTAGAATCTAGGTTTTTATAAAATAATTCGTTTTCTTCAGCATGTATACTGTGTTAACTATTTTGTTTCCCATAGCATAGTGAAACCTTCCAAAGTCATAAGTCTTCTTATCGTAGCCAGGCTATTGCGGGGAGGGTAAGTACAGAGAATATGAAATTTCATAGAAAATCAGTCATAGAAAAGTTCTTTATGTGGAAAACATTTTTAAAAAATTAACAAAAAAGTGTCTGGAATTAAAATCACTAGACTGTAGAACGAATTTAAGGCTGATTTATTTTTATGAGGTTTCTCTTATGTATATTTTTTTCAGTTACTGAAGTTTTTATCCTTCGGTATATCGAATCTGATTACAAACATGTCTTAGGCATTTTAAATAATAACACATAAAGAACTTTAATATGAGTAATTTTCCACAACATTTTATTATTTTAACCTTTGTTATGAGAATGAATTTGAAAGACTGTGTAAACAAAAAATTTTATGGCAAATCGATGCAAATTTTATATTAGTATTTTGCACGTTATAGCCAAGATTTTTCTTAAAAACTGCAAATTTCAAGAATATTTATTCATTGCTAATTCAAATGAAGAGCACGTGGAGAAAAAGAAAAGGAAAACTTAATTACTTCACGGTCATATTCACACATTGCAATAAATGAACAAAAAGAACGTTAACATGAATAATTTTCTACAAACTTTTATTATTTTAACCTCTGCTATGAGAATGCATTTGAAAGACTGTATAAACAGAAAGTTTTAATGCAAATCGATGCAAATTTTATATTAGTATTTTGCACGTTATAGCTAATATTTTTCTTAAAAATTGAAAATTTCAAGAATATTAATTCATTGCTAATTCAAATGAAGAGCATATGTAGAAAAAGAAAAGGAAAACTTATTCACTTCACAGTCATATGCACACATTGCAATAAATGGGATAAATTTGACATATCAAAAATATATTATTACGCTTTACGATGTGCTTCAATATCATAACATCATGTTGAGACAGTATTAAACTAAACAATCATCATTATTTTAAATGCTCTTACAAAGTAGCATCTCATAACGGAATGAGCATTTTACATATTTTCACAAAAGTCCAAATAAGATAACCCATATAGGAGTACAGGTTTCCAGTGCAGAAATTTATGATTTCAGAATGATGTTTTCATCATACTGAAATATATTTTTAAATATAATTTTAAACGCAACTCTCAATCGAATTGCAATGAAAGCGCAATCTACCTATAGACGATATACTATATTTGATTTTCTTTTAGATGTGATAAAAGACAAAATCTTTAATTATTACACTGTTAATTTTTAAAAGACAACTTTTAGAGATAATTTAAATTACATACTAAATTTAAAGTGTGAAAACTTTCGTCTCGTTTAAATTCGCTCAACAAATTATTATATACAAAATAATATCTTAACAAAAATATTTAAATGAGGCCTTTTAAATAACAGATTCGACTGATAAACCTTCAAATTCGTTTATGACGAACTCGGATATTATACTAATCCATCTTTAACGAGAAAACAGTAAGGAAATGGTTGATCTATTATAAAAATCTATTGTAAAACTAGTCGTTGGGGGCCACCGTAATAGTACTTAACCATCATGGATATGCATAATATAAAATATGAAAATAAAACATGTGTAAACTATTTATAAAAATCATTGTTAATGAAAATGTTAGAAGAGAGGGAGAGAAAGAGAGAGAGAGAATTGAATGCCGATAGGGGGAGCTCTTCAACCAGTAGTCATATATATAGCGGAGAGACAGAGGATTGAAGATCACAACTGATGATGTTCTAGCTAGGGCGAAAGCGCTTTTGTGGTGAAGACTTTTTATTCGAAACTGGGTTTACATTTTTTAAATGGGGGACGTTTTTAGTGAAAATTTTTGACCATGTTTTTTTAAATAATGTCTGAATGAAAATTGGTAAAATGGACAATAAATAGTAAATTTACAGACATTAACAAATGAACACCTGTTTTTAAATGCATTGCAATTCGAATAAAATCGTGGCATGATGAAGTCATAAACTTTAAATGCTCTATTATTGAATTGCGTAAAAGAAACATCCTTATAACTCCAAAATTGATAATCCTGTTAACTAACGGTTTACTGCGTCGGATTAAGCATCTCATTTCCAATTAAAATATATCTTTGAATTGAAATTTGAATGAAAGACATGGTCATGAAAAATCGAAGAGTGCAGAAAATATGATTACAAATATATCGGCAACTAATCCGATCGACTTCATACTTTATGCAAAATTTATGTTTTTTTGTTGTCTTTCATATTCACTACTTAAAATAAGCAATTTCGAAAATTTTTATATACCTTTTATCAGAACGAATATTTCGAGAGTTCGAGGAAAATAGTTCTGGATAATCGAGGTTACTGAAATTCAATAAGCTTCTTTCCATTATTACATACTAAGTACATACCAAATTTCATGTCTCTATCTCAATTTTTTCGGAAAGATAGAGCGTTTACAGACACACATACACACACACGGACGACAATTTTTTTCTTATAAAAATATATTTTTCGGAATCTCCAGTGTCTTAAACGTGTAAATCCTTCAAATCTTTTTTTTTTCGATTTTCAAAACGATTACAAGACTTACCCTATACTACGTATGATGGGTAAGTAAAAAACTTAGTTGCAATGACGGAAATTCTGACATGGTGAGCAAAACTTTTACGCACTCACAAAAATATGTCTGATTCCCCCCCCCCTTTCTCTAAGCAAAATTGATTATAATTCTTTTGTATGTTCTTCAAATTTAATGAAAACAACTTGCAGAGATAATCATTTATGCAGTCATTCCTTATAAATGATTTAACGTCTTTTCAAGAAAGCAAATAAATGGTAATGCTTTTTAGGTCAGTAAATGTATTTAATATAAATACATAAGCAAATGTAACTGCAAAAAGAAAAAAAAAACATTGAAATATTTTTTTTTCTTGAAACCTATTTAAATTAATAAATAAATATTAAATATGATTTCTTCTTCGATGACTTTCATAGAAGATTTCCTATATATATATATATAAATTTGATCTGAAAGATTATTAAAATAATTATCAGGCTGCAAATAATAACTTCATTTTATGTTGAAATTTAGAAATGTAAAATGCCTCCCTATCAGAGGAATCATTCGGTAATTTTTAACAAGTTAATTGAATTTTTTTCTTTATGTTTCATAATATTATATCTTAAAATTCGTTATTGGGAGAACTCCCTTAAAACAAGCAGATGCTGTATTCTCTTCATCATCTATGTAATAGAGTTGAACTGTAGTAGGGTTTTACATTACACTGAATAATACAAATTTTGCAAGATTTCAAAGTTAATCAAAAAGGCAGATAAATAAAATATAAATGTATGTTAAATAGATGATAAATACTACAATAGGTGTTTATTCCAGTACTTATAGTTGTGCGTTATGAACTAAAAGACTTAACTTAGTAAATTCGTTCTGCCCGTATTTACACTTGTATTATCGATTCTGACTAATTTTTCAAGAGCGGTGTCCGCGTTTAATTCTCATACTTTCTCATTCATCTGTATTAAATCTTATTACATTGTCATTTATATAAACTTATTGCACTTATGCAACGTGCACAATTAGTCTATTAATATGAAATAACTTTCCGAAACGTTTACGATTAGCTTTTAGAGTGTGTTAATCAGTTTCTAAGCCCGGAATATAGTTTTTTCCGATGCTATCAACTCTCAAGTAAACATTTTCATGTTCAACAAATATGTTTAACAGACAAACATGCAAAATTAACAGCATTAAAATTAATATTAAACTTAAGATTATTTCTTTACTCTTTCATGTATAAATTAATTTATGCAGCTGAAAACTTTTACTTGAGAATTGATGACATTCATAAACAGGTATTCCAGGCTGAAGAAACTGACCAATACACTATAAAAACTATTCGGAAACGTTTCGGAAAAATACAGGCAGCAAAAACTACTTTTCTTTTATAAATAATTCTTTAAATTTTGGAAATGTATTGGTTTCTGGGGATTCAAAAGACAATGGAACACGATTTTCGGAATTTCGGATAACTCAGAAGATTATATTATATTTTCGTTGATGGTTATAGTATATTTTCATAAAATAAAAAACATTGGTCATTTTTTAGTGTACAAACTACTTCTTCCCCAAATTGTGCGTAAACTGCAAGATTACATTAGTGCTGCGAAGCAAACCATTAATGAGAAAATGGCTGAAATGAATCTACAGTTAATTTATGCAGAATAACGAAGGGAATTGAGTATTTGATCATAACAATTGTCAATTATCTTAGACTATTACATTACATATGTGTGAAATTATATCATGTTTCCACAATATATGGATAAAATATAATGAGCTAAAATCGTCCAAATCGTCTCTAAACAAGCTGTGTTAATCTCAGTATTAGAAATGGAAGGAAGTTTCCTTGTATAGCACATATTTAAAAAATTTTAATGATCATAAATATCATAAAAAATCATAAAAATAAAAAATAATAATCATAAAAATCATAAAAAAAATAAAAAAAACATGTTGCTTACTTTTAAATTTATTTCTAGTATTCGAGAAATTCTTTTTCATTGCCTCAAACAATTCGCAATTTAAGTAAATTTTTATAACCACGCGATGATTTTTCAAAGTTGTTTTTAAACTTTGAAGAAGTAAGATTATACATTTCAGAGTTTTGAAAATCATTAATCAAAAACACAGTTGTGTTTATTAACAGCTTCTTCTTTTTTTACATAACTCGAAAATGTATCGCCGAGCAATTAATCCCGTTATGCGATAATGTTATTTAGTATTAGCAAGATACAAGTATTTTATTCAGTCTTCTTTCCATCTGTGCTGAATCAGCTTTCTTTGCAAAGGTCACGAAGCGATGAAAACAAAACAAGAAAACAAATAAACTGTTTAACTTTGTTTTTTCCTGTTTCTTGGAATACCTTTCAAACTAATCCAAGTAAAAGCACAACAAGTCAAATGGGATATAAGATTATATTTTATAGAAAGATAAAATGGAAGTATAACATTTATATAAGTAAGTATTAATTCTTTAGAGCAGCGGTTCCTAAACATTATTTTTATGTGATCCACCTTAAAGTTTCAACTTTGTTGCGAACCATCTAATATATAGATGCATAGACGCTTTCGAATAACATATCCTACAAAATGTCAAACTTTTATACAAAACATATACACGATTTTTCGGATGGATGGCGCGAGGTTCCCACGGGGACAAGCTGCGTCAAAATAGATGATAAAGTGATAACATGGCACAAATATGAGCAAATATATTTAAAAAACAAAATCTAACTCAAAATTACGTTGAAGTATATAGTAACCATGAGTTGATCAAACTGGATGAAGTTTCCCATCCAGATATAGTCATACAACTGTAAGGAGAAAAATAGTAAAAACATTAAAGGTCGTAAAGTAAAAACATAATCGGTATTCAAGATATTAAATAACTATATCTCGAAATAAAGTACTACATATTAAACAAGTTGAAAATTGTACGTCAAACGTGACAAATGAGGTGCGTTCGAACTATAGCTAGTTATATAAATATTCAGATCTTGATGATTTTTAATTCTGTAAAATGAATTATATCGTCTGCAGATTAATTTCTGTAATAAAATAAGTATATCGGTCGCTTGACGGTTAAACCATGGAAGCTCCTATAACAAGAAAGCACCGATTTTTTTTTTAAATTCAAATTTCTTAATAAATGTTTTTATTAATATCTTCTAACGTTTTTATTCCATTTTCATAAAATTTGAAATGTCGCGACAAAATTCTGAAAAGATAATATATCTTAAATTTCAAACTATTCGATTGGGTAGTTTTTGCGTTGTTATATGCGGACGGACGGACAGACAGACATACGGACGGACGGACAGACAGACATACGGACTGACGGACAAGACGACGACAATAGGTGCTTCGTATTTATATAATTATGAACGCACCTAATAAAAAGGGTAAAGAGTGCAGCATGATGTGTTTCCTCAATGAGATTTGTCGGGCTATGTGATGATGAATTAAAGTATATTCTATACAAGTGTCGTAAGCCCGGACAGTAAGTTAAACGATGATGAATAGTGAGGAGCATGGTGTCACAGTAAGAGCACATGAGTTTACCCTCTCGAATTAAAAGATATTTAAGAGTGATTCTCGAATGTTCAATTCGCAGACGAATTAATAGAACAGCTTAGAGACAAGTTCATGATTGTGGGTTTAATATGATGTATTTTTTTATTATATTCTAAATCCCAACATTTCTGCTACTGATTTAGAATAAAATGTTTTACCAGGTTTTTAACATCTGAGAAGGGAATCTGATGATGTAATGAAGTAAGATCACGTTTTGCCATTTTGTCTGCTTACTCATATCATGGAATACCCATGTGTCTTAGCAGCCAAAATAATAATATATTATAACCACGCCTTGTTGGTTGATTACAATAATTCAAAAAGATTGAGATAGAAGGATAATCTATAAATGATTGTACTGCATCAATGGAACATTTTGAGTGTGTATAAATGATGAAGAATGGGCGATGATGATCAGATATGTACAACATGGTTTTTTCTAAGGTAATTAGTTCAGTCGTAAAGAATCAGATGATAACTAAAATATGTCACTATACAAAAAATGCCGCAACCAACACTATCCTCACTGTTTTACCCATCTGTGTATATATCTACGAAATCACTAGAATATTACGATGTGCAGCAAATAACTGTTGAAACACAACAAGAGCCAAATTGTTTTGGTCAAGTCAATTATTAGACGGAGGCAGACAATATTAGAATGTTTCTGTAGAGAGATCATGTGGAACGGATATGGGCTCACGTCAATATTGCTCAGAGGGCTATTGTAAATCATATTTCTCTTTATAACTCCAAAAGATGCTATGAAAGATGGTCGATGCTCATAAAGAGTGTATCTCTATTTAAAATCTAGGTATGAAGTAGATGACCATGATGTGAAAGGATTCAGCAAAATAATTCTAGAGAGTTTTTCACGTACATATTTTATCGCTGATTCATTACAGCCAACACACAAGTTTAAAACCGGAGAAGTACGAAATGCACCAGATAAAACACAGAGTGCGCAATGATGCAAAATGTCAAGTTTTTAAGATCAGATTTTCGTGCTGAACTTTGACCTAACCAGCATAGTCAATTTTAGAGCGCACCAAAGCTCGATTTTTAAGGCGAGAGGTACGGTCAGCTCCCCAGGAAGTGTCTGCAAGCATCTTAAGTAAATTAAGTGACTTTTCACATTTTGTCTGTTATTGTAAAACAAAGTAAATAAAAAACTCAAAAACAGACATAGTCCACAACAGCAATTTGTGAAGATCCAATAAAAATTTCAGCAACTAGATGCAAATCCCTACATCTGGAGAAATGCACACAAGACGTTTTGGCCTGAGACATTATAAAACAGTTTTTATTTCTCCAATAAACAATATGTTTAACAGCAATTTGTAGCTGTCTCTCAATAAAACGAATATCATATCCTATACACATAATGCGAAAGTCGTCAACATATAAATCTTCTTGTACTGATGGAAGTAGTTGAATAAGTATATCATTGATCTTGATTGCAAACAGAGTTACACTAAGGGCACTACCCTGGGGTACTCCCTCTTGTCTAGATAAAGTAAGACAATATCTGCTCAATTCGGACTTGGAAAAAATATTGCAAGGAAGTTTTTAATAAAAAATGAGAGGTTTCCACGAAAAGTCCAATTAAAATCGCGTAGGATCCCATATCGCCATGTCCTATAATAGGCTTTCGCTATGTCAAAAAATACTGGGACCAAATGGTTGAGTTTTAAAAATGCAGTCAGTATTTCCGTTTCCAAATGGAGGCTATTATTGATAGTGGACACAGATGTCGAAAACCACTTTGAAAAGCTGCAAGGTAATTATAAGATTCTAACACATAGGCCTAATTCCTAGGCGACAGTTTATCATTTTCTCAAGAAGTTATCAAAGCTACTTGAGACTGCGAGCGGTCTATAACTATTGGGATAGCTAGAATATTTTCCTGGTTTAGGAAAAGGAATAATAATTACAGCGCACCAAGAACGAGGAAAAATCTGTTCTATCCATATCTTATTACAAAATGAAAGACGATTATTAAAAGAATATTGGAAAATATGTTTCAGCATGATGTAAATTATGCCATTATGACGTGGAACAGATAGTTGACTATTTCTATAACGTTTCATGAGGTCCGAATTAATAAATGGCTGATTCTATATCTAAGAATAACGAGAATTAAAATTCATGCTGGATGCTTACATTTGTCTTTTGTATGTTAAAAACGGTTCTGGGAATGATTTGAAGCTTGAATGAGATGCAAGGTAACTTTCTATTGTCTCTGCTATGTTTTGAAAAGATGTTATAGTTTGATCATTGTGTTATAAAATTGAGACGTGATTTTCAGTATACACGCCCATACATTATTCACTCTTTTTCAGAGCTTCTTAGTTGGGATACTGGAAACAATATTAGATGTATAATGAACCCAGAATTCACACTCACATTTCTTCTCGCTTCAGCTCTTACATTTTTATATGCAATATATTTAGCAATGTTTGGATACCGCCGGAGGATGCTCCCAGCCTTTTTTTTTGTTTTTCTTAGCTGATTAACAAGCATTGCTCCACCATGGTTTATGTGTGGATGATGTTTTTGGAATGGCAGCATCAGCAGCATTGATAGTACAACAAGAGATTTTATAATCACATCATCCACATTCCTTTCTATCATATTATTTAAAATTTTTGCATGTGGAGTAAAAGTCGAAAAGTTGGATCTGTCATACACATGACATTTGAGATAGTTATTAAGATTCCTATCAGAATTCCTATGTGAAATGAAAGTTGGAATGTGGTCACTGCCGGCCGTGGATGTCATTTCAAGAAGTTCCAAAATGGGTATAGTGATTGATAGCAAATGAAAGATCTACTGCATGGAAAGTTCGTGTTGGCTCGTGAAAATAAGTATGATCACCGATATTGAGCAGACATAAGCCGTTGTCAGAAATGATTTATTTTATCAATTGATTACATGGATTAGAATCATTGTTACCTCATATCTGGCTGTATCAATTGAAATCTCCAACAATAATTCAAGCACTAGGGAGTGTGAAAAGGAGATTATGCAGATGTGATGAGTGAATTATTTTATTCGACGGTAACAGATTGTGATGAGATGTCTGATATGTACACGGACTGCAATAGCTTGTAGGTTTGTATTTAAAGGAATATGAGTATGATGTAAACTGTGAGAAACGAAAAGGGCTGCAGCACGGCTCTTCCATTGTTCTAAAATATTTTTCTATAGGTTGCATAGCTGCGTAATTTCGCTTTATCACTATGTCTCAGGTGGGTTCCTTTAAAGCTAAACCTATTGGTTGGTGTTCGTGGAGAATACTACGGATTTTGTCGTATTTATTATGATAGCCACGGCAGTTCTACAAAATAATATTACTCATTATTATTTTTTAGATATATGTGTCTGCATCATTTTGCTCGGAAGTAGTAGACATACTCTCTCATTTGTTCTTAGATAAATCTGAACCAGGGTGAAGGTCTAAGGTGTCTTTGTCTTCTAAAGGCGGCTCATCTGTTTCGTGATTTGTTTTCCGATTCGACACAGTTTTAGGCCTTTTATTATATTTCTTTTTGGGAAGGGGGGGGGGGGGTGGGTCTTCTTTTATGATACTGTAGATTTTTTTGTTGGAAGATTATGCTTTTCAGCATGAAATCTATAGTTGTGTTTCAAAAACTTTTTTTTGTGGTAGTTTGTGAATTTATTTTATGGAGTGAAAGTTTGGAAAAAAACAGTATGTGGTGGTTTTGAGGAGACATATTTTGATGATTTAGAAGAAATAACAGAATGTGATGATTTAGGAGAAATAGATTGCATTGATTTATAAAAAAAAGTTTGTGTCGATCCAGATGTCAAACTGGAATTTGTAGACATTTGATATTCTTTTTCCTGTGTTTAACAACTTCTTTCAGTAGAGAATTCTGTTTGAGTTTCTATAGTTTGACATGTTTTCGGAGCTGCTTTTGATACAGTAGCAGCATATAAAGCTCAAACTGTGGATGTTCGGCATTCAACTATTTCTCTTGCTTTAAGGTATAATATATTTTGTTTTGTGCGTATAGTCTATATTTATTTTTCTTTTTATCTACGTTCACAAGATTTTCAGTCGGATAATTGCTTTATTTACTATATATACATAAAGATGGAATTTTGCAGTTTACACTTTCGTGGCCCTCTGCACTGCATCGACCACATGTAATAACTTTCCTTGACAGGATGTTTTAGAATATTCAAAGTGTTGACATCTGAAATAGCGCAGTGGGTTTGCAATATACGGTCTGACAGAACATGATAGATATACAGCTTTTGTTTAACTAGGCAAGTTAGGTAAAATGAAAGTACCTATTAGATGCTTGGTAGTCTTTTTTTTTCTTCTAATGGTTCAAATGTTTATTCTTCTAGTTTCAATGACTTTTTATTCCTTTAGGTTATCGACTATTTTTTCTTCAGAAACATGTAAGAGGTCTGATTCCGAAATCACTTTACGAGATGTATTCTGAGTTCTATGTGGACATACAGAAACACGGATGTTTATATAATGTGAACATTTTTTTAAGTTTGCTGCTTGTTTGTTTTTATTCACCTCAAAAATAAGTGCACCAGACGGTAGATTTTTATTGGTTTTGGTTCACCAACCTCTGCTTGGAGATATTTAAAAATCAAGAAAGGAGATGTCTGATCAAAATTCTACTCTTGGCGTTTAACTGCAAAAACTCGCTCTCTTGCACTGCAAGATTTACTTGCACCACATACAGCACTTTTATCTTCCAAACTGGAGGCAAAATAGTGTTATTTTGAGACTGAAAAGTCTCATAATGTTTGTTGACTGAACTATGGCAGCCTGAATCATAAAAATTATTTTGAATTTATTTTCTTTTTATTTTTTATCATCCTCTGCCTTCAGTTCTGTATATGAAATTCGATTTCGTTCTATTTATTAGTTTTAGCTGCAGATACCCTCAGATAGGAAAATATATTTTATGTCCGACCTATATGTTTCCATGTCTGAATTTTCAGCAATTGTATTATAAAGTAGTATTTCAAAAGCTATTTACTGTAAATTATGCATGACCATTATTTTTTAGCTTCTGCACACAATACAAAAGGTAATGAGATACATAAATAATTCTTCGAGTTGTTCCTAAATAACCTACATTTCTCTTTAACATGGATTGGTTCAACAAGTACATTGGTTCATCGGATAAATATACCGGAAATCAAAAGATTAGGAAATACATTAGGAAAATTTTAAATTGCTTTTTTCAGAATATACAGTGTGCGTTCTTATCGCTGACAAATAGCTAATTACTAAACCGTTAGTTTTAAAGTCATACTCCCGTTTAAAAAATGTTTCAAATGTTGTTCTTCATTATATTAAAATCCTTTTAAGTCTTTTACAGTTACGAAATTTAAATTTTTATACGGTACCGAGATCCTATAATTTATATTTGGAAAAACTTTTTCCATGCTTTAACAAATAAAACAGTGAAAATTCCATTTTGTACGACCAAAACTTACCAAATTAGGATATTTTGAAATTTATGAATTTGCAACTTTTCCTATCACTAAAAACCATTTTCTTGTTTCCAGTGCAGAAAACGCTGAAAATTTATAAAATTCAAAGTATTATAACTCGGTAAATTTTGGTCATAGAAGAAGCGAATTTTACTGTTTTACTTTTTAAAGCATGGAGAACGTTTTTCTAAACATAACTTATAGAACCCAAAGATCGTGTAAGAATTTAAATTTTGTAACACTTTAAAAAATAGTTATTTTGAAAAAAATTGATTTTCATACGATGGAGACAACATTTAAAATGTTTTTCCAATTGGGACTATTCTTCGAAATTTAACGACTTCGGAATTAGCTATTGGTCAACGATAAGAGAGTATACCCTGTACAATCCGCACGTGTGAATCAGCTATCGAGAAATTTTGCTTAAGATATTCCCCCTTTATTCAGGTCAAGAAGTTCCAAAATATAATCTTTATTAAAACTCTGAATTCGTCATATAGATTTATTTGAACAAGAAATGCTACATTTCTGTAAATTTTCTTTAATCAGATTTATTACACTGCCTCAAATTTTCAACTTTAAAAAAATTATCCCAAAACACATGTATAAATATCTATTTTGATAAGCTTTGAATCATATCATCTCGTATTATTTGATAAACAGAAGCTACAATGTAAAATATTATTTTTGTAAAAGTATTTTATCTGCCATTAGCTTATCACAGATTGTGCATAAAATTCATTCTTAAAATACAAAAACATTATGATTCATCATATTTATCTATTAATCAAAGTAAACTATCGTACTTGACTTTAAACATGTAATCATATCTTTAGCCGTCACGTACACATTTTTTAATTTTTAAGCACCAGTTTTTCCAAATAGAAACCTTTGCCTGATGTATTCGCTGAAATGCTGCGATTATATAAGGCGGAAATTTTTATTAAAAAATACTGGTAGTAAAAATTAAAGATTTTACGCTCTATATATGTCACGTATACGTGAAGTCCGTTGCGAAGCGGTTAAATCAGAGCTATTACACTTTTTGCCAAGGAATTAAATATTATAGAGTAAAAGCACCAGTAGTCGGCCACTTAAGTGCTTTGCTTTGTATACAACTTAAAGTAAATATTTTTTAATAGAAAGAACGACATTTTTAACAGTGACATATGTTGATGCATGCTTTTCTTCAGTAACTATTAAAAAAATAATAATATTAGTATTCTTTTATAGAAGGTTAAATTTAAAAGTAGCAAATTCTCTAGTAGTCGGCTTTTCAAATCTAATGTTCAGCCGTCACTGAACCAGTTGTTGATTACTTAAGTTCTTTGTCACTGTAAATAACTTAAAGCAGAATTTTTAAAAAGGAACACAATATTTTTAACAGTGACATATGTTAATATGCATTCTTCTGATATGTCTCAGCAATAATTTTTAACAAAATTATAATAGTTTCTTTTATGAAAAGTTAAAGTTTAAAGTAGCAAATTCTCTAATAGTCAGCCTTTCAAATCTAGTGTTTAGCTACCACTAAACTAGTTGTAAGCCATTCCATTCTTATTAGTATTACTGGTTTTAACTGATATAATAGCAACATTTTATTAAATGTAAACTACAGAATTTTATGGGAAAAATATACTAAATAGAATTACGAAGTAAAAAGAAAAACATAGTTTATTGCATAATAGATACAATAAAGGTCTACGCTCTTAAATTTTTCATATTTTTTGTTACTGAAAATAAGAATACATTTAAGCTGGAATCAATCTAAACATGAATCGCACCAATACTTTTGAGATAGCATCTTCTTCATCACTTACTAATATGTCACATGCAGCACAACTCTCTTAGAATTAGGAAGCAAAAAATGTCAGTTATTGAAATGACTACAAGAAAAGTACACTCTTGATGTCTTTATAGTTTTTATTACTAAAAGCAGGGATACACGTAAAGTAGAACAAATTTGGACATGTATCACACACAATACTACACAATACTTTTGAGATCATTATTTCCTTCATTACTTAGAATTAATATAATGTCACACTCCCAGCACAATTCTCTTTATTGTCATCGTCATCACTTTTCGAAAGTTTCTGATTTTTCCTTTCTTTCTCATTCTTCTTTTTCTTTTGTTCCTCCTTGCGTTTTAAAGTTGTTAATTAGAAATTTTTCTTTTTTTGTTTTCTCTTTATTTGTCATAAATTTTTGCCATTTTGCTGCAGAAATAGCACTAACAACGCTTTTTTGAATTTGTTCACTCGTGAATTTGTTTAAATACTTTACTAGTGATTGGTTTAGAATAAAATTGTGTTTATGAAAACTTGGAGAAATATAATCTTGAGATCTTTTCCTTTTGAAACTTTCAGTTTAATTTTGTCCATTCCATCTGACTTGTTCTTTGTTTGCTGCATCCGTTATTTATTTCTTGCACACAATTGATAAATTCTCTAATGATATTTTCCATATCATATCCTAAAGAAATATAATCTTGAGATCTTTTTCTTTTGAAACTTTCAGTTTGATTCTGTCCATTACTCATCTTACTTGTTCCTGGTTTGCTGCTCTCATCACTAATTTTTTTCCCAGAATTGATAAGTTCTCCAATGTTATTTTCAGTGTTATACTCTGGAGACTGAATTGCTGATTTACCTGGATTTCTTTTTATTTCTTCATTAACCACTTGAATATCCACTGTTAGCTGTGATAGATTTGGTTTTATAGTTTTGTTAGCAGTTTCTGAGATTCGCAGCATACGTTTGCTGCATCCGTACATTCTTTTCTATCCACACTTTAAAGGTTTAAACACACTTACATCAGCAAGCTACCTATATGTGTCGAATTAGGACATAAGCCATATAGAATGATCTGATTCTTATATCCATAGTAAGGTGAGTTTTGTGTCCATCCACAAGTAACGGAACAGTTTTCTGTATCTGATGGCTTTCAATCCACTTATTCACTCCATTTGCAACGTACTAAAAAAATATCTCGCTTTTCATCCAAACAGTGTCAGATCTCCCAAGAAACCAGACCGGTGGCATGCTGTCTACTACAGTTTTAAGAGGCTGAACACATGGAGAGACTACCATTGGTTGAAGGATAGTACCGCTAGCAAAACACTTAAGTAAGATTGAATAGTTTCTTTTTATTCCCTTGTTATAAATGGTACATATTTTTCGAGTCTGTTGGTACAATTATGTTCCAAGTTTTAGGGCCCATACTAAAAGATCTTTCAACTTCATCAAAAATACGTTTTAGATCCTGGAAAAGGTCTAAAATAGTTTGATCTATTAAAACTTTCCAGTTCATCAAACCATTTTAGAAGCGCTTGTTCAGTTATTACACCTCGTTCTATTGAAACAGATTGTGGTTCTCTTTGATTAAGTCCGGGGTTTCTTCTCAAGAGTGAATTATACCAGCTGTTCCCTGGGCGTCCATCTTTAAATGGTTTATTTCTGTTATAAGATGTAACAAACTTTTACACAGTATTTAATAAATCATCAACTTTTCTTGGAAATCTACATTTTACTAGACCTTTTAACCACTCGATTGGATTTCTTTCTTCAGCTACAGTAAAAACTGTCTCTGGTCTCCATCGTAGAGGTCCCTTAGTCACGTTACCATGATGACGATCTTGTAATGTACTTCTTGGTACATTAAACAATCTGGTGGTGGCTCTAATCGTAGGATTGTCCTGATGAATTACATGCAATGCTTGTTCGAATATACTCTGTAACTACTCACATTTTGGTCGTTCTTTTTAAATAAATAGATGACTTTTAACCTGTACAAGAAATTAATTATTCCGTGTTACATTTAAAAAATTGTATGTGGGTGATTTTCAAAATGGCTGTCTCTTTAATGTCTTAATCTTTGAATCCATATTTCATATTAAAAAATTAATTTTTTTGTACTGTTAGAACATATGTCTTTACATTACTTTATCTTTTCATATATATAAAATCGAAGTGTTTGTCTGTGAATTTAAGAAAAAACACCTACTTCTAAGTTTATTCGACTATTCAAGCGACGTAAGTCAAAAATAACATTATTTTTTTTGTTTGTTTGTCTGTTCATGTGTAATAGCTTCAGAAACGGAAGCATAAACTAACACCAAGCTTTTCAGGGGCAGATAGAGAATGCTTCTGGCTACAATCAGCAGTTTATTGTATTCCGATATATAAAACAGGAAAAAAGCTAATTTTTTTTTCACACTATCTACCAATCAATCATGCATCAGTCATGAATAAATCACGCAGCTAGTAGTTAATAAAATGTAATTCAATAACGTGTTGTATAAGTGTATACATTCATATAAGTACAGATAGGTTTTTAAGTAGTATGGGATTATTAGATTTCTATAATTATTAAACTACAGAAATTTACGTGTGCCAAAACAAAATACCTAATAACAAAGTTCTTTCACAGTCTTAACTAAACTATTTTTTGCTTATGAATTAAAAGGTATAGCAATAAATTATAATCCACTAAAATGTAAGTATGTCTTCTAAAATTCTTTGTATTGTAATTTAAAATTTAATTTTAATATTTGTTCCCCCTACGTGTCATGAATGTCACCAAGTGTTTGTATAGTTATTTTAAGCAGGCTTTCTTCTCTGAAGTTGACAATAAAGCTAAAGGAAGCTGCTGTTCCTTCTTATTTAATATAAAAAAATTAAAATTTATTTATTTTTACTTATTGAAAAGTTCATATCAATACAATTATTTTTATTACCTCTTATGAGTGTTACCGATATATTTTGTTAATACTTATTTGCCCACTTATAAACATTTTTAGCTTAAGAATTATAATCCGGGGACGGTGACAAAAAGAACTATGGCTTCGAGCTACGTGATTAATCAATGATGGAGTCAAGATTATTAACAGTACGTTAAAGAATTACTGGTCTGCAACGGCATATCTTGGTATGATTAGAGCAAGAGCGGGTGCTAATTCTTCTTTTTGCGGCAATATAACGTATCGAGTTCGGTATGAAATTTTAACATGCTATATGTATCGACTAGTACAATAGAAACATTTCAGCATGCCTTGTGATATTTTGGTAGGTTATTAAAGGCAGATCGGAGTGAAAGAATTGATTTGAAGTCGTCTGTCACATAATCGAGTTTCCAGATGAAATTGGTGCCAAATTAACACTTAAACAATGTAATTTAAAAATATTTTGGTCTGCATATCCCGTTAGAACCCTGTGGAAGATTAAGTTTACAACAGAGATAACAATAAGTCATATTGCCCTTGAGCATCTGTAAACATAATATTTTATATTATATTGCCCTATATATTTCCTTATGCTACTAGATATCAGGAGGCAGGATGAAATATTTGTATTGTACTTGTTGATAGCCAAAACATGTTAAAATTTCATGCAAAAACTCGATGACTTTATAGTGCCGCCAAAATGAATAATTGGCGCCTCTCTCGTTCTCATATCGTACCGAGATATAACGAGCAAGGCTGCAATGTTTGTATTGTACTAGTCGAGATCTATAATATGTTAACCTTTCTAACCTGAATGGGTCTAATAGAGCTATTTCTAAAATGTATTTGATGTTAGCTTCCATAAGTTTTAATTGCGACGCGACGTCTTATATTTTAAATATTCCTGAAATATATAAATTTGTTTGTTTTATAACGTTTTCAGACTTGATCAATAGTTTAAAAAAAGAAGAAAGATTTGACATGTCAGCTTCTAATCGAGCCATATCAGTAATAAGCATAGAAATACATAAAAATAAATTTAGTATTTTTGGATGATATGCATTTTGAATAATAATGGATGGCATTACGATACTGATATATCGAAGCAATGTTCTACTTCTTTGGTATGTTTTGCCATTTTATTGTGCCATATGCCCCGTAGTTAGCGTGGTCTTACTGAAGAAGAGATTAAAAAGCTTTTGCAAGAGCTCAGTTATCAATCTGGAGAGAAAAGTGATAGTAACAGATCGCAAACAGATCAGTTAAAATCGCAATCTGTTAAATTCTTATATAAAAGGGATTGAAAGGGAGGGGGAAAGCAAGAAAAAAAGGAGGGGAGTTATAAAGATATAAAATATATTGTCTCTATTAATAAACACAAAATTATATAAAATAAAACTATATAAAAATATTTGTTATGAACTAAAATAAATATAAATCAAACTGAGTCTAATAGACCCATTCAGGCAAAACGCAACTCTTTTTCAACAGGGTAGGAAAGTTCAAATTTCATACCAAAACTGGATGACCTGATAGTGCCGCCAAAATGAGAAATCGGCGCCTCCTCCGTATCTTGCCAAGATATGCCAAAATATATCACGAGGCAAACTGAAATGTTTGCATTGCACCAGTCGATATCTATGACGCGTTAAAATTTCATGCCGAAACACGATGACTTTATACACTATATTGCCAAAGGTGACCGGTCACTTGCCATTTTAGACGTTTTGTTAACTATCTAGAAAAATACATGAGGAATTAACAACCTGAAACTGCAGGTGTGTAAACAGTATAGTATAGGTTATATATTTCCGCAAAGATTTTTTTTCCGAAACCCCATAGGGGACTGTCAACAAATTGAAAAAGAACGAATATCTTTTGAATAACCCTGTAAAAACTAATGTAGCAAAGGCGTTCAAACTCGAGATTATTAATAAATGGCTTATTGTAATATACTGTATTCATTTTTATGAGGATAGCATGTATACTCGTAGAGAAATTAATGTTTTTATAAAAACAGTCCCAAATTTCGCCTAGTTTTTTTGCTTATAATTTGCAGAGTTCTTAATATAAAAAAAAGTTCTTTTCAGAAAATATGACAAACAACATTGTACATAATACTCTGCAATCAGAATTAAAAAATAGTAAAAATTGGATGAATAATGAGCAGGTTTACTAAAAAATGTTTCACTGCGCATGCGCGAATGCAATCAAAATATAATATGCATAATGTAATAGCTAAGTATATAGAGCAACTTTCGTGAAAGTCTCAAAATCATAGCTTGAAAATTCTGAAAATTATCGTCGATAGAATAAGCTC
This sequence comes from Maratus michaelseni, assembly GCA_963931845.1. Classification (NCBI taxonomy): domain Eukaryota; kingdom Metazoa; phylum Arthropoda; class Arachnida; order Araneae; family Salticidae; genus Maratus; species Maratus michaelseni. The sequence continues at coordinate 299,628,523 of OZ007586.1, forward strand.
GAAATCCGTTGTTCCCAAAAAGAAGCAAAAAGATGAGGGGTTGTATCAAATATCTGTTGATCAGAGCCAAGATAGCGTACACAATATTTCACGTAATACTATATTTGGATACAACCCCTCATATTTTTGCTTCCTTTTGGGAACAACGGATTTCGAGCTTATTCTATCGACGATAATTTTCAGAATTTTCAAGCTATGATTTTGAGACTTTCACAAAAGTTTCTCTATATACTTAGCTAATACATTATGCATATTATATTTTGATTGCACTCGCGCAAGCGCAGTGAAACATTTTTTAGTAAACCTGCTTATTATTCATCCAATTTTTTCTATTTTTTAATTCTGATTACAGAGTATTATGTACAATGTTGTTTGTCATATTTTCTGAAAAGAACTGTTTTTTATATTAAGAACTCTGCAAATTATAAGCAAAAATCTAGGCGAAATTTGGGACTGTTTTTATAAAAACATTAATTTCTCTACCAGTATACATGCTATCCTCATGAAAATGACCACAGTATGTTACAATAAGCCATTTATTAATAATCTGGAGTTTGAACGTCTTTGCTACATTAGTTTTTACAGGGTTATTTAAAAGATATTAGCTCTTTTTCAATTTGTTGACAGTCCCCTATGAGGTTTCATGAAACAATCTTCATGGAAATATATAACCTATACTATACTGTTTACACACCTGCAGTTTCAGGTTAATTCCTCATGTATTTTTCTAGATAATTAACAAAACGTCTAAAATCGCAAGTGGCCGATCACCTTTGGCAATATAGTGCAGTACCGCCAAAATGAAGAAGTTGCGTCACTCCTGCTTATATCGTACCAAGATATAACGAGGCAGACTACAATATTTGTATTGTACTAGTCGAAATCTATAACATGGTAAAATGTCATAATGGAATTTTATTATGTGATAGTGCTACCAAAATGACGAATTCTGCTCTTATCATACTAAGATATGCCAGTGATTCTTTAAAGTTACTGTTAATAATCTTATTCTACATGATTAATTTATCTCGTAACTCGATGACGCAGTTATTCTTGTTGCCGCTGCCCGCTCTATTTTTTATTTTAGAATCATTAGGCCTAACTTTACCTACGTAAGAACAACATTTCTCCCGGATCAAAATTCTTTTGGGAAACTCGTGAGTTTTTTATGAAAAGTGTTACTTTTCACAGAAACATAGATCAAAATCATGAACCACAGACACACACATAAATATATATATATATTAATTTCCGAAATTTTTTCTTGTATGATTACTTTCTTACTGAGTGTTAAACTACATGAAATGGGTAACACAATACATTTGTACATTTAAACCAAAAACAGCTTCATTTTTTAGTTAAAAAAAAATTTAAGTTGCGAAGAGGCTAAAAATAGGATTTTAAAACCCAGTAATCAGCCGTTTATTAATAGTGTGGCTGAGAATTCGGGTAACAAGATAACGAGTTTACTTTTCTCATATTATTCAAATATAATGTGAAAATACATATCCCACTTCTATCAAATTACGAAAAATGAACTGAAAATGGTAAAATGAGCTATTATCCTGTAGCCCAACGTGGCCGAATAGTGAACATAAATACTGAACGCAAAATTTAATTCCCAATGGTCGGACCAAATTAAATTAAGTAAGCATAACAATTTTATTTACTTTTTACACTCAAAAACATTATTTTATTTATCTATTAATACTTGAGTGTTATGGTTTTAGAAAAGAACAAAAAAAAATTAGTATTTACCTTTTAAAAATGTTGTCATCAGTTAAATGAAAAATTGGAAAAATGGTTATCTAATATCTTAGAAGAACCAGAAAAAAAATGTCTTATTGCTAATGGAAAAAAAAATACCACAAGACTTTTCTGATGGTTTATAACTTATGAAAAGTTTGTTGCACATAGGAAGATTATAATATTTAATTTGGAACCAAAGATAAACTATTTATATAGAGCATTTTATCTCACTGTGTCCGACTACTGAGTGACACTACTAAAAAAAAAATAATAATAAAAAAAAAGGTTGATTTTACAGTATTATACTGGCACCCCAGCTGCTAGTATTATACCTTAAAATTAACAGTAAAATAAGCAGTAATACACTGCCGCGCATGCGCGGCAAATTTTTAATTTTTATTTTAATTTTTATTTTTTTGCAGTGTATTGGAGCTTTCACCCTACAATTTACTGCTTAAGTAGACAAAATAAGAACAGGTGCCATACTGTTTGCTTTTGAGAATGTTTTAAAATATAACAGATGATTCAATTTTAGCTGACATTAAATATCCCGTTTAAATATTTTACCTGAAACTAAATAAATTTATTTGATTCTTTTCCAAAATTAAATTATGTTAATCCACTAGAAAAAGTAGATTTTCTTGTGATAATTTTTTTTATATTCGAAAAACATCACGATATCTTTTATTAGAATCTCAACTTAAAAAAGTTATCCATATAACATTAATTTATACGAAACAATTAAAACAATTAAAAAGATATTAAAATAGATAAGTCCCTTTTATCGAAAATTTTGATTGTAAACATTTACGGAAAACGGGATAACAAAAGCTCTTGGTATTCCTACGACATAAATACTCAAGTAATACTTAAATATTTTAAACCTTATAAAATAATCCAAACTATAAGAAATTTCCTTGCTGTTAAAAATATGCGCTATTTGGATGCGAGTAATATGGAACATGGTAACCTGTAGAGATAATACAGTGGCAAAGATCCCGTAGCGTTGAGTTGAGTGTTGGGTTGATTATTGACGGCCAATTATCTACACTTGGGATATAGGCCCGGGGGGAGTGCCCTTCGTGGGGGTCTTTCTAAGGGAACCTAACCCGTATTTACGCATGGATAAATCCACGGCTCGAAGAAAACCACGAAAACTCCGAACGATTAGGCCGACAGGCGCGATTGGGATCGAACCCAGCACTTCCCGTCTACCAGCTTCGAGAGCAGAACCTCTCAGCTACTGGTGGGGCAAAGATCCCGTAGCAATCAAGGGGAATTGCGTACTTGTTGTTTAAAAATCTAGCATAGCTAGGGAAATGCAGTCCCAGGATTTTAGATCCCAGAATCCCGATTTATTTTTTAGTCCCGAAAATCCATGGATTTTGACTGTCAAATAAGGGGATCGATCAATGAGGGACTTTATGCAGAAAATTGGAAAACCACATTTAATAAAATGTGAAATAAATGTTCGAAAATTTCAAGTTAGCTATTTTATACAATTATCCTTAGAGAACTGTTTCCGATGAGTTGTGCTTTGTTTATCCCGACAGTTTGGTATATTCTTATAAAATAAAAAATTCATTTTGAAGCATTTGATTTCGAACCCGAATAATGACCGGATTTGGAAATGGTAGTTCATCTGCAATTGTCTGGAAAAAATGAGTATGCCGCAATTCTAGTAATTACTATCATAGAGTAATTACTTTCAAAAGAAAAACACCTGCCTTACTTTAAAACTTACTCAAAATACGTAGGTACGTCCTATTAGTAGGTGCAATTATAGTTGCAATTTTTAAGACTATAAAGCTGCATTTGAAATCGAAAGCATTGACGCTTACTTTAAAATGTTATTCAAATTACGGAAATCGGACTATTCTTATAAAATTTAGACATACAAGAAAACAGAAAGCAGGTGAACTTGTCATTTTTGAAATTTGAAAAATTTGGACAGAACCAATGGAGAAACACTGTTTTAAACAAAGAAGAAAATAAAGAAAAGTGCCCAGTTAAACTGATGGTATTGAGCTCGCAGGCTAGTCATACTAATTGCATATTATACTCTTATTTCAAAGAAAAATGCCCTCGAAAAATAAAGAAATCGACAGTAAATTAAGAGGGGGGATTATCCCCCGTTCCCCCTTTATACTTAACTAATGAACCCCCAAAACTAATCAGGGAAGCGCCTTATCACAATGAACCCATATAAAAAATTGAAGCAAATCGGATAATTCTGTGTGAAAAACTCATTTATCTAAATTAAAATTAAGGGGGCGGAATTAGCCCCCTCGTCCCCCCCTTTATACTTAAACAATGAACCCCAAAACTAATCAGGGAAGCGCTATCAGAATGAACCTATATTCTAGATTTGAAGCAAATCGGATAATTCTGCATGGAAAACCCATTTATCTAAATTAAGGGAGTATTAGCCCCCCGTTCTCCCCTTTATACTTAACCAATGAACCGCAAAACTAATCAGGAAAGCGCCTTATCAGAATGAACCTATATACAAAATTTGAAGCAAATCGGATATTTCTATCAAGAGTTATTACGTACATACAGAACCTGCGGGCACATTAGCTCCCAGGCTTTGATAGCCTGGGAGCTAAAAGGTTATCAGAATCGGTGCACCTATTTAAAAATTGCTCGTGAGCATACACTAAAAATGTATTAAACTTTCAAATTCAAAATATTTTCAAGTAAATCAGGCTGTTGAAAAAGCTTTCTCTGCAACGATAACAATCAGAAAAATTTCAATAAAAAGATTTTTGATAATTATAATAGAATTATGTTATCTCTTTTTAAGAAATTGCTTAAAACTGATTTTAACTATGAAGGCTCGTATCACAGAAAACTATGCATAAATTTATCAAGTGTTTTAAATTATAAACAATATGAGCAAAATAAAGAACTTATATCTGTTGGAAAACTTTTTTTAATTTTTAGTAAGTTGTTGTTAAGATGCAAATGAAAAAAAAACTGAAGAGCTGAATAGTATGAATAAGAAACACAAACTGAAGAAAGGTGAATATAATTAGACAGCAAACCAGCTGATGACTCGTATAGCAAAGCTACGATTGCTGAAGCAGATAAAGCCATTTTAACAGCTTGTTCTAGTTGAAAATAAAATATATTTTTGGAAGACGAACCTTGGATGTTTTTTTTTTCTGTTTCTGTTATCCACATTCTCAAAAATTAACGACGTAGTTCAATAACTTTAAACAGTTTTTATTTTTCATGTACTTTTTGCAAGTGAATTGAGTTACCTTTCTTGAGTATCTAATATTTTAAAAGGAAGAATATTTTTATTCGGAAATGGAATTATATGTTTGTGTTAATTATCGCTTCTACGAGGCCAAGCATGTAGTTGGTTTAGGAGAAATCTTGTTCTCTGAAATTTGGGACTGGTCGCGGGATGCAAATTCACATATACTCAACGTCGTAACGGACAACCTCTGTCGACAACAGCTTTGGTGAGAAATTTGCAAAGGTCTGAAACTACTTCAATTTTTCGACCATTCGACTGCGCATTTCTTGTTTATGCAATACTTGCAATTTGAGTTTTTAATTATATTAATTATTATGCATAAATGTATTTTATTGCTATTATTTTTTTCTATAATTTCCGATTAACTATTTTTGTTTTTTGAAAAAAAGACATTAGTCTGTAAATTTGTCAAATACAATTTCGTATTATCTAAATATAATAAAACACAGTGTGTTGATTCCGGTACGAACTCATCCGAACAATGGCTGGGAAACAACACCTGGCTTTTTGGACGTATTTTTAGGTGCGTTCGTAATTATATAAATACTTACCACCTATTGTCGTCGTCTGGTCCGTCCGTCTGTCCGCATATAACAAAGCAAAACTACCCAACCGAATGGTTTGAAATTTAAGATATATTATCTTTGCAGAATTTTGTCGAGACATTTCAAATTTTATGAAAATCGAATCAAAACTTTAGAAGATATTAATAAAAATATTTATTAAGAAATTTGAATTTTTTAAAAAAAAAATCTGTGCTTTCTTGTTATAGGAGCTTCCGAGGTTTAATCGTCAAGCAACGGAGATACTTATTTTATTACAGAAATTAATCTGCAGACGATATAATTCATTTCACAGAATTAAAAATCATCAAGATCAGAATATTTATATAACTATCTATAGTACGAACGCACCTCATTTGTCACGTTTGACGTAGAATTTCCAACTTGTTTAATTAGTAGATTAAATATCGGTAAAACTATTTCTGCACGTGTTACTTTCTTTTTATAAGTCAATAAAAATTCATATTTACTGTGACGTCACGAGAATAGCGTGTATTGAGTTTATTTTATCTGTATGCATTATAACTTTATTGATGCCATTTTTTTATTGCAATTAAATAAAAAAAAATATTTTTATTTGATTTCATGGTGATTAGGCATAAAAGTAAGTATATATGTACGTCTGAAAAGTTTGAGCTAGTGAAAATGACGTTATGCTTAGCTTGAAATGTATTTTATATTGATAAAACTAAGAAAAACAATCTGCATGATTGTGCCAACATAATGTAATTTTCTCTGATTTTTCAATTGTTAAAAATTAGAATTGGAGCCTTTATTGATTACTTCATCTTGATTGTATACCATGATTAAATGTTAGCGATTGCTTAAAAAAAACTATATACGTAAGATAAATTATTTTTTTAATAAAAAAAATCAGAAAAGTATAGGATTTCAGGAAAAATAAAATTATTAAGAGTAGTGTTATGGTTAAAAAAAAGCTTGAAAAGATTACGGAACATTAACACGTTTGCGCTTAAAACAATATAAATAATTCAGCGTTGTTTCGACTAATATACCATAACAAATTTAAGATTTCATAATAAAACGCAAATTAGGGAACAGATGTTACAGACGCACCGCGGTTGGCGAGATTTTTGTTTTGTGCCATTTTGGCCAGAAAACCACGTTTTCGGGTATCTGTTAGGCCTAGCGTGCGGAAACAGCATGTTAGTTTTATTTTATTATGAAACAATTTATTTTACTATAATAAATACACAACTTTACTATAAAAAACACACAATTTTTATTATAAACACACACAAATTATTTTATCACACAACAATTAATTTTTTATAAAACACACAATGTTTAATTTAATATAATAATTTAATGTAAAATCCACACAATCTGTTCTACCGGGTTGCCATACAAAACAAAATCTCGCCAATATCACCGGGTTGCCCAGGCATAAAATCACCAGTTTGGCACCAAAAAGATACCCCTGTACGTCTGCGACATCTGTACCCAAATGAGAACTATATCTATATCTGTTTCCTTTTACTAATTAAGAATGATCTGTAATTTATTTTATGTTCTGTCATCTTATTTACACAATATTAAATTTTTTTTACTAAAACTCCAGAGGATCTGAACTAAATGTTTCAGGTAAGTTTTGCTTATTAGTGATGGATAGTATGTAAACATGTTTATATTTCTTAGACTACAAGTCAGTCAGTAAATTTGAGTCTCAGAAATTTGAGTGGAAAATGGATAACATTTACCATTTTTAATTAATAATAACTAATAAATTAATGAGAATTTTTCTTTGAAATTTATAGGATGAACCCTCATTGAATCGACAAATGTTTTTTGTGTTTCTTCATTTACATCAGCTGGAATGATATCCTTTTTCCACTCACTCGTTCAATCGGCTTTACTGTTAATTTTTTAATATTTAGAAAAAATAATTAACTAAACTTTGCTAAAAATGAAACTAAACTTTGATTTTGTATGTTAAATCAATTTAATACGTACCTATGTATTTTTTAACTGCATGCTTCATTGTTATCTTTAACCGTAACTAGGAATTTTCTTTATTACTTTGAATGGAAATTATATAATGTGTTACAAGTGTTCTTATTTTAAATTTTTATGATTTATGGTATGGACCTATTTTTATGCGTTTTATTTTTTCTTATATTTTTGTTTCACATATTTGTTTTGACATGTAATTGGGCACCCCTGTGAAATTTTTCTTTTTCGAAAGTAATTTTACACAGTACATAAATTACTTGTCTGTTACTATTTCTCGTAAAATGTAGATGGTCGCGCCTGACGAAGTATTTGACTTTCCAAGATTTTTCAATTAATTTGTATATTCTTTAAATGTTATATATATATGTATATATATATTTTTTTTCCTTTTGTACTCTTGGTTTAAGTGTGATTTATGCAATTTGGCTATCTCAATACGATTTGATTTTGGCATCAAATATGGACTAATTGATTTTTGATATTTTTACAAAATATTATTTTATATGTAAAGATCGAGACAGAGAAAGAGAGAGAGACATAGCACACAAACAGAAATACATAAATAATATTAAGAAATTCAAAATCGTCCAAATGTAATGTTTGCTCTTCATATTGCGTATGTAAATGCTTTCTATTTAGAATTTACATAATTATAATTTCCTTAATTTTAAGCATTAATATAATTAAACCCAAAATTTGATTTTTATGTATTTGTATAAATTTGTAAGTTAGAATACACAATTTGCAATTTCAGTAAGATATGTCAATGAAATGAAAATTTCGATAACTAATACTTAGAAATATTTTTTAAATTTAAAATAATCACACGAAGGGGAAATTAGATGCCAGGGGCGCGCATATTTTCATGTAAATGAAAACAAGTAGACAGATAAGTATGAAATTTACGTTTCAAATTATGAAAAAAAGAAATATAATTTTAGAGGCATATGTGGTTTATAAATGTATTAAGAAAGTCATATTCATGCTTTATAGAAGGAAACAAGTTTAAAATATAGAGTCAGAATTTAGGATGTCCACTATTTTAAACACTTTTGACTAATTTATCTGTTCATAGATCTCATATTCTTTCAAAATCTACACAAATATCCTTATAGAGAATTCTACAATTTATTATTCTTTCTGAAGACATTTTAGAATTTAATATTTCTTTATTTTTTATAACTTAAAATTTTCGCTTTCTCTAACCAGTTCTTCCTCAAAACGAATTTGGGATGTTAATCTGACAAGTTAAGAAACTTCCGTAGCGTTTCTTCGTAACATGTTAATGATTTTCTTAAATGAAAAAGAATAAATAAAGTCATTGACGATATTATGCACGCAAAATCTTCAGTTCTTTGGGTGCACATGTCTCTTGTTCACTTCTTCTTGACTTTTCTGTCACGTAATGTTTTCCTCTCTAGCACTTCTTGAAAGCAAGAACATTATATTGCTACAAAATTAAAGACAAACATTAGAAGGAGTTTTTATCTTAAATAATAATAAAATTCGTTCTTATTGATTCGTGAAATATACAAATTTATTTCATTTCATTAGACCGAAATTTAACGTCCATAATCTATTTTTAATAAATTTTAATGTTATATCGTTTTTGGTTGGTCGATATTCATAAATACAAAAAAGTTAAACAAAACTATACAATTATTTTTTTACTGACTTACGTAGCATATTATCATAAACATAGAGACATAGTAAATTATTAACGCGTAACAGTGGAGGTGCTGAGACCGCACTGTAAGGCACTAAGCCTAATGAAATTTTTGGATAAGGCAAGATACCACGTTTTAAAAATGTCCTGTTCGATAATTTCTTTTCTTTTTTTTATCGTTAAGTTGAATAATCAAAGTTACATATAATATAATTTCATACTAATATTTAAATAGGGAAGCTTTATTAGATCTATAAATAAATACGGTATCTAAGACCGCACGTCCTCTCTTTAATTTTAATTTTTTACCGCCCCCGTCACGGGTTAATATTGCGGTATTAACAGAAAATTATGCATTAATATACACTAAATAAAAATGCCGGTGTAGATAAGAATCTATTTTTTTAGAAGGTTAATAATATTAAGCAAATATTAAATAATCTACAGTCATTCGAGATAATGTACGTAATATGGAGGACCTAATGAATCTATATGTTCTACAAATCATCCCTGCAGTATTTTCATATATCTGATGGAGTTAAAGCAGTATACCTTAATAAGGAATAACTTATTCTTTCAAAACACAGCGCACTTTTAAAGCATCTTATTTTAAGAAGCCTTACGACACTTCTAAATTATCTGAAGGGGTTTTATTCAAGGATAATGAACTAGGCATTTCGAAATAAATAATTCTTCTTTTTCCAGTTAACACATTTGAGCATGAAATGTCGAGAACTACCTTTAAATGTAGATCGATTTAAAATGAAATATTAGATTTAAGAATAACAAAAAGAACAGTCTCTAGAAACATTAAATCATTGTACCAACAACTTGACAGTTTATTTATGTTATGTTTCTAAAATTCGATATCTTTAGAAGTGGTGAAATCTTTCATAGCTCGATTAATTGACGCAACTTTGGCAAATCATTTCTTAGATACAAAATTAATTAAATCCTTACCTTGGAATGACAAGATTATAATTGCTTCGCCCACACTTTTTAGAAAAACTAGAAGAAAATTTTATTTTCCACAGGGTACAACAGTTTGAAATTCTATAATTTTTGAATTACTCGCTACTTTGTTCCATATGTTAATTGAAATTAATAAAATATTACTGACTCTGTGAAGAGGATGCCATCTCATTTGAACCAAGTTTGTCAGTTAGAACCTTGTTATTACTAGGTAACGGATTGTCAAAACAAATGATCCGATGAGGTAAAAAATAGTCAGATCAAAGAATACTAGAAGATCATGAAACTAATTTTCTTCCAACCTGCGGATACCTGTGGACTATTAAAAAAATGATAATTTCTTAATTTTTCATGTATTTGCCAGACATATACATAATTTAACGTCGTTAAAGGAAATAGTAAATAACAATAGCAGAAGTAAGTCACATCGCCACTTTCTGTGAATGGAAATGAGGTTTATCTATCCTGTGGCACAAACATTGATGCAAAGCATACTTGGTATGGTAAAACTTTGTTATAAAGCTAACATCACCTTTATATAGACAATGGGACCGTACTTCCTGTCTAAAAAAATCTTAGAAATTTTAAATTTTGCTAAAAATTGACTGTCGAAGACTCATTTACAATATTCTTTTATCATTGCTCTAATCGAAATATGTTTTTTTTTTCAATCAAGAAGGAACGTTTATCCACATATGGTTTTTTTTCGTGTGATATTTAAAATTGCCTTTTAATTTACATTTTTCAAAAATCTTTTTTCCCATTAAAGATTTCAGTATGTTCCACTAAATATTGCGCGAAGAACGTGAATAAAAAATTGCATATTTAAAAAAAAACTACAAAAATTCAAAAAGAAGTAAAAATACTCCAAGTGCGGCTTTTTTTGTGGTGTTGTTGTTCCAGAGTGTACAACCACTTGACGTCATTCGATTAATGTTCATCAAATCTCTCAATTGAACATCCTTAGGAATTCTTCGCCATGTAAAGGCCTGCCTTTTCGGTAAATTAGCTATTCAACGACGGGTAACCCCCAAATAGCACAGCCAGTCGATGTTATGTTACTGTGAAGTCGCAAGTGGTTAAAGGTATCAGAGTCACAACGGTGACCAAAATGTGATACCTTTCATTAATCACATCACGACTCTCAGGCGACAATTATTCGTGACTTCACTGGGAAGCCATTATGAAATCAAGGCGACCAATTTCTGAGTCATTGCACCTCGTCACAAAATTAAACATATCGGCTTCACAGAAACACATTTTCTACGTCACTTGACTGCAAAAAGATTCATTTGGTTCATGGTGCTGTCACATTTTGATTGTTTTCGTATGACGGTGCTATTAGGGCAATAATTCGATTTTCTTACTGTTCGATAGCATACTTTTGCAGTGCTTTAATTTTGGTCACATGATATATTTACCAAGGTTACATCAATATTAAATCATTGTAGTTAAAAGTACGTTATTCAAAATTTAAAATGATATCCCCTAGCCTTAATGATATCATGAAATGAAACAATCGCCCCTTTTTTATTCTTTTTTTGTTAAAATCTATTTATTTATTTAATTGATTCTTTTATTGCCTCTGTGTAACATAAACTGGCACAGACACTCTAATCAAAATACACACACAACATATACGGCTTTAAAAACAAAAGGTTATCCATAGAAATATCATAGATAAGATAGAGTCATTCATCATGATATTTAATATTTTATTTCTTTGCCTTTATTTTTTATAATTCATCGGCATTTTTATTGCTCGAAGTAGTACTAACATTAAGTGAGTTTTATGAACGAATGTGAAGCAATGATAATATTTCTAAGCTCTTAAAAGTAGTCTCTTGAGAAGAAATTTGAAATAGATTTTTGTTGAACCAGATACAGAGTTAGACTGAATTTTTTAAAATTTATATTTAAGTCATGAGAAAATTAAAATTGTTTTCACAAAATAAAGCATGCTTAAAACAAAATCGAAATTTTTCTGAAAGATACAGAAATGTAAAACCATAAAATAAGAATTTCAAATTAACTTGCTAGATTAAATTGCAACTTCTACATTATTTTTATGTTACTAAGATAGGCTGAATAGGAAGTTTCTTAAAAGTATAATTAATGTCATTTATTATATGAAATACCTTGGTTTCTTTTCATTTAATTTTTTATTTATATCCCGGATATTGCGATTTATGTGTCATAAGGAGTAAATTATGAAGAAGTTACAGAAGAAAGCATGCTTTTACTTTTAAATTTCATTTTCAGCCTCAGGCTGTTATTTAATTTAATCTGTAAAATATTATTGTAATGCAAAATAGAAACAATTACGTCGTTTTGCATATACGACTTCCATTCTTAATCAATATTTTTCTCAATTTACTACATTATTCTTTTGCTTCTATTCGATGTTAGATTTTTCAAACTAATTATGTTCATTACCACCTACAGGGTATCCCAAAAGTACACCCGGATTTTCATTCAATAATTCATTAGCTATAATAAATATAAAAATGAAAAATGTCATAGATTTGTAAGGTAGCTCATAAATTGTATATCTTAGTTATTAGAGGGCGCTTCATTGTCTAAACTTCTAAAAATGACGCAACTAAATTCAAAACGAAATCATTCTTTTCACGTTTCAACTGCTACACAGAATGAAGAGAAAAATAAAGTGACTTTGATCTAAATTTACATGTCAGTATTTGCATTCTTATAGATTCAGATAGAATAGCGCAATCTCCTGTCGAAAATTGGGACTTAATTAAAAAAAAATATTGTAGTATCTTCAACTATAATAAAGAAGGCAGTTTGTGTGTTTGTGTGTGTGTTTCTCCGTTGTGTTCTGAAGAGACCGCAGCACGCAGAGCTACAAAATTTGGTGGGAAGGTACCTCTATGCATGTAGTTTTGCACCTCGAAGCCAGATTTTGGATTTTCAATAGATTTTTTTAAATAAATTTTTTATGCGATTTTTAGTGTTTTTTCACGTTTTGCTGCGATTTTTCCACATTAGTAACGGTAATCCGGTTCCAATCTTTTAGGCCAAAATAGTAAATTTTGTCCTCTTTTCAATAAAGTTGATGCGAAATTCGTCCAGCGATTTTTGAATTTTTGGCGAATTTTTTCCTCCGACACAAAGTAATTTTGCCCAGAATGCTTGATTGGCTCGGTGGTTGCGCTTCCATTTCAGCTTCGGATAGGCTCAGAATCGTCATTTTTTTCTCTTTTCAGCTTAGAGAAATTTGATAATTCTTTACAGATAAAAAAATCATGATTTTAAAAATGCGATTTTTAGTGTTTTTTGCCGTTTTGCTGCGATTTACCCACATTAGTAACTGGAATCCATCCGGTTACAATCTTTTAGCCCAATATAGTAAATTTTATCCTCTTTTCAATAAAGTTTATGCGAAATTCGTACAGCGATTTTCAATTTTTGGCGATTTTTTTCCTTCGACACTAAGTAATTTTGCTCAGAATGCTTGATTGGTTCGGTGGTTGCTTCCATTTCAGCCTCAGATACGCTCAGACTCCTCATTTTTTTTTTTTTTAGCTTGGAGAAAGTTGATAATTCTTTACAGATAAAAAATCATAATTTTAAAGCAGCATAATAATAAAGGGCGGATTATTTATTATCCCGATTTTTTTATTAGATTTTTTCTTTTAATTTAATTTTTTATGCGTTTTTTAACATTTTTTTCATGTTTTGCAGCGTTTTTTGTTTCAAATGACGTCACAAATCGCCCACTACAAGCCATTGGAGGGCAGTTGGATTGATAGCGGATAGAATTGTAGGCACAAGGTGGAAGTCAACAGGGCATTTCTGATTGGCAGATGAAAATGTCGTCAGCTGCTTGCAATTCGAACAGCGAGTTCTGAATTTTTGCGATTTGTTTTATGCGATTTTTAGAGTTTTTTCATGTATACGTCATTTATGTATTTGATTTCAGAAATTAACAACGATAACTTACTATTTTTGTATGTATAAAAAAAGGTCATTTTGTTTCTGTTTCAAAAGTTAATGATTATTCCTAATTTTTTAACGACGTTGGTTTAATTCTGTGGGGAGGGGGAGGTGAGTGTTCGGTTGTAGTTTAAATATCGCGTTAATGCTCTGATCGAAACTCCCTCCTTCCCCCCCTGCCTCCAAAATCAGAACTAATTAATTATTAGTCCGATTCAAACGAAACCTTTTCTCAGATCCCCAGGTACTAGATAAATTTCGGTATCATTTTTTCAGCGCTTGGTTACCATTATTTCTGAAAATTAATGACCAGGGAGGAGTATTTTCTCGGGTTCTATGGGCTCAATTTCAATGAGAATTAGTTCATTCAACTTAACATGAACTAATTAAGATATAGATAATTAAGAAACAGATTTGGCGCCACCTGGCAGTAGAAAATGGAACCAAAAGATTTTGCAGTGCGTGCGCAGCACGCCTGCTATACGGTTAGCAGCATGTCATGTGGCAGCAGGGACATGTGCCGGAGTTTCGATCAGAAAGAGTTTTATTTAGAACTGAGTGCACCCCCTAGCAGTGGGAAGTGAAACTAAACAATTATGCATTTAAAATTTGTCCCATTCAAACAAAGGGCCTGATTTCAACGACAATTGATTCATTCAACTTAACATGAACTAATTAAGATATAGATAACTAATTAAGACATAGATTTGGCACCCCCTGGCGTTGGAAAGCGGAACTAATAGATTTTCTGTGCATGCACAGAACGCCTTCTATATTTTGTCATAAGCAGCGGGGACAGGTGCCGGAGTTTCGTTTGGAAAGAGGTTTCTTTAGAGTAGAGTGCACCCCTGGCGATGGAAAATGTAACTGAAAGACTTCTGAATTTAATCTTGGTCCGATTCAAGCGAAATCTTTTCTGCCATTCTTCCGAGGCCTCCCAGGTACTAAATAAACTTCGGTATAATTTTTTCAGCACTCGGTTACCCCCATTTATGAATATTAATATCCAGGGGGGTGATTTATTTTCTCGAATTCTATGGGTTCGATTTCAACGGGAATCGGTTCATTCAACTTAACATGAACTAATTCAGATATAGCTAATTATTTATGACATATATTTGGTACTCCCTGCCGGTGGAAAGTGGAACTAACATATTTTTCGCGCGTGCACGGCACGCCTTCTACACGGTGCCATACGAAGCAGGAAGGAGTGCCAGAGTTTCGTTCGGAAATATGTTTATTTAGAACTGAATGCTCCACCTGGTGGTAGAAACTGGAACTAAAAAATTTTGCAGCGCGTGCCTAGCACGTCTTCTATACACGGTATCGTAGACAGCGGGGACACGTGTCGGATAATTTGTTTAGAACAAAATGCATCCCCTGGCGGTGGAACTAAAAAATTTTCCTGCGCGTGCGCCAAAATGGCTATTTTTATTGAAACCGCAAAAGAAAGTTACCGATCTGATAATCCCAGACAACGAAAAAGTTTTGTTTCACTCATCCTCGAGTATTAAGAAATTTATTGGATTATTTGAATCGACACAGCTTATTTTTCTGATTCTGAAAATGCAAATTTTGTAAAAATCAGACGGTAACTTTTTCTTTAATTTTGACCCAAAACTTACCAGTTTTAAATCAAATGATCCAGACATTTGAGGGGGTAGTATTAAATGTATTTCCACTTCGGGTCCATATCTCTATTTAATTTCCGAAAGACAAAGAGTTACCAGAGGAAGGGTTTCGTGCAGCGATTTTTACAGTGATTTCGTATTTCGTATTATTTTTTTACGGGACCGGGCAACGCCGGGCTGATCTGCTAGTATTTATTATAATTAATGAATGATTGAATTTTAAAGTTTGGTACTTTATTCTCAGTATAAATGTTATGTTAAAATTTTTTGCACTGTTTTATCCATCAGATAAACACGGAGACATTTATAAAATGTCAGTATATCTATTTACAATATCAAATCTATGTAACAAGAAAGGCATAAGCTACATTATCTATCTAAAAGTGCAAAACTATATTGTCTAGTTCCTTAGTTAATGGACATTTTAGAAAGACAAAACTTAATTGACATTTTAGAAAGACAAAACTTAATTAAACATATAGAACAGTTTTAATAAAGGTGATTTTAGGCTAATAATTGAATAATTTTTTAAAGTAAGAAGACATGTTTTAAATTTGAAGAAAAAATCCCTAACACATTAACAATGGCGCATTTTTCTGTTTCATTTATGTATGGTTATATTTACATAATGGAGCTTGGTGGATATTAAATATTTTTTAAATAGACAGGTGATGGAGGAAAGTCACCTAATGTAAAAGTTTCTCTTTCATGTATTTTTAGTCTTTGGTACATGATTAGCACAGCTAAGTTTTCTGGAAACACTCATTAGACCGAATGCAGAAAAAGAATTTTAATATGAATGAAAGTCAAACTTAATTAAAAAAAAAAAATTCCCTTGTAAATCGTGATTCGTACAGACATTGTATCGGATAACCCTCGACACATAGATCAATTTTAGACTATGTTATTCTGAGCCTCGACCCCTTAAATCTCTCAAATCTGATGATTCTTTGAACCAATTCGACAAAAAAACAACGCGTGTTAAGATCATTAAAGGTTAAATGTCAATTTCTGAGGTTTTACAAATCTAGGGGCCATTATTCGTGATGGGTTAATTTTGAATATTTCACGGTCTTTGGATGGTTGGCTTATGTAAAGTATTGTGGTATGTATGCAATGCCGGGAAGAACTGAAGTATAAATAAACTTAAACCGAGAGATGAAGAGAACTTAGCCTTTAATAACTATGAAGTGAGGCTGCATCATAAACGACAGATGTTCGAACACTGTCAACAACATCGAGCTGTTGCCAATCCACAAAACAAAATCAAGTGTTTCCACATTATAAATAAGAAGAAGAATGTAAAATTCATCCCCCCTTAGTTTTTCATTATGGTTATTTCAGTCTCTGACATAGTCCTTTAAGTAAGCAAGAGGTTGCATGAGGCGAATTGGACGCAATGATAAAGTGTCCAAGTTCTTTTCAGTCATGTCGTCTAAAGTGATAGCTGAGTCTGAGTTTATAGTCTGCACATGAGCAGCCAGTAGAATATTTTCCTCTGTATTCCCCTTGTTGTCAGCGGATTTGGTAGTTTCTCCTTTCGGAGTTAAATGTCTAATACAAACAGCTCTCTCCCTTCCATCAGCAAATTTAACATGATCATAGTCGGGGTTAGCTGCAATCAGTTACACTTCTTGGACAAGTGGCACGACATACTTGTTCGTACGCACCTGGTTTTCATTAGTACTGGACCAGTCTGGGAAAGACAAGTGAGGATGGAGTAGCCGTTATGCGATCTCCGACGGTGAGAAAACATTCGTTCATGGGGAGTGTCATTGGTAGCTGAACACAACAAGGAGCGAATTGAATGAAGTGCTGGTTGTATAACTTTTTCCCACTGTTCAGTCTTCATATTATTAGATCTCAAAGCAAGTTGCATACTTTTCCATATTATTCCATTGTAACGTTCCACCTGCCCATTTTTTGCAAGATTATAGAGAGTTGTGCGACTCGTGGCTATTCCAAGAAATGATAAAAAAACTTTGTAACTCGTGAGACATGAAAGCAGGACAGAGTGAATGAATGATGGCATTCCAAAAACGGAAAAAAATATTCTTTAAATGCAATATTACAGTCATTGCAGAAATGTCACTACAAGGGATAACAAATGGAGATCTGGAGAACTAATCAGCTACTGTTAAGATATAACAGTTTCTTGAGACACTAGGGAGGGACCCCTTAAAGTCCAAGTTCAGTCTTTCAAAGGGGGAAGTATCTTTCACAAGTGTTCCTAATTTTTTTACAAATTTGGGCATCAACTCATTATATACAAAAAAAAAGAATTTGTGACTTTTCTTACCTCCTCTAAGAAAAACGGAAGATTCTTGCAACGAACCCAGTGGTGCATTCGTGTCACCCCAGGATGACACAGAGAGTTATGCAAATCTTTTAAGTCGACTCTGGAAGTTAGAGCAGCAGTTATACGGGATAATGTGTAAGCAATTACATTTTGTTTCCCTGGATTATGAGTAATATCAAACTTAAAACTGGCTAGTTCAAGTCTTCAGTGGATTAATTTTTCATTTATAATTCTAATGCGGTGTCACTGATCGAATACAAATGAGACTGCTTTGATCAGTGAACACTTTAAAATGCTTTCCCATCAAAAAATGTCTCCAATGACAAAGAGATGGCATAAGCCTCTCTTTCTGTGGGGAAGAATGTATCAATTCATATGCATTTAATATTCTTAAGAAAAAGGCCACAGGAGGAGCAGTTTGGCTCAAGTTAGCACCAATCGCAAAGACTGATGCATCAGTTTCGACTCTAAACTGTACGTCGTCTTCAATTGTTGCCAAGCTAGCATTGGCCACATCATCGTTCAGCAAATTAATGGTCGATACTGCCTCTCTAGAGAAAGGAAACTGTTTATTTACTAGTTGGGGACGTATATTCTCCAAAAAACCCGAGATCCACCGACATTAATGGGGCAAACGTACCCAAAGCTCATTCAAACGTAGAAGAGTTTCTAGGAACAGGCATATCCATCAATGGTTTTAGCCATTCGGAATCCGGTTTAATTGTACCGTCGCTAACGATATAACACAGTAACCGGATATAAATTGTTGAATAGATACCCTTTTCTTCATTTAAGGTCAAATTAAATTTCTTCGCCACAGTCAAGAATTTTTTTAGGTTGGCATCATGTTCCTTCTGATATTTACCACAAACAGCAACATCGTCAATAAATGGATACGTATGATTAAGTCCTTCATCCTCAATAACTTTGTCAATAACCCTCTGAAAACAGACTACTCCATAGGTAATACCAAAAGCAAAAACTGGTATAGTCTTTCACAAGCTTCAAAAGCTGTGTAATGCCTTTCACTATCCAGGATAGGGATTTGATGTTAGGCACTGTGGAGATCAATTTTACTAAATATTTTATTTTTCGAAATTTTCAAAAATATCTCTTCAATCTTAGGCAGAGGATAAGCATCAAGCAAAGTGTACTTGTTAATAGTCTGAGAGTAGTCAACTACCATTCTGGGCTTATGATTTTCTCCTCTAATAACGAATGCTTGAGCCCTCCACGTAGAATTGTTTTGTTCAATGACACCCTCTTGGAGATGTTTCTGAACGTCCATTGCCATAAAATTATTGTCTTCATCAGTATGATGCCTTGACTTTATCACCACAGGTCTACAATCCGGGTTCAAGCAACACTATCTACAAATAATTCCTCAGGACTTGAGACACTAGATTGAAAGACTTATTTGTGGATAGGCCTTTTCCCTTCCCTTCCTTGTACTGCAGCATAAGGAAAGTAATCTATGTAACGTGCGTTCCATCAACAACGTGCTTTGGAATCGGAATGTTTTTTGTCTTCTAATGGGAATTAATAGCATTTCTATTAAAGATTGGATTGCCTTCAATTAAGGTAAGTACTTATTTACAGTATACATGTGCATTTTTATGAATATTAACAATGTTAATCATTATATCAATTAAGTCCTTGTTGCACGAGTTTGTTTAATCCCACAGCTTTGTGGAAGCTTACGATGTGAAAAATATTGTATTACTTTTGCACTATTTATTTATTTAGTAAATAATTAAAGTCTCGCGCAATAATTTTTGTATTCAATATGAATTTGCTTTATTTGTAAATGTAACACTTTTTAGTTAAAAACTTCTTTTTTTTTCATGCATATCAATAGAAAGTTGTGCATAAATAATTTCATGTATTTTATATTTGTTCGCTATGATAGCTTTCATATTTTTCAATGCAATTCTTTGTAAAGACTTAGAAGGATTTATGCAAATATTTTTAATACTGCTATGAATTTAAATCCATTTATTATAAATATTTAAACATAAACCAAAACAAAATTGTATCTTTTCAATAGCACATAACTAAAAAATATATAAATATTTTCTAATAATAGTGAACTACCACTGGTTATTTTTATTGGGGATTATAAAAAAAACTACATATATGGCAAAATAAATTAAATATGTAATTATCAAATGCAAATATTCAATCAGGTATTTAGCAGTGACAAAGTAAACAAATTTTAATAGATAATGATTAACATTGTTAATATTGATAAAAAAGCACATATATACTAAAAATAAGTATTTACTTTAATTGAAAGCAATCCAATTTTTAATCGAAATATTATTAATTTTCATGAAAATAAGCTAGAATACAAATATGAACTTTAATTTGCACATTAACAAAACAAGAACGAAAAATCATGCGTCAAGCATAGATTATGTAACACTTTCCAACGCTTCCAAAATAATTTTACAAATCATTACCGTTTAATAAGCTGAAAGATAACATCTAAGTAAACAGTTTGGAAAACGCATAACATATTTAAAAACGTAATTTCAGGAATTTCCAACCTGTACAATATTCGGAAAAATATCTTAATACTTTGATTCAGCCTTGTATATGATCTATAGATTTGTATATATACTACATAGGATGCTAAATTATAGTTTAGTTAGGAAATGCGTAGCACAGTTTAAAATTCTCCTTCAATGCGTTCGCGAACTTTTGTGCTTCCCTGTATATGATCTACAGAATTTATACACACCAAGTAATAGACAAAAAGTGAGTTAAATTTAAAATCGCGTTCAGCAACTTAAAACGCACTTCTAGGAATTATTGTTAACATACAGTAGAGAATTCTTTTGTGTGTCCCTGTAAATGAACGATGACTGCTATACACACAATATTCTGTAGTAAGCCTCTTGTAATGCACATTAGTGATATATATAAATTTCAATGCGTTTAAAATAGTGAAACATTATTTAAATAAACCGCAGACGATTTTTCTCCATAGACATAATGTAACGGAATTCTTTTGACTGTCCCTGTAAAGTAACTATAAGTGCTATGCGCACCCTATTCCATATTAAGCTTCTTGTAATGCACCTTAGTGATATATATCAATTACAATGTGTTTGAAATTGTGTAACATCATTAAAATAAACCGCAAATGATTTTTCTCAATAGACCGTAATGTAACGGAATTCTTTTGAGTGTCCCTGTAAAATCTATAAGTGCTGCACACTTCCGTTGAAATAGGGAACATGCTATAGATGACGACAATAACATATAAAAATTGCAGGGCAATCCGAACCTATTTACGGGATTTAGAGCACGTGCAGACGGCAGACGGCCATACGGCCAGACAAACCGAAGACATAAACACTTTTCAACTAGGTTGGAAAGTGTTAAAAAGTGTTAATTAAACTTCTTAAAAAGACAGCTTTTATTTTCCAACAAAAATAACTATTTTGTATTTAAAATTTTGTTGTATAAAACAAAATTTTCTTGATACTAAGTCCTACAGTTTGTTTTTTGTGAGTGTAAAAGTATCTGTTTTGAATTAGTTGATCTTCAATTTTGTTAAGTTAAAAAAAAAAAAAAAAGTCATTTATAAATTTGGTTGCAGGAATGGGTGGATGTAATCAGTTTAATCATTATCCGGTCAGCCGTGACGTCAAATTGAGCTCTTAGGCATTATCTATAGGTGGCGTTGGTTCAGGTTAGAAGATAGCGAAACAGAAGGTACTTGTGCTACAGCTAAAGAACAGATTGTTACTGGAGGTCTATTACCATCAAATCCAATCTCCACAGATGAATGTTCCTTTAGAACAGCCATACTCAACCTGCGGCCCGCGAGTCGCATGTGGCCCGATGACCTTTAGCACAAAAGATCTCGAGGGTATTTCCGTTTATGGACGCAATTTGCTGTAGGGGAATTTTCAAGAGTGCTATGCGTTTCCTATCTGAAGTCAATTGTAGAATTCTATGTAGTATATATACAAATGTATCGATATTATACAGGGCTGCACAAAAGGTTTCGGATGCTTTTCCAACTATTGGCGGTAATTCCTGACATGGGGTTTTCAAATGTGTGATGCATTTTGCAAATTGTTTTCTTAGACATCCTCTTTCACCTCTTTAAACGGGGAAGATTTTTTTAAATATTTTTCTGACTGTGTTGGAAAGTGTTTAATAATCTATGCTTGACGCATGATTTTTCGTTCTTGTTAATTCTGAAAATAGCTAAAAAAATCCTAAAACTTAAAGCATCGTCATAAATTGGTATGTTTTGGTAGTACAAAATAATTTTTTTCTTCGTTAGAGCATGGTACAGAGTTTTGCTAAATATTACATGGGATCCAGGGAACATATAAAAAGTTAAATTTAGTAACATTTACAAAAATAACTTTATTAACGTAACTACACTGTAAAAAAAAATTGTAATTTTGACAGAAAAATATTATATTTTTTCCAGCAAAAAACTGTTTTAAAGAAAAACAGTTTTTTGATGTAAAAAATGTGGATCTTGTAAATTTTTACTGAAAAAATATAATTTTTTTTATAGAAAAAACAGTTTTAATGAAAATATACATAGATATTTTCTGTAAATTAAACGTTTTTCCACTGGCGCCAAAATTAACAGTTTTTTCTGTCAATTTTAGTTTTTTTTTTTTTTTTTTTTTTTTTTTTTACAGTGTGGGTTTTAATTTTATGGAGATCAACGCATGAAACATTTTTGAAATTGAATGTATACAGTTTAAAACTAACTGTTAAGAAATTAGCCATTGGGCAGCGGTAACATGGGCACTCTCTCTATATTTATATTTAGAGAGATATATGTAAGAAAAGTAATTCTATATTTTATCATGAATATGAATATTTAAAAAAATATATTCTAAATCACTAACACTTTTCGGACATTTCCTATTCAAAATTTCTGGCAATAACTTGTTACATCACTGTGGAATTATAATTTTTTTTTTTTAGCTCAAGATTCACCTCAACTTAAGTAAAGACAATGGGAAACTACAAATCAAATAGGAAAAAAAAATCCTTTGAGGAATAAAAATAAATTTTCACAGAAGCAGAACATTATTGATTAAAACCCAATAAACTTAAAAAGGCACTCTTGTATCAAAATAATGTCTAAATAGGTAAATGAAGATCTAAACTGCAAGAGATGCCAATCATATAAAGAAAATAAATTAAAACACAAATTTTGTGAGTAATTAAATGAAACATTAGGCACAATGAAAGAAAATTATATACATATATGACAGGCCGATGTGTTGCATTTACATTAATTGGTATCTTTCAAAATTTTTTTGGATGAAAAAAATAAACCTAATTTTATATTTCATTTAAAAAAGATTTCAAATATTAGTTTTATTAAATTTCGTATAATAATTAGAAAATCATATTTATATGGTAGGTTAAAGAATAGTGGGGAAATTACGTGATTCTGATGCAATTATAGTAAAATGAAACAGATTTCTTAATTTAAAAAAATGCACATTTTCATCATTTTCACAGGTCAAAAGCACTTATTCAGAGCTGGTGGAATGAAGAGCTTTTAAAAATGACGTAAAGACATCATTTTGACATAATTATAAAATAAAATCAGTTTTATTAAAAAATCCATGCTTTAAAAATTATCATTTTCACCACGATTATTTCTATTTTTGTTCTCCCCGAGAACAGTCTTAAACACCATATTTAAAAATTAAAAAGATTTGATTTATTTTTAAATTTTAATTAAGAAAAAAGTCACCAATTAAAGATCTAATAACTTCTATTATTTTTCCATTTCTCTCCTTTTTTCACAAGAATGGAATGATCCAACAACTACCATTTGATTACGAAAATTTCACTAAAAATAATTATATCCCATACATTTATTAGTTTCGAAATTTTGAAAGCTGTTATAACATTTTCATATCTTTATAAATAATTGATGTTCTTTCAGCCCGCAAATTGTCATATTCTCGGGAAAGTAGATGTGAAACACATATATGCAGACACATTTTAAGTAGATTTCGTACGAAATACTACCTATTACATTCTTCCCTATGTTGGAATTTCTGAACAATTTTTGCAGATCTACGCCGATCATGACTCTTAGAACCCAAGACCACTCCCAGTCCAAAACTATCAACCTATTTGTCTTATATATATATATATATATATATATATATATCACTTTTTATGGACACGATAACGTTCATAATTCTGCACAAGTTTCTTCTAAACTAATACATAAAATCAAGGGACAGAAAATCTCGGTCAATTTCATTAATGGCAAAATCGGACCAAGGGGGTGGAAATGGGGAGGGTTTTTGTGAAAACAGAAAAAACTCATAACGTCTTAATTATGATACATATCGAATCAGATTACAGTTATTATTACTTGCCAAAAATTTATGTATGACAGATTTTTTATATCATTAAAAATGACCTCAAGGGGCGAAAAAAATAGGGGTTTAAAAAGAAAATAATTAATAACTTCGTCAATTCACACGATATCAAATCCGCTTAAATTTATTATAAATCCTCTTAATATTATATACAACTTTTACATTGACAAGTTTTTGATAAGATCAACTCTTACAGGAAAAAAAGGGGGGGTGTAGAAGAAAAAAATCACATCTCCTTTAATCCGCCACTAAGGCGATAAAAAAGTATCATTGGAGTCAAGAAATTTTTTGATAACCCTCAGAGATGCTGTATATAGGGTTGCATTATTAAACGCGCGCTAGTCTCAATAAAAAGAACATCAGAATTTAAAATACAGTGTGTGTGGTTCATTTAATGAAACAATCATTTATCTCTAATCTTGATTTACTTTTTGTTGGTGAAATTAATACTTAACTTTGGAATCTACCTGTGCCTGTAGGTCAAGCCGGCAGGGATTTTATATAATACAATAATACACTGTAACTCTTTAAAAAGTAACATCTTTCATCTGTAAATAGAGTTGCAAAAAACCGGTTTATTCCCAGGTTTATTCCCAAAAGACCTGGTTTATTCCCATCAAACCAAGTTTATTCCCAAAAAACTCGGTTTATTCCCAGGTTTAAACCGGGGTTTTTCTAGCCTTTGCAACTCTATCTGTAAATGATCTTGCTCAAGCTTACTAAATTCTGTGACATTAAGAAAATAACGCTATAAATTCGAAGATATTTCAAGGTTTCACTGTAGCAAATTTTGTTCCTTAATCTAATCCAAAATAAGATAAATTGTTTTCAGTTTAGATGAAGCAAATTTTAAAGCTCCTAATAAAGGAAGTAGTTTTCCACTTCTTTAGCTACGCATGCTTGAGACAAATATCTCATTTTATAATAGATACTTGCTTAGTCCCAACCCGATGATTTGCATTTGCGTAGTACGAAATCTTTTGATTATTTGGGGAAAAAAAATGAAATTTTCTTCTAAATTTAGAAACGATTTACGTCAAAGTTTTAACAGAGAATGGTATATCTTGCCAAAATACAAATATTAGTTACATTTGAAGTCTAAATTAAGAAATTTGTAATATAAAGTATGCACACATCGAACTAATTTAACTTAAAGTTAAGACAAAATAGAAATAAATAATAATAAAACAAACTTAAGATATAGAATATTTTTAACCAAGAGAAAAAAATGTCTAACAGCGCATTACAATTAAGGGGAAATAACGCAAAAATAAAATATGTATTAAACAATTAAAAAAGGAACTTGTGTCATGCGAAGAAACTATTGCTCTATAGACAAATTATGATTATATCACTTAATCTAACATGCAATAATTTCAAAGTTAAAATTTTGAACCTACCAAAGAAAAATTTCCTCGGAAGAATTACTATAAAGTAATTACTTAAAATTATCTTTAAGATCGCAGATGGTTATTAATTCAACGAATATAATTTTTCGCAAAGGATTTTGGAATTAAAATTTATATATAAAAAAATCACCAGTGTACTTAGAAAAGAGTAAGACTATCAAATTTCTTATATCGTTTACATACTTTTTTTAATATTTTCTTATAATCTTTCGTTTTTTACAGTGAAAGTTAAATGAAAATTACAAAAATTATCTTTTTCTAATCACGTGATTTTAATGCAATATTAGAAAAACATTTCAATTTTTTTAAATGTAACTTCGCGAATTCAATGACGTCATTTTACAAAAGCATTTCACCCGTCTAAGATTTAGCCCTTAATTACAAAAATTATCTTTTTCTAATCACGCGATTTTAATGCAGTATTAGAAAAACATTTCAGTTTTTTCTAAATGTAACTTCGCGAATTCAATGACGTCATTTTACAAAAGCATTTCATTCGTCTAAGATTTAGCCCTTAATTTCACAACCTGTGGAATGAAATTGACGTCCATTTATCCCATGCATTGAAAAATATTTTAGTTTTAGGGATTAAACATACAGAGTGATTCCTTAATTCCATTTTGCCTCAAATAACTGGTGAAACGAATTACTTACAACCAAAATCGTGGTGTCTAGGTATTGTAAAATGAGTATCCGCTGCAGGATGATGTATAGGGCAGCGGAGAATTGCGGAGTTAGCGTTACTATCTCGAAACCGGTACGAGACAAGGGAAAAGTCAATTACAAAGTTATAGAACGTCTTCGATTTAGTATGAAGTGATGCCTTGCATGTAAAAATAACTATTATTTGAAGCCCTTGAATGTAATTTTTTTTTTCCAATCGCCATCTTTAATACGCCACTAACTTCCTGCAGAAGTATCACATTATTAGTAGTTAGATGCTCATTTACTAAAACACATGTAAGAGAGGTACAATTTATTTTAGAAAAAAAAATCAATATATGTGTGCTCAATGTCTCAACCACATGCAGAATGCATGATGTATTGCTGGAATTATTTGAGGGGAAACTGCATTAATGAATCATCCTATGCTTTATATCATATATATATATATTTGTTTTTGCTATTTATTTTTATATGCTTTTTCTTAATGATGCCATTTTCGTCTGCTGGAAAATTTCAAATTTAGGTCCCTCCAGAAGTCTAAAGCAATTTATTTAATAGAATTTTTACAGAGGGTTTTTTTCTTATAAATGTTAATGAAAATGGCAAAAAAGTATTACTAAAATATTTCTTTTTTTAAATTTTAATAAAAATAGTATAAAAAGATCTGACAATCCCTTTCCTGCCTTTTTCCCAATCAATAGAATAAACAAGTTGCCACTACTATAGAGATTGCAATAAAAATTTAGAATGTTTTTTTTTCAGAAGATAATATAAATTTTGAAACTTCAAAATTTACATTCTCGAATCCTTACGAATAATTCGTAGTATTTTCAGCCCGTAATTCCTCATATTCCAAGAAAAGTAGATGCGAAATACAAATTCAGTCAGATTTAATATAATAGATAACGATACTACATTGAAATAACAAAAGGTAAAATAAAGTTATATAAAATCTTTGATATTTGTCAGATTTTGATATTGAGCTATAAAAGACACTATTTGTATTCTGAGCATATTGAAAAAAAGAAGTCGTGTTTCTCATAAAATAAGATTCAAATTGCTATACTAAGGTTTATAGAATGTTTTTATAAAGTCTTGTAGAGTACATATCATCTATTTTATACCAAAAAGGATTTAAGTTGTTACATAAAAAAATTCTAAATCCACATCTCAGAAATTGTTTTCAGTTTAGGTGAAACAATTTTTAAAGCTACCTAAAAAAGGTAGAAGTTGCAGACCTTCTTCAGCATACTTGAGAGAAACATCTGACTTTGTAATAGATATAATGATATTAAAATGATATAATAGAAGGTAAAATAAAGTTTTGTAAAATTTTTGATTTTTGTTAGACTCTGATATCCAAAAGACAGTGTTAACATTCTGTCCACATGAAAAAAAGAAATTCATGTTGTCCGTGTTAATTTAAGGTTTGTGTAGAATGTTGAAAAGGTTTTATACGTACACTGATTTTATGGCTTAAAAAGGATCCAACGTGTTTCATATAGAGTTTCTAAATCCACAATAACAGAAATTGTTTTGAATTTAGGGGAATCGCCTTTTAAAGCTATCAATTAATGATAGCAGTTTCCGCTTCTTCAGCTATGCATACTTGAGATAAGCATCTGACTTTATAATCTATATTAGAATGAAATAATAGAAGGTAAAATAAAGATATGTAAAATCTTTGATTTTTGTCAGACTCTGATATCGATGTATAAAAGACTGTATTAATATTCTGTGCACATGAAAAAAAAAAGTCATGTTGTCCATGAAATCCGATTAAATTGTTAAACTGAGGTTTATAGAATGTTTTGATAAAGTCTTGTACATGTCACCGATTTTATGGCTCAAGAAGGATTCAAGTTGTTTCACATAAAATTTCTAAATCGTTTCTTATCACGTGTGAATCTCGGTAACCAATAGTTTTCTTTCTTCAGAGACACCTGCAGATTTCTCATGAATTCCTTTTCTGTTTTGTAAGCAGAAGCCATACGACTGTCAGTTCATAAACGAACAAATTACACAGCTATTTTCAGGTAGTTTATAAAGTCGGATACATATATATAATCTTTCATTGCTTTTAACATGATACTTACAGTCACACAATTTAACTATTATTTTTCCTGTATGTTCTATGCACTTTTTTATGTGAAGCATTTTCTTAAAAGATAGATCAGTTCATACTTTTATGTTCATTTACTTCATCTCACAAAAGTAAACTAAATAATCAAATATTCAAAATTTACATCGAATTTTTAAAAGTTTGTCTGTCAGTTTTGATTTTTGAATATTTATAACTTGCCTGGACTGTACATTAGAAATATTTAGTTTTCAATTTAACTTTTTTGAGTGCATGTTTGCGCAACATTTTGACAACTTTTAATTTTATTTTTTTTGAAAAAAAAGTTTGGGGTTTGTTTATTTGTAAATTGACTGTAGTCTTATACTTTGTTTATCTGACCATCGGCACATTAACTTTCACAATACAGCTGTGATCGGTACAAAATTTTAATACTTTTATTACAATACAGGGTGATTCAAATTAAAGTATTCCTGTTTGTAATGCTCTAAAGAAAACTCGTAAATGTAAACGTAAAGCATCCATATTTTGAAGATGGGAAGATGGAGAAATGATTGTTCCAATAAAACATTTTAGTTTTAAAAAAATGACCGATAGTTAAAAATGTGCACTGTGAGCATTGTCATACAGTAAATATACAATTGCATTACAAATAAAGACCATCATACGAAGTGTCATCACGTAAATTTATTAATTCATTCCATTCTGCACACACAAACTCTCAATCACGCAGAGATGTAGTTAACACTATCAACATAATAGCAAACAAACGCTTTTAGTAGCTGACTTAAAACGGTCTCACTGTGTTAAATATGCCCATCGTGCTGAAGAGACAACAACAGATACTATGTCATAACATGAACCACCACACCACGTAACTAACCAGCAGAAAGGTGACGTGCGTGCAACCTTATATGTTTGTTCTTTCTATGACTCTTAATCTTTCAGTAAACCTTGTATCTCTTGTGAACGACGAATCCTAATTCCTCAATTTGGCACGCACATTAAACATTCCTCTGGATTCTCATTAGATTGCTCAACAACAGCGATTGAAACATATTCAGACACTGGCGGTATCCTTTGTTTTCGCCCTCATACTGCTTGAAAAAAAAAACACTTTTTGTCTTCTAGATCCAAAGAACCATTAATCACAAACTACAAGCTGTTACAGGAACTGTAAATAATGCCTTTTGTGTCCTGTACTCGTGAAGAGTTTTACAAGCGTTTTCACTGTTTTAATAAAACAACATTAACAGAAATGCAGGTTTCTTCAACAACAAAACCATCGTGTTCATCAAATAATGCTTCGAAAAAGTTCGTACGCCTCTTTATTACTTTTTATTTCTGATACGAGACCCCTTCATGTGAATCTTATGCAAATGTTGTTCCCCAGTAAAATTTACAGTCCTTTTTGTAACTAAAAATTTTTATTGCATCAATCATTTCCCCAAGGTTTAAAATATACTCGAAATATAGAGGTGTTAATTCGTCTTCAGGAAAATTCCATGGATCCTCTAGAACGCTCCAAACAGAGTTAGTTTATATAGATGTAAATCTACTTTTGCCTCCAGATAATGAATAATACACACGACTATAGTTTTGAGAGCAATTAATTAGCAGCTCTTCTCATCAGGCAAGCAATAACTGAGAGTAGTTAATCCAACAAGAGTAAAGCCTTTCTCCATCCTTTGGTTCTTTGTTTGAACCATATCGGTTATAGGTTGAACCCTGATTTGGTAATAGGTTGAACCATGGTTTGGTAATAAGTTGAACCATTATTTGGCAATAAGTTGAACCATGGTTTGGTAATAAGTTACACCGTCGTTTAGGAATAGGTTGAACCATAAACTGAATTTATGACAATGCTCATACATTTTTATGGAGACAATCTGAAGCATTTGTTTCGAATTTGAAACAAATAAATTATATATTTTTTGAAACTGAATGATAAAATTCATACAAATGTATAAAGAAGTTAAATTGTCTGCAAACACAAATCTAATTTGAAAGGATCTGTTTAAGGCATTTTGTCTGCCGACAATTTAACTATTTTTACATACCTTAAAATTTTAGAATTACGAATTTAAAAAAAATGGTTTCAATTTCAAAATAAATACTTTAAATTTTCTTCCACCAAAATGTATGAACATTGTTTGTATTTAAAGTGTAGTGTTTCAAACTTAAGTGATTGTTTGTCATAACTCTTAAGTAGTAATGTTTTTGTACACCATTTAAAAAATACTGATCAAGTAGAAATATTTGTGTAGCCATTTATGTTTATGCATTTTTATTACTATCATACTTGAAACTTTTTCAAGACAATGGATAATGGATAGTTATTGTAAGCTTTAAAATCCAGTGTGTTTGATCGAACAAATTTATTTCGTAAACCAAATTTATTATTTAACAAGATACTAATTCTTGACGAGAGCCTAATCCAGAACATAAACACTAAAATTAATATATGATACGCAAGATATAAGAAAGGAAAATAAATAAATTCAACCACATATCTCCATATCTACATATTACTCAAATAGGCCTAATACATACAGACGCATTGTAAAATTACATCAGTAACTAGAAATTCAGTACTCAAACTTTGGCTGAGAATTAAATTTCTGACATTTCTAATGCAGCAAATCAAGTATTACGTAAACATGTAACTGACACCCCCCCCCTCCTCTTTTGTAACAATTTTCAAACGCTATATAATTTTTTCAATGCTTTTTATAACCTTTCTGTACTGACGTAAGCATTGCTCAGTTCCTTCCCACCGCATTGTCAGCAAAAATAAGAAAATCTTGAACCCCCTTAAATGCTTGCGTAATACGTGAACGCTAAGATCTATTGTATTGATATCGATAAAAGTTTAAAATCATTTTCATTAGTTTGTCTTTTTTTATTTATTTTCTTTCTTCCAAAAAAAATATAAAATGGAGGGAATATTTTGAACCGGTTAAGGTCATTAAAATACATTCTGAGGAATTATTCACAAATTTTAGAAACATTTTCATTACTTACAGTTAATCCTGACAGATATACATCTACGAACAAAGCAACAGATTCTGGATGGAAAAGCACTTTTAGATCATATTAGTTAACCGACATGTGCTAAAAAATATATATGCATGTACTAATGGATTAAGAAGAGCTACCATTAAAATGATAAGAGTATATGCTTGAGTAATGACCATGGAAAGTTCTGGTGGTAAGTAAAACAAGTTCACATCACAATCAACCATTGTATATTCAACAATTGAATATTACTTTTATATCACATTTTGAGAAAATTCCAACACATTATTACTTTAGTGCAAGCTAGAAATGAGCGAAAAACACTTTTCTCTCATTTCAATATTAATTATCTAACATACGTTTGATCAAGCAACATGCTAATATAATACATTTCAAATGCACGTTAAAAAGTAAACAGTATACAAATTCTTGACGAGAGCCTAATCCAGAACATAAACACTGAAATTAATATATGATACGCAAGATATAAGAAAGGAAAATAAATAAATTCAACCACATATCTCCATATCTACATATTACTCAAATAGGCCTAATACATACAGACGCATTGTAAAATTACATTTTATCAACATTACATAAACATGAAATACAATTACGGATTAATAAGGAAGTATACTCATGAGTGAAGTAAATGTGAGGATCAATGGGATTTACGATACTTAAAATAGAAGGGAAGTTAAAAAAAAATCAATTAAAATGAAAGTGTCAAGAACATATCTTAGATGTTCTTGATACCTTCATCATTTGAGATTAAGTATATTAACCTTCCTACCCTGAATGGGTCGAATCGACCCATTTTTATAATTTATTTCAATTGATTCGAACCAGAAATTTCTTCTTAATGTAAGCTAAA
Source organism: Maratus michaelseni (assembly GCA_963931845.1). NCBI lineage: Eukaryota > Metazoa > Arthropoda > Arachnida > Araneae > Salticidae > Maratus > Maratus michaelseni. The sequence continues at coordinate 299,661,044 of OZ007586.1, forward strand.
TAAAAGCCACAGAGAACTAAGTTAAATAAATCTGTTTATAACTGTTAAATAATTGTCTTATTTTTTAACTGTCTGTTAAATAATTTTAAATAAAAATTCTGGTGTGAAATGTTTTTAACAAGGTTGAGTAAAATTTCAACAGGGTAGGAAGGTTAAGGAATTTTTGCTCAAAATAAAGCATGTAAATGTCACAAAGGACGGGTGAGATTAAATTGCCCATGGCGAGGTTTGTAAAAAAAATATTAAATATGAAGGTCGTTTGTTCGATACATAATCTAGTAAAGGAGAGGAATTCCTGAATATCGAAGTCAGTATATAGGGAAACATACACTTTCTAGTTTCTAGGCATTTTAGAGATCCTTCAACCGGAACATTTTAAATAAATTTTGCACATCAAGAGAGAGCATCTAACTTTTTTCAGGAGAAATATTTTCTATTCTCTTAACAAAATCAAAAGCGTTTTTTAGAGTGTGCGTGGGCCACAGCAGCATCTGAGAGGTTCTGCTCTCAAAGCTGGTAGATGGTAGGTGCTGGATTCGACCCCCAGCTGATTACCCGAGGTAATCAACTACGAATTACCTCGTAGTTGGTTCTCAAACACATTAGATATCAATTTCAGTGCATAAAATCCTGTTGAAATTAGTAAATATCCTCATGTAATATGTAGAACTCAAGTAGTTGGAGATCGGTGATTCAACATTCATGAAATGCAATTCTCGCGACTGAAGTAGACTGCACATGGCAAGTGGGATTGTTTGAAATTTATTTATGCTTCCATGTTGTGTTTGGTCGGGTTTGGTTTCGAATTTATACAAACTTACTTTTAAAAATACGGTTATCTTTGAATAAAATTAACATCATAATACACAATGTGAAAAACTCACAAGAGATATCCCCTTTGATTAATTTTGCGCATGTTGCACAAAGAAAAAATTTAAATTTGGTTTGGTTTGGTCTTGAATTTATATAATCTTCCAATTAAAGAATAAAATATCATAAAGATACGATTATTTTTGAACAAATATAACACTTTATTACATACTCAGAAAAAAGCAAAAAATATTTTAATTTTCTTTATTGTGCTTATGAAAGTGTAAATGAGAGTAAGAGTGTCTCTGTGTGTATATGTGTGTGAGAGAGAATTAGTTCTTATAATAATTATGGATTCCCAGATTTATATCACAAGGGTTTTGAGTATTACTGCTAATATATATATATATATCGCTTTTTTCACAATATAAATATATAAATTTATATATAATCTTATATAAATTCATTTTATGAGCAATTTTTACCTCTGCATTATTTTCTAATATTTATTAACTTATTCATGTGGTATGAGACATTTTATTTCTTACTGTAATATAAAGTTAAAATATTTATACATTTTGGAAAAATAATAATTTTTTCATTTTAACTAGCCTTTCAGCGAACGCGTTGTCTTAAATTTTATAACAATCGTGATATTTCTTATACTTAAGTCTCATATGTAACGCTGAAATTAAAATATTTTTTTTATTACTGATATTTGCTACTGATGTATTATTGGTATTAATAATATGAAATTTCTTGCATTTGTAAGGCCATAACTACTGTGCGTAAAAAATATGACATCACGTGCTTACTTGAGCAAACTGTTAGAGAGTGCCCGCTGAAAGGTTTAAAAACTTCAAACAATATTTGCTATTGATTTTTAATACTGAAATTATTCAGATGTGTTAATGAGTTAATGACACATGTAGTGTTTTATCATTTGATTTTTAAATAAAAAATCTTTACTCTTTGTGTATTTTCAATTTCACTAACGTTTAATATAATATTAGAAAAAGTTTTAACTTCTGCGAGAGACCTTTAATAAAACAATAAATAATACTAGCATCAAGTGGTTTACATATAAATACACCCATGTAAAAAAATATTCAGACTTAAAAACAAACCTAAAAGCATAGCCCATACATCTAATGTTTTAAGCTTATAATATGAATTCTTTGCGGTGTGTTTAAATAAAAAAACTAAAAAAGTGCATGCCAGTATAAATAAAATATTTAAAACGTTTTGAATGCATTTTAAACTTAAATAAATGACATGTGCCACGTTACTATTAAGCCAAGTCGTATAATTCGAATAATTCAAAAGTTATTCAGGTTTCGGCATAAATGGCAGCACCTTCTTGAAGACTTTATCAATGAGTTGAACAACTCACTGGCTAGCATCTTACCTTTAAAATTTTTCTTTTTCTTATTTTGAAACACAGTAGATGAATACAAGTGTAGTTTTCAGCCTTTGTCGCTGTCATTGCATAAATAAAGATATTTACTTTATTTCATCCTCATAACTGCTATTGTACCGAAAATAAATCCATTTCTGGTTTCTTTTTCCACAGCTTATCAGAATGGCAGTTTATCAGAAAGTCGTTTTCTTACGGTAGAAACGCTGAACTCATGAATTGGAGAGTTGAAAACACTTGTTACCCGCATAGGAGCCTTCTCATCCTACCAGACTCACTGTAAGATACGCCTCTGTATCGCTGTAAGATACCGCTCTCTATATAACGAGCGCACCTCGGACCCCTCTGTAAGGAACGGTCGATCGCCGCTATCACACATCCCAGTATTAGGTATCAAGATGTTTGAAGGACCATATTTCACGCCGTTAATGTAGTTTTTCGGCACTCGTTCGTCGAATCACCGTGTAATTCATAGGCCGAAGATAAAAGTATGTAGTCGGGCGAATGTATAAGAAATAAGCAGGCATTTTCCTGGGAATTAGCTTTTATTCCTTTGTATTACAAGTCTCTCCTTAAGCTAGGCCCAGGGAACAGTTTGAAGAGTCTTTTACCGGGAAAACATCGTCTTATCGGCCGGAGCTCGGCGAATCACCGGACTTATAACGGCCGTATTTTTTGGGGAGAGTCATCAGAGCAAAAAGCCACGCAAAAAACGTGCTCCTCACATTATATATGGCCGGACCACCACCAGAGACCGCTCTACAACTTATGAAATAATGTAATTTAATTGGCTAATTAGCCCTTGACTCATATCTGGGTAAGCAGCCCAGATAATTATTCATGCAAGATCTAACCACCGGTAGAAGAGAGATGCGCTAACGTCAGCACTTTTAATCTTAACGACGATTCAAAATTGATATCTGTCCGTAATAAATGTATCGTAAGGAAAGTTAAGTTACAGGGGTAACTAGAAATGAAGGCAAAACTTTAAAATTTTGACACACGATTTAGGAATTTTAAACTTTGCATTTTTATATTTTAGTTTCTGATTTGGAATGGGTTTAACTAACTATCCTTTCATAACAATCCACATTCGTTCACATTCAAAATTCTTTCATACTTTTTCACATTCATTTCATATATATATATATATATATATATATATATATATATATATATATATATATATATATATATATATATATATATATATATATGAAACGCTATGTTAAAAACAAAAAAATGAAATGTTTCCCCTGGCTTGGCCTTGTAATGCACACCCGCTATCCTAAAAAATCCACTTTGTTTCAACTTGTAGTTTTAAAATTTTTAGCCAGTGAGAGTTGAGTAATCTTCTAAAGGTTTTTTGTTATGTACTTGAAAAAATATGTAAACTACCCATTTAATTACAAATAAGAATATCGATAACAAAAAAAATTAAAAATTCACAAAAGATAACGTGGCCTTAATTGGCACATCTACCGTACATTTAAACAGTTTCTCTGTTACAAACAATCTCTGTTTAAAATTTGCTATGCGAATAATAAACCAGAAGTTGATTCTTCGAATCCAATCGTGAAGGTTGATCGATCGATAAGACTTACTACGTTTAGCTTTTGCACAGCACTTTTACTTTTTTCCGGCTCTGACAGTCTGAACCTTCATCGCAAACTTATATTACTTCATGTTAATCCGCTCTTTTAATTGAAAATTCACATTCAAATTTTATGTTTGTTATTCCAATTCCCATTTATTTAAACCAAAAAGAGCTTATGAAATTCTCGTTGTGAGGGAAATTGTTGCATCTGTTATTTATTTATTATTATAGTACAGATAAATGGATCGATAAAATCAATTGATCATTAATAAATACAGTATATTAATAGTAAGTTTATAAAGCAATTCCATGTATTTTATTTTACCAAGAGAAAAACTTTTAGAAGTTTTTAAATCTTTAAAAACAATGATATCTGAAAAATCGGTTTAAGAATTTATAACAAAATGCGCTATGATTTTCATGTAACAGTTTTAATTATTTTACGTATTTGTGAATTATTCAGTCTGATGTGTGTATTTTTAATGAACAAACGACATGTATATATATACTATATATATATATATATATCTGTGTGTGTGTTATAAAATTGCTAAGATATGTTACAAAATTGCCTAGATATGTTATAAACTTGCTAAGTTGCTCTACTACTTCACTATAAATTGAGTTAAACTTTCTTTCCTATTCCAGAAAGTGTTTAGTTTTATATTTTCCTGAAACTATATTTCATTAATATATTTTCTTTTATAGCCTGTAAAATAATTGTTATACGTTCCCTCCTACTTTCAAGCCCAATTAACATTCCAATTAGATTGAATCTCATGAACACAAAAAAATGCATTGTTAATGCGATAAACTAATGCTTCAATCCTCACCATATATAGTGGTGAAGCCTGGTCATCCATCTTCCTTGTTGAACACCTGCCTATTAATATAATGATATAAACGAAATATGTTCCATATTTCCTGGGTCTTTTAGCTCTCTCGAATGCCGTGTATGATCATACCTCTACTAACTGCCGACGCTATCAAAATTCTGCTCGGGTTATCTGGAGGGCTCCTGTTTTTCCGAAAGTTTAGTAGTAAAATTTACATCAGTCTTCTTCCTGAGTTAGATGTTCCTTAAAATTTTAAGTAAATTAGTTTAATCCCAAAAAATATGATAAATTTAAGTAATAAAATTCTCACCAGCCATGATTCCCTCGTGATGTTGTTACATTTATATATTTTAAATATTATTAAAAAATAATGAAATATTTTGTTTATTTATATTATTCACACACAAGTATTATATATATTCTAAATATTAAGAGGCACATACTTCTCTTTCAAGTAAACAATTGCTCTACGTTTAACCTTCATAAAATGCATACAGATAACTTTTAGTTTTCCTACTGCTTCTTTTATTATTTTTTTTCTGTGATCCTTATACAATCAAACTTCAATAAGTCTAAGGTCTCACAGAGAAGAAAAATATTTCGAGATACAGAAAATTTAAGCTCCCTAAAAATAATTTAATCGAGCTTTTTTTCTATCTGGGAGGATACTAAACAGCTTCAAGATACTAAAAATTCGAGTTATAAGCCTTCCACTTATAAAAGTTTAACTGCATCGAAACATCCTCACGACTTAAAAAAATTATGAAACATAACTATTATTAATACGAAGCAAATTTCTCCAGAAACATTAAAACTTTTCATTTTTTAAAAAATAAATAATGTGCTCGAGTTACTTTTTCCTTTCGATATTATTATTTTGATCTTATATATCGCTTTAATACAGCCAGTATAGGAAAATAACACTACTAATGAACCTCTTCAAAATTTGATATGAAACACATATTTCGTAAATTGTCAAAGTTTTGATATCAAATAAAAGAATTCTTGGTATATGCTTTCATATTTAAAAATTTTCGCACCTACTTTCGTAAATTAGAATAAAATTTCAATTTTGTGCAAAATTGCTATATTCAAAATTGTTAGCAATTCATACATATTTTCGAGTAATTTGGTTCCTGTGATGTTTTCGAGATCTTAAATTCAAGATAGTTTTAATTTTATGATTTTTAAAATTTTATTTACAAATAGTATTGGTTTTAAATAAACATATATACCATTTTTCATTCACATCTTCTCATAACATTCTAGCTAAGTTTGTTGTTTTAAGAGAACTTTTATCACTATAGCTTTTTTAAACATTCAGGTAACCGAACATAATACTCTTTTGTCATCGATTTTTACTTGAAATATTTCATAGACGATGTACGATTTATGAAAATGTGTATCTTTCATTATTGATCAAAATTATATTAAAACCACTTCTGTTATACAAGAAATGTTCTTGGCGATTGAATGATCCATTGGCACATTTTATGTAGCAATGTATATGAAAGACATTAGAAGTTCCTCCTGGTCAACAGAATGAAAGAATCTATGTAATGTATCTGTAAGAATTCCCAGGACTTTCTCAGATGCTTATACCATTCTTCTCCCTTCTCCTTAAAAAAAAAAAAATCAACGATAAGAAAAATAATTAGTCATTTTAGGGGTTTCGACTCCTGGTTTTTGATTTTTCCTTTCCTAACATTCTTCTTTCTTCTTATGTTACCGGAGACAAGTGCTGTTGTCTACCTAGCTCTAAATATCTGTTAAAATACTTTTGTTTGTTATTAATAGTGATAATTGTCATGGAATAACATTTTTGTTTCTGACATATTTACTAGTTAATTTGATAAGCGTAAAGTATTCAAAATGTCGAAGAGCAATACATGTCGAGGCATGTCGATATAGCAATTTAACGCAACAATAATACACAAAAGACATTATCACAAGATGTGAACTCACAGGGTATGTATGACATCATTGACAATACATCAAACATATCAAGCATCAAGTGTCAATAATAATGATGAAATTGTATTGGTGGATGCGAAAATTTTCATTAGAGATAATCAAAAGCTGTTTAAAGAAAAAGAACCAAGATCTTATAAAAATAGACATGAAAATCTAAATTACCCGGCACAAATCATTGATGAACTACTCTTGGAGTATCAGTAGCCAAATGGAGACAACGATTATCTTAAAGAAGAAAATAAACTTCTGAAAAAAGAAATTGATCACCTAAAATAATTACAAAAACAACTCACAATAAACGGAGGTTTTGAAGAGCTAAAACAAGAGAATGAGAAACTCAAGCAATTAAATGAAACCTTGAAAAATAATGGCTGATCAAAAGTGAGTTGGTTAAATCTCTACATTATACTCTCAGCAAACAAAAAGTGTCATTTACAAAGAACGACATTAACCAAAATCATCTGTCATACTCGCAGTTTGCAGCATTTCCCCCACCACCAATCAAATAGAGTCCTCCTACATTAATTGTAAAGCCGTTGGAAGGCAAAATAAAATAATTAGAATTCAAGAACAGACTAAAGATATTTTCAGTGGCAGAATAGGAGGATATAAGCTACATCAACGCCAAAATCGAAAAAGTATATATTTAGTGCGACTCAAAAATACATTTGGTGCAATAAAGAAAAAAATTAAAGTTTAAGGACAAGATTAATTTTCTTCGAAAATCACTCTTAGATGAACTCAATTATAAAAAAACGTAAGACACAATTGACGACAACATACAAGATTACTTGGACCAATTCGTGAATCCTTGACTTCAACGAATCTCTCACAAAAAACTGGACTACGCGTTCATTCGTACACTTAAAGGAAGACAAGACACGGAACATACCGTTAAAAAAATTTCGGAACGAGTTGCAGAACTACTTTTAAAGAGAGGTAAGTCATTGTTTTGATTTTCAAGTTATCGAAATATCAAAGTGTTACTCGTTGTTACTATTGTAACCGTTTGGACTTCTCTTCTAAACACTCTCATAATGAAGATTTATGTATCCGCTGCGGAAATAATCATGCACCAACTACCAGAGACGATCCATGTATAAGATAGGAAAATTACAGCAATTTCAAAGAAGCTCGAGACAAAGAATGACAGAAAGAAAATGACAAATCCCGAGTATCATTTCACCATGCAGTATATGACACTCGCTGCCCGACTTGAAAAGCGTATCTAAATGTAATTCGAAAGAATATTAAAACAGTAGAAAATTTGAAGTGTAACTATTAAAATTCACAGTCATACAGAAAAATCTAAATAATAATAGATCAGCAATTTTAACGTATTTCATTATTTTCCCAATTGTCCAGATGCCCTTCATACATAATATCTGTAACGTACCAATTCTATTTTTTATCACCAGTTCTCATTACTTTAAGCTAACCCCATGAGAAAGGCCCCATGCGGTTTGACCGGTTTACCAAAATTCCATATCTCCACTCTGGCGATTAAAATTCATAATTTACATTCATCTCTCCCCCATAGGCTTATCATTAACGGACAGTTACCACCTGTTTCTCATCACATTGTTCTCACCAAAACAGCATATTATCTGGCTAATTGGCGTATCTAATTATCGCCATGACTTCACTGCAACGATGAAAGAAAATTATGTAACAGAATTCATTCTCTCGCCGCCTGCCCTGACTACACTTTATGTCTAATACTTAAGCCTCCTCCTCGTTACGACCTGTGCGTACCGGCGTTAAGCATCAAGATATGCGACGCTGCTTCGTCGGACCAGGATGAAGTCAGCAATTCTTGACTATCCAAAATGTCTGTAAAGGAATAAATCACTCACAAAAAGTTCAAGAGATAAAAGCGTCAGGTTCCTATATTAAGAATATTTATTTTTAAGCAGTTGTCCAGGTTGATTACACGCAGGTCGCCGTCCTGCAAGCAGGAAATATGAGGAGGAGGCTTAAGTATTAGACATAAAGTGTAGTCAAGGGCAGGCGGCGAGAGAATGAATTCTGTTACATAATTTTCTTTCATCGTTGAAGTGAAGTCATGGTGATAATTAGATACGCCAATTAGCCAGATAATATGCTATTGTGGCGAGAACAATGTGATGAGAAACAGGTGGTAACTGTCCATTAATGATAAGCCTATGGGGGAGAGATGAATGTAAAATATGAATTTTAAGCGGCAGAATGGAGATATGGAATTTTGGTAAACCGGTCAAACCGCATGGGGCCTTTCTCATGGTGTTAGCTTAAAGTAATGAGAACTGGTGATAAAAAATAAAATTGGTACGTTACAAATATTATGTATGAAGGGCATCTGGACAATTGGGAAAATAATGAAATAAGGATTCATTTATTTTAACGTATTTCATTATTTTCCCAATTGTCCAGATGCCCTTCATACATAATATCTGTAACGTACCAATTCTATTTTTTATCACCAGTTCTCATTACTTTAAGCTAACTCCATGAGAAAGGCCCCATGCGGTTTGACTGGTTTACCAAAATTCCATATCTCCATTCTGGCGCTTAAAATTCATATTTTACATTCATCTCTCCCCCATAGGCTTATCATTAACGGACAGTTTCCACCTGTTTCTCATCACATTGTTCTCGCTAAAACAGCATATTATCTGGCTAATTGGCGTATCTAATTATCTGACTTCACTGCAACGATGAAAGAAAATTATGTAACAGAATTCATTCTCTCGCCGCCTGCCTTTGACTACACTTTATGTCTAATACTTAAGCCTCCTCCTCATATTTCCTGCGTGCAAGACGGCGACTTGTGTGTAATCAACCTGGACAACTGCTTAAAAATAAATATTCTTAATATAGGAACCTGACGCTTTTATCTCTTGAACTTTTTGTGAGTGATTTATTCCTTTACAGACATTTTGGATAGTCAAGAATTGCTGACTTCATCCTGGTCCGACGAAACAACGTCACAAGCTACGACAGACTTTTTTGCATATAGCATTAGTAAAGGTTTCATTAGTAAAGATTACGGAATAACTTGCATCCAAGATACATATACTTCAATAATAGGCCACTTGATCCTCCACACTCAGTAAGTTATTACAGTTCATCAAGTAAAAATTGCCACTTTGTTCTTCTAAATTCTTCTGTCATTTATTGTTAGTAGTAGTATAACATTATTTCTGCAGCCACAGGAGCAATGAGCAAGTACAAAGTACAATCTAACAAGTAAAATCACAATAACTCCGCAACCATATTTTAAATATTCAAAGACCAGCAGTCAATTTATTGCAACGATATTTATTTAATTTTTCATTTTAACTCATTTCGTCAACATATCTAGCATTTTATTAAAAAGATTCATGTATAAGAAGTTTTAAATAAGTATACATATAAATAAGCAATCTTTTATTTAAAAAAAATAATAATAATTTACGGGAATGATATATTTAGAATAGTATAAAACATTTCAATTTTACATTATTAACACAAATTAGCATTTTCTTGATCGTTGAAAGCTTGGATAACTTCATAATGCCCATACGCTAAGCTGGTGATTTCATCTGTAGAAATATACATGTGATCGTCAAAGGCCTTCCCCTATACATATTCCTAAAAGAAATTCTAAAAGGGTCAGCCATAGAAAAGGATCCAAGCGAGAACCTTGTGGGGAAATCTTTTGAAAATTGATATAAGACTTACGGAGACAGCCAGTCCACAAGTGCATTGCGGTGTTCAAGAAAAGAGGAAATCACATTGATCAATTACTAAGGTAAACCAAGAGTAAATAAGGAATACATTGAGTTCAAACGTTCTAAATTATAGAATGCTCCATTAAAATCAATGGACATCAATGAAGTGTAGTTGAAATTACTTTTAGTCAGTTTTATAACAGAAATTGTCTGCTGTAATACTGTTTCTGTTGAGCGAATTTCGATGAGACTGTGCTGGCGACCAGAGAGAGTAGCATTCACTTTTAAATAAAAATGAATTCTGCGTAATAGTAATTTTTCTCATATCTTATCAAATATTTATAGAAATGTTATTGGTCTGAATGAGGGGACTATATTTTATACTTTACCTGACTTCATAAAAAATACTAGCTCATCTATTTTATATGTCATCGGAAAGTAGTTAACATCTTAGTATAGAAATATATATTTCTAGGAAAAATCGTGAATTCGGGTAACTAAAGCTCTTATTATAAGATGAATCAAAGCATCCGGACTTGGAGCCTTATTCTTGTTAAGTGAAAATATTGCCTTGCGTAACTCTATATAAGTAAACGGTTTCTGATTAGGGCTGGATTATTTATCAATATATTGGTCAAATATTGATATTTTCTAATTATCGCAATACCAATATATAAACTCTGATTCTGACGATATATACCAATAACATTTTTTCCCAGCAGCGCTACTTTGAAATCCTAGAAAAAGCGCCGAAATTTCAGTACTAATATCGGAATAATCCTTTCCCCTCATGCATTTATTCACTGCCCGCTTCATTCAAAGCCGAATACCCCTTTTAATGATTATTTCCCTTTCGTCGTTATTCCAATATATTCCGATACAATGTATGCTTTACTTTTTATTCAAAGAAACCGCATATTCCCCTGTTCGTTTGTTACTGAATAATACTGTTATCGTCTGTGTTTCAATACCGCCGCTGCTATTGGTCTAGACATATTGCAATATATACCACATATTGATATGTCCAAACCAATAAAGAAGCGCTTAAAATATGTACAAGTTATTGTGCAGTCGATAATATTACCAGAGCTTAGCAGCTGGGAAGCTCGGTTCGCGAGCAACCAGAGTGCGAAATGGTAAAATATCGCCCTTCCCCACGTTGGTGAAGCAAAACCTCCCTATTCTTCCACTGTGATTCGTTTCTTTTGAGCGGAGCTTCCTAGCTATTAACGTCTACAACCCTTGACAAAAAGTTTCCGATCAGTATTATCAAGTTTATGATTTCTGCATTTCGAAGCATATATTTCGAGATTCATGAACATAGGGGCGTTTTACAACATGCCAAATAAAATAACACGTATTAAAATATAAATGAAAAGTGAATTCAATATAACAATCATATAATTTATAAGTATACTGCAGGCGAAAAAGTTTTCCTCGTGAGAAAAAAATATCCGATCAAGACGGAAGTTGGAAAATAGTAATTGATCACTCAGGAAACAAGTTTGAAATTTGCATATTGAAGACAGATAAGAGTGCCTGTGCATGCGTACAATATCTGAATCCTATTTAAAAGAAGAAATCTTCCAGCTGCGAGATCAAAAGCAGCTCTGAAGTGCCGAACAATGGTTCGTGTGAAAAACCTGTCTCGCGATTTTAAAATCCGCGTGATTAAATTGTTGCAAGAAGGAAATTCACTAAAGAAAGTGGCTGATTTATTAAATTGTGTTCAATGTACGGTATGTGATATTTTGAAAAAAAATATCAGTTGACTAACAGCGTGGAAAATTTACCTCGAAGTGGACGTCCACGAATGACAACGCCTAGGGAGGACAGAAAACTTGTGGAAATAGCGAAAAGAAAGCGGCGAGCAACCTCAAAACAACTCAATGCCGAATGGTCTAAGTATAACGTAAAGGTATGTAACCGCACTGTACGTAATCGTCTAAATGCAGCAGGATTTAAATTCTGTAAAGCTAAAACAAAACCTTACTTGACAAAGAAACATAGAAAAGAGCGCTTGAAACGATGTAAAAAACATGTACACTGGCCACTTGATAAATGGAATAAAGTTATTTTTAACGATGAATCTCGCATATCTCTCGGAACAGGTGATGACTATGGAACATTAGTTTGCAGGAGAGTTGGTGAAAAGTTCAATGATAAGTGTGTTAATACGAGGACTAAATTTTCACCTGCATTTACAGTTTGGAGTTGTATGACATCACAAGGCGTTATCAAGTTGTGTATTGTGTTACGTACAGTAAATTCTGAAGTTTACATTGACATTTTAGAGAATTTTTTTATTCCTAGCATCGATCAATGGTTCTGGGATTAAAATGACTTCTTTTTTCAAGATGACAACGCAGCTCCCCATCGCACCAAATCCGTGTAGAAATTTCTTCAAATTGTAGGTAATAATCCAATTAAAACCATGACTTGGCCGCTCAATAGTCCGGATCTTAATCCTATCGAAAATCTGTGGAATATATCAAAAAGAAAAATCGATTTTCGAAGGATCACAAATGCCATAGAACTACGTAAAGCTATAAGGGAATGCTGGTGTGAAATTGCTCCCAATGAGTGTAAAAAGCTTATTGAGCCCATTCCACGAAGAATTTCGGCTGTCATCCAAGCTAAAGGTGGATTTACTAAATATTGATTACAGTGATCGGTTATTTTTTTCCAAATCAAAGCGTGATCGGATAATTTTTTCTTTGGTGTTTAAATTTCAATCGCCATTTTTCTGTTTATAAATTGATGTATAATGATTTTTCTTTATTGCATATTGTTGTTCATTATATATAATACAAATGTATTATCGCTAATAATCGTTTAATTTTTATGCAGTGAGAATAAATAATCCTTTCTTACAAAAAATGCTAGTGTTGGTTTAGTGATCGGAAATTTTGTGCCAAGGGTTGTAGTATTGAGAACGCTGAATATCGGCCAATGTTTATTCCTATTCCTATTTCCTCTGTCGTTTTATCGGTAGAAAGCGCGTGAATCTGAGTAAATTTAATATATGCTGTCTTGATATTTCAGCTTAAAATGAAGTAAAAAAACTACATTTTAATTAGTATAAAAATATTCCGAAATTTGATTTGAATATTTATATTTCAAAAAAGATTTCAATGTTGTATTTATGTATAGTAAATAGATAGGAAGGTATAAATACAGTGGAATTTTTAATTTTGTTTTCTATTAAGAATGCATTGATACCTTAGAGAAAGATTGAAAAACAACATTTCTGCAGCATCTGACATCCATTGAAAGCTATTTAATTTCAAGTATATTAGCATGACATGTAGCATTGAACGGATTTCAGCTTTTGCTGTTGCTTTTTACTTATTTTAATCATATTAAAATCAGCAACGTTCTAAATTTAAGAACATTTTATTTTAGTTTCCTTTTTTATAATATCCTCAGTTATACACGAGGATATTAAATAAATAAAATAGTGCATGAAATAGGAAGAATAGGGTACATACTATTTTGGAAAAAAAAACACTATCCAAGCAATGGTATAAGCCCAAATAGATATCGAACAATGTGTACTTTTCCTAAAATATTTCTGTTTTGTATAAATATGAAACTATAATATTTAATGGATGCTGTGTGAGTAAATAGGTATAGAGAATTGATGTGTTGCTTTCTACACCTTTGTATTTAAATTGCATACCATTTATCTTTGGAAATTAACAATTTTTCTATTTCCACACACTTTAAGGTAGTTATCCCGATATATTACCAATATCAATATTAATTATTTGATATATAGCGATATTAAATTTCTGATATCGTCCAGCCCTATTTCTGATCATCTGAAGTTATTTATTATGAGTTGCTTAAAGGCGTTACTGAAAATCTAAATAATTGACTAGTCAGATCCCTTAATATTGTCAGTCTAGACCGATGCTGCAGCTGTTTTATTGCTAATAAGGTTCGATATAAATATTTACCGAATGCAATTTCGTTGTATATCTACGAGGGGGTTGGTTTTCCACTCGCACATTCTTATTCAAAATTCTAGCTTTGCTGGTATTATTGCTTTTCAATATTGAGCTCTTTTCTCCTTATAATTAATAAAATGTGCTTCTTTGGCTGATAATAACTTCGCCTTTTTATATGAAGGGGGTACCTTGTATACTTTCATTGTAGATTGGGAGTCCATCAAGAATCCTCCGGTGCGCTTTTCCTCTTTTTAAGGTATGTTTCAGCTGATATCATATTAGGAATCGAAGCCTTCTGGAGTTTGTGGGATTAACTATTGAACGATTCACTGATAAAATGGAGTTTTTATTCGATTTTAAAAAGTACGCTTTGGACCATTGCACAGTGGATGATTTGGCGAATCTGGGCGGCCAAAATTATATTTCTGTGTTAAGCTAATTTAATTGATTTAGTTAATCAATAAATACCTTTTATAGCAAAAAATATTTTATTTTAGGGATTCGTACTTTACAGCCTTATGCTTTGCTTATATATATTAAATGAAAATAAATAACAATATAAAAATAAAGGTAATGCTTGTTGGGATTCATTAAACACCCATTTGCATCTAAGAATTAAAGCACTTTTTTCTTCTTAACTTAAATTTTCTAAAAATTAATGTAAATAAATTTACCCTTTGCACTCCTGTTACTCCACTTGGGGGACATGCGACATATGACTTTTAAAACTGCAAAGAACTAATAACCGTCTTAATTTAAGATGAAGAAATTCTAGAATGTTATTTTCTGAGCATGTTTATGCATAACTCTTTGTCTGTGCAGAAGTCCATTTTTTGTTCATTGTACAATTTTTAAGGAACTGTAATTTTCTGTTAAGCTCTTCGTATATTTTCATAATAGTTTCTGGACAGTTTGGCTTCGATTAGCAATAATAATATTTGCAACGGTGATATTTGATGTTTTTATTTGAATTATGGAAAATGCCCTTTTTTTATCCTTTCTGGTCAGTTTTGAGATACAAGTGTTTTTCTTTTGCTCGTGGTTAAGCACCTCTTTTTTCAGAGTTTTTCTGACTTAAGCTCATGAGCACCTTTGAATACCTCAACATTTGTTGAATTTCTCGGGCTTTCATTTTTTTATTGACTCGTTCGCCTAATTAAATGGCAAATTTTGCAGTCGATTAACATTTCTTGAAATCTCAACTGTTCCTTAATCCCAAGAATTATTCATTTTTCTCAATATGTTTTTTTGGGGGGTGAAAATTCTATGCTTATCATTTCGGATTTTAAATAAGAGACATATCGTTTGAAACTTTTTATTTCATCCTCATAAAAAGCATCATTAAGTAAAAAGTAATTTTCAAGAAAGAGTAATTTTTATGTATGTTTGCTAATTTTTGCGCTGCATGATGTTAAATAGCTGTCTCCAAATCATTATTTAGACATTTTATAGCCCTAGAAAAAAATATGAACTCAAAATATAAATAAAAAAGAATGCAGAATATATAAATGTATATTAGATCGAAAAAAATTGTGTAGCCCTTACTTCAAAATTTCTATAATTTTGCAGCAATTTTAAAAACTTCATAAGTAAAGTTAACTCAGCTAAATAATGAAACAAAAAATTGTATAAAAATATAATAAATTACTTAGATTTTTTTGAAACATGCTAATGAGAATACAAACTATGGTAAATATATCATTTTAAACGGTTGGTAAAACAATATATAATGCTTTTATTCTATTCCAAATATCTGTAAAATATACACGTATGACCTCTTAGGTATTCTCCATAACACTTTTCTTTCAATTTCATCTCATATTATAAATATAAATTAAACAGATAGACTTTGTAATTTGGAATGCTTCGATGACAGTCCGGGATAGCAATATGTATACAGCCTTAAAAGCAGACACATAAGGAGCTACTTTCAACAAATACATAAACATAAAGGTCTAGAATTATTATAACAAAAAGAAATGTTGCCGGGAAATGTAAGGAAATAGAACTAAAAGCTCTGAGTTTTGGAAATTTGAAAAGAAAAATAATGAAAAAAATTGCCCTATTTTAAAGCATTTTTACAATTATTGAAACTGAATGTGTCTCAATCAATATATTAAAAAACTATGCGCACTTGTTTTCTTCTTTACAATTTATAACAATTATATATCATGTACTTCCCAAAATAAAGATATTTACTTTAAAAAGACAGGGCGTCACTTTGCAAAATGATATAACACCCACCCATTGAACACTAAGTTCTACTTTCGACTTATAGAAAAATATCATTGTTTGTTTATGGGAGAAAAATATGGTATCACATGAATCCTCAATGATTCATCGTTATCATGTATTCATTTTTTTACTCATATGTTGTAATTTACAAAATCGACTTTTGCCAGCCAAATACGAGATATCTCCCACAGTGCGTTGTTTGTTTAAACGTTGTATGAGCAGGTCTTCTATTGTAAAATCCAGGTGTATTACAATTGAGCGATTATCTCCCAACATGACATCATGGAGAATAGTACAGGGCAATAGAAGTACAGGAAAGATCTGATCATCTTTGATTGACAATTGTACGCCCTTTATTTACGACTTTAAAACTTTGGTAGAATATCAGGGGTGTTGAGAATAATTAAGCGATTACTATGTGGGGAACGTAAAAATGGACGGCTACGATCATGTTATCTTTCTATAGTCCCCCATAGGACTATGAGCTTTGAAATAACCAGTAAAGGGTTATAAAATTTTTGAAAGTGTCGTTCCAATGTGAGAATATCAACCTGTAAATCTGCTGAGGAAGGAGACTATTAACAATCAATAGTAAATATTAATTTCTTGAGAATGATATTGACAAAAATGTTGTTGATGTTTTTGGTAGGGGAACTTTGAATAGTACTTTTAATGAAAATCATTTTCAACTATTAAAGAATTTATGTGGTTTATTAAAGTTTCTGTACATACGTTGTTGTATATTAGATGGTTGCTAGGGTGTAAAGCTATGTAAATAATGGTTGCTTGGGTAAATTATATAAATAGAGATGAAAAGTGTGATTAGTGTCATTTGATGATTTGATTTCATAGCGATCGAACGCGCGTCAAGTAACTATTACGATTTTATCTTTGTTCAGGTGATTAAGTTATTTTTTATGATTCCTGTTTACTTTTTAGAGTAAAAGTTTTTTCTGCAACTTTGTTGATATAGGGTGGATCGAATGAAAACAGAACAGAAGCCACAGAATGAAATAACATTGTTTATTTCAAACGTAATCTCCAAAGTTACAGAGGCGCTTGATTCACGATTTCACTAAATGGTGAATACCCTGATTCTAGACGTATTTTGGCTGACATTGGAATCATGTTTCGAACATTGTCCATGACTTCGATATCTGAGTAAAATCGGCGACCCATCAATTCCCTTTTCAACGGAACAAAGATGTGACGACAAGATGACGATATGACTATGTGAGGACGGGGTGATCTTGACCAGGTCGTGTAACATAATTCACAGACTTGAATCCCTTGCAGAAATATCTGAGCCAGTCCTTCAAACAAGTCAATGACAGTGCCTGTTTTCCGTACACTTCGTTCCTTCGCCGATGCATGTTGGAAACCTCACTCTTTTTTGCTACTAATAAACGAATAACACTACGTGCTCTTTATTCTGCAGACGCTGATGAATAACAATCGACAGCCTACAGGACGATACTGTTGGTTTTCCACCAGCGCATATCGCATGCCTCAGCGAAACTACGTAGTGCAAAACCATTTTCCTTACTTCCCGCTCTACCTCTAGACATAGTTGTATCCCCACTCATAAAAAATTAAACCAAATTATAACCACTGTTTCGTTTTCATTTGATCCGCCCTAATGTATCATTGATATCATCATGCTTACTGAAGAAGCCATTACTTTGGAGGGTTTAACACATGGAAAGTAGATTTATACATATCCTGTCTGTGAGAAGTTTTTCTCATCGATCTTGAATCAGCATATGAAGATACATTCGAATAAAATATTACATACCTGCGATATATGTCAAAGAGCTTTTGGACGAAAATCGAGCTTGTTAAGATATAAAATAACACACAATAGTGGAGAACAGTTTACAGTAGAATGTGATGGTTTCGACGGTAAACACGCAAGGTTTTCGCAGCATTCATCACATTTTGATAATAGAGTTTTACCAATTCACCAGGAACTGTCGCTGGAAGAGTCATTTCGTCGTGCCACCTAACTGAAGAACTAATATTCCCACCCTACATTTTATCCGTTTTCTACGCTGACTATCTGGCGAACGACGTTCCGTGATTGGTGTTTTGCCTCTGTCATATGCAAATTTCCTTCATGCGCCCTGATCGTGTTTTTTTGGCCGTTCGCAGAGCTGTTTTTGTGCGTGCATAACGCGTCCGTTTATTGCGATACACGTACCGTACCAACGCTCTTTAGAGTTTTCGCACGCGCTGAGCATTTTGCGATGAAAAAAAAATGGGTGTTGCCGTTTAAAAATTTCGAGTTTCTGTAGCTATAACCGTAACCGTCAGCGCCAATTTGTTGCCGTTCACAGAATACCGAGCTCATACCTGTGAATAACTATATCTGAAATCTCATCTCGATTGGTTGAACGGACCGGCCGCTAGAGTTCGATATATCGGCAAAGTTTTTTTTAATGACCACCCTGTATATTTTAAGAAGGTAGGTAACGTAGAAAATGTAGCCTCCTTATTCAGACTAATAACACTTCTGCAAACATTTGGTAAGATATGCGACAAATTGGTATTACGCAGAATTAATTTGTACTTAAAACTGAATGTTAATCTCACTGGCTCCAAGTACAGATTCATCGAAATTCGCTCAACAGCATTGCAGCAAGCAATTTTTCTTATAAAACTGAATAAAAGTAATTTCTACAACTCGTCATTATCCATTGATTTTAAAGGAGCCTTCGATAATTTCGAATGGTTGAACTCAATGTATTTCTTATTTACTCTTTGTTTACCTCAGCAATTGATCAATGGTATTTCCCCCTACCTCGAACACTGCAGTACACTAGTAGACTGGCTTTCTCCAGAATTCTTACATTACTTTTTTAAAGGTTTTCAACAAGGGCCTGGACCCTTTTCTATCGATGACCCTTTTAGAATATCTTTTAAAAAAGACGTATAGGGGACAATTTCCCTTTAATTGTGTATGCAGACGACATTCTTCTGATAGCATGGGGTCGGTCAAGGTTTTCTTTTGAAAGGAATTGCAGGGAAGCCTTGTGTAATATAGAACAATGGGCTCAGAAAAGCCTAATTAGCATTTCAGTCGATAAATGCTCAGTGCTATCTTATGGCAATCCAAAACTACTTAAACGGCCTCCAATTTTTAAGATCTTCGAAGAAATTCTGAAATTTGTGAAAGACCCCAATACTTGGATGTTACTCTGAATAAACACTTGTCTTTTCTTCCACATTTAAAATAAAAAAAATATTTTAAATACAGAAGATAACCCAAATTCTCGTCCATTTCAGGAATATTACCACTGAACTTTTTCATTATATGGTATCAGTCCATCCTTCAATGAAAGTTATCTTA
This sequence comes from Maratus michaelseni, assembly GCA_963931845.1. Lineage (NCBI taxonomy): Eukaryota > Metazoa > Arthropoda > Arachnida > Araneae > Salticidae > Maratus > Maratus michaelseni. The sequence goes on from OZ007586.1 coordinate 299,680,907, forward strand.
TGCATGCTGAATTTGGTTTCCTAATATGCGTACGTTCCATGGTTCGAAACATCTTTTAGCAGCACAACGGTCTGTACTTCTTCTTATTACAAGAACTTATAAAATAACTTTTATACCAGCATTCCAAATATTGAAATGTCTAATGCCACTAGATTTCCAAAAAGCTCAAGAAACAGAGTATTCACTTATAACAAGATTGAGTACCTCAACATCAAAACATTTCGCTCCACTAAACATAAAATATTTCAAAACATTTTTGATCCTTCTTGGGAAGGAATTCTTTCAACACGTCTTGAAGAATTTCATAGCAATACCCTCATTTTTGCACACCGTTCTAAGAGCGACATAGATATCTGTTCAGCCTTCAGTGCATATGAAAACAATACACATATTTACTCCTGGAACACTAGATGGGCACATGAAAGCTCGATTTCTGAAGCAAAGGCTTTTGCCATTAAACAAGCAGTTTTATGTGCAATTTCTTCTACTGGAAAATATTTTTAATATCATCCGGCAATCTATCCAGGATTATTGCATTGTCCAATGTCCAGAAACCATATTATCTCGGAAATACTACTCTTATTATCCAAAACCAACAAGTTAATTTAATTCGATTGGGTCATACAGGAGTAGCAGTTACACTAGCCGAAGAAGCCGCTCAAAATGAAAACATTTTATCATCCTTCATTCTTTTCGCAACATCCTATTTAAAAGAACAACTAAAACAAAATTCATGACAACTGCAATTGAATATAGTACATGTGGATCGCTACACGTATAATTTTCTTACAATAGTTTCAACAAATGTGCAGATCAACAATAGATTTTTAGTTTTATTCCTCACAAATCATGGCCCATTTCAGTCATACTTGTACAAAATTGGGAAAAGAACTTTAACATTGTGTGTCTGTGCATACTCTACATCTTACTGCATTATGTTCTACAGTGCACATAGGCCTCTGCTTTCCATGTTGAAAAGCATTACCAGATGTCTCTCCATGATTGATTGACCTACATCTTAGATCGTCCAGTTTTATCAAACCGTGTTATCCAATGTATGCGCCTAACTAAAAATAATGAATTTCTTTTCCAGGACCACAATAATTATTTTTATGATCCAGCGTAGACTTTGTCTTCGAAAACGACTATATCGTCGTTGTCAACTGTTCATTTTGGCTTTATTATTTTTGTTTTAATTATTTCATTATTAAACCCTTAAATGCCTGATTTTTTAAAAATCATTAAACAAAATTTTTTAGCTTTAATTTCTTAAATAAATTATGGGAAAAATACTTTAAAAAATCATATTTTGTTTTAAGTATGACTTGTGGCTAAAAAACAGTTTGTTGCTTATCGGCAACACTAGGCTTTAATTGGAAAAATAATTTCCCTTGATAAAATTCTACAATATTAAAAACAACTGAATATTAAAAACTATGATAAAGAAATTTCACAAAGTATTTAAAAAAATAATTAATTATTATTACAAATACAAAAATGTATTTCAAAAGATTATAAAAGTCAATGTGGAATACAAAATAAATTGTTTAATTTATGATACTTTACAATATGAGTACAAATTAAACGGTTAATGAATTGTATGGAAATTTTTGAAACAATTATTATTTCTATTAAAACACAGTCCAACACCACATTTTTCACATTTTGTGAGTGTATCGTTTGCAATTTGGGAATTTACCTCATCTTTTTGTCGGCAAATAGAGGCATATGTCCAATTTGGTCTAGTCGAACATCTTTAGGTGGTACATACTGTGATGGACCTCTTTGCTTTTTTGCCAGAATTTCTTCTTCAATCATCGATGAAGGCCTTCCACGCTTAGGGATGTATTTGCTTCCCACCTTGCATAATGATCTTGCAAGTTCTGCTCTGAACTTTTTTTGAGGCAATATATCCGATGGTTGACCATTAGCATTCAAAACTCTTTTATAGAGAAGTCATGCGTTTACTACAGTCAAATCAAGCAAATGGTAAAAGATTCGTAGATACCATTTTCGACTACGAATATTAATTTTGTTAGCTGGCTATTAAACTACCCAAAAGGTCAATGCCTCCCATATGTCGATTGTATTCCTGAATTACGTATGGGCAATTTATTTCAATGATCTTCTTTTGAATCCTGACAAAACGATTGACTTTTTTTACAGGATTTGTTCTAGCGAAAGTAGATAGCATCGTGACGCATTTATTGTCTTTCCAGACTAGTGATGAAATGTTGATGCCATCTACAGTTGTGATCTATTCAGATGAAGAACCCCTATTTCGAACTTTTAAGGAACTTTCATCGGGTAGTTTGCATCCATGAATTCTATTTCTTCTGACTGTACCCAATGTATGGATACTAGTGTTTGCCAAATGTACCATCAGCGGCAATGCCATATAATAGCAGTTGTCAAAATACAACTTATGATTTACTGATCTTGGTATTCTTCTCGACAGTCTAATGACTACATTGCTTGAAGGACGGCAGTCTGGATTCGATTGGTAATTGGTCTTGTTAGCATATTTTAAAAATTATAAGCACATCCAGAAATACCCGCAAGTACAAAAAGTTTAAAACATCATTTATGGGGTTTATTCGATATATATTGCTTTATATAATGTCGGACCTTAGTAGAACACATTTGTTTATCAATTGAGAGATTTTCCTTAAAAGGGATAGAAGCAAAATTGTTGTTTAAAATATCAATGATAGGTCGAAGTTTGTGTAATCTATCATGATTCGAATCATCTCAAGGTAGATTTTTTGGTTGTCATTGAAATGAATAAATTTTCCGATTTTTTCAAACTGATCTCTACTTATTGCGTCCTGAATCAAAGGAAAGCCAAGTTCATGACTCCAACACAATCGAACACTGGGCAAATGCACTAAAGACATGTATAATAGTATCTGTCTGTAATAACAATAGTATATGTCTATAAACTTTTTATTGTGACTTCTTTTAAGTTTCTGCATTCAGTAATAATAGTTTGATTAATTTTCTTTCCACGATTGGTGATTCTTTTATTTTAAACATATTTTTCACTCTTTAAATTTAAAATTAGTATAAATATATCTGAACAAATAAGTTGTAACAAAAAATAAAAAATATCAAAAAATTTTTATGTATATTTAACACTCTTGTAATACTACATTTCCGAAACGTTTAAAAAAATTTTACCTTAGTCTATTGTCACACGAATAGTACACAAAATAATTATTTTTGTTAAATTTCTATAAATAACATGTTCTTTAAATTTCAGAAAACGTTAACATTTACGATTTGAACAGCTACTTTTAAAATTATTAACGTAAAATTAAATTTTCCCAAAAACTAAAAAAAAAATTGAACCCGAAAGGGTTAAAAATAATAAAATACAATTATATACTACTACAAAAATAAACTACTTCTATTGAATATGGAAGAAAATGAAACTAAAACTAAAACTGCTCATTGTTCTATAAACTTAGCTTAATGCCTATTGTTGACAATAAGCAACACACACAAAAATCTACTTACAACAAATATTTTACTGTTAAATACCCAAACAAAACAATAAATATGGACTACATACCTTACTTTTTCATGTGATAATTTTTACTTGATCACTGCAGAACAAAATAAAGCATTTCGCAAGTTTCCAAACAAAACAAAATTCACGTGTAGCAACAATTGAAAAAATAATTCTTTATTTATTCTTAACAGCTGTAGTGCTGTCATCTAAACGTTGAAAATTGATTTAATAATATTGTCAGTATGTATTTTAAAGGCAACATTAGGCGTTAGAGCAATAATATTATTCTAATAGTATTTTAGAAGACTAAATTGGGTATGTTGCCGAAAAGCAACACACGGCATTTAAGGACCATCATAAAAATCCGATAAAACTTGGAGATCTTGGTTCGGGATGTCCATGTCCCTCTTTATCGGAATTAGGTAATGTCTGAAATGTCAAGACACCGTGTAAAAACACCAATTTACGCGAACAAAAATCAAAGTTTAAATGTGTTTTAATGTCTAAGATAACTTGTAACCATTTCATAATCATCATTGTTCATTATGTAACCATCACTGTTCATTATGTAACCATAATTTTATTTGAAAATAATGTGAGGTCCCTCTCAGTAGATATTTTCTGGGCTCTTCCCGTTGGTGGAGATTTGAAGTGATAGTTTCGCCCAACGCAGATGTTTGCCAGATAAAGCTTAATTGTACTTGGAGATCTTGGTTCGGAATTTCCTTGTCCCTCTATATCGGAATTAGGTAATGTTTGAAATGCCAAGACATCACGGAAAAACGCCAATTTACGCGAACAAAAATCAAAATTTAAATGTGTTTTAATGTCTAAGATAACTTGAATAAATGTCCTTCATTATCTATGGAGTTCGGAAAAAGCAATAGTTACATCGTAACATTTAACCCTGGGCTACCACATCTCCTTTTAATATCTTTATTTATAATTTTCTGTTCAAAGAATAAGACTTATTTTCTGAAATATTTCCATAGGTATTTGCTTCTGATTAAAAAAAAAATTGGGATTAGTCTGTAATATTTATAATCTTTTAAGAACCAATTATTGCGTAATTCACGGTCAAGTTTCAATTGGGTTTTCTTCAATTCCCTAGCGAGCATTTGTGTCTCATTACTCGGTACCAGTGTAAACAGTTTTTCATACGTAATATTTTATAATGTAATTTATCAACCACAATAATCACTTGTATTACCCATTTCATACAGACATTATATTGTTTTTAAAACATATAAGAAATAAGGCACATGTCTAAAAACACCTTCAAACACACTAAAAAATTCGTAAAGATATACAAAAGCTTTTAAAATATTTTCATCTCCTGGTCTGAGACATCACCAGTTACTGTTGCTCTGTTTCTTCCTCGCTAGTCACTTTCCTTGAAGTCTTCCCCATTTTTACCTATTCCTAATAATATGTGGCGCCATATATTATCAATTTTTGAATGCATCATATCATTGAATATTTCAGATTTTGCTGTGATTATTTCCCTGGCCTCCCTTAGTAATGCGTAGTTTAAACTATTATAACTTGTTAATTTCTCGACACTTCTGAAGTCCATTGTAATTGGCGATTTAATGTTTATTTAATTGTTTATTGTTTATTTGAGTTTATTTAATAATATATATTATTTAAGTTTAAAAATATTAATTACATTTATCATTATTCAATAATATACTAGATGATTCAAAATAAAGGTATCTTTTAAGAATAGAGGATAGAGGATCTTTTAAGTCTCAGATCGAAAAATAACATGCTTCCACTTATAAAATATAGTCATATCAAGTACAGCCTTTAGATATGGCGTTTGTTTTATTAGAGGTTGTTTACGTATTAAAATGCGATTTTTTTTTCAGTTTTCTTTCTTCGTACTTGCATTTAGAAATAATTGTCATGTGAAGGAAAAGTATTCCATCTTTCTGAGTAGAATATTTGCGAAGATATCGCATGGAAATCTTAGCATAAAACGTCTCCAAAACGAATTAAAAGTAATTAAATTTCAAATGAATTCAATTTCATTCAGGTGTGTTCTCTTGGCACTTGACAGTTCCGTTTAGTGGGTTTTTGATGGCTACTAACTAGAGTTATATATTAATTCTGCTGTCACATGTTTGATAGTTTGAAATAAATGCAATGACACAAAATTGAAAGATTCGTATTGATATATGACTTCAAAGGAAATGGCAAAATGCAGTCGATATTGTAATAAATAATTTTTAATATATAGTGATTTGTTTGAGGCATTAATATGCAGGCGATTTCTTGTAGAACAAATAGCAGAAACAAATGATATCCTGAATATTCACTGATATAGGGTAAAGTGTGGCAAGTGCGTAATTCAGGCATAATACTAGCCCAGATCCTACAGATTTAGGCTCTGGTATTTTGTTTAAAAGGAATAAACTGAAAAGTAACAATAAAAATTTGTATATAATATGTCTAACAAAAACAAAAATTTTGAAGTCCAATTTTACTTTTATATTATTTTTTCAAAGCTTAAACAATAGTTGAGTTTCATATTTACGATCTCTTACAAAATAAAATCTGAATTAAGCTAAATTTCGACATTTTTTTAAAGCTTGATTGCTTTATCGATACAAAATTCATTTAAGGTGGCAACATTTGCAAAATCCTGTGAAAAACAGCTGATGTGGAAGTACGTTTTTCTCAAGAACTACTGAAGCTATTTCTATAATTTCTTTATAATAATTAGTCTTTTTAATAGTCTTTTTAATAGTTTGTTAATTTTACGAAATTTTGAAAACAAAGAAATCTAGATTTATTTTTTTAATTAACATAACAATTGCATTTTTATTTTTATTTTTTGTTGAACGATTTTTGTAATTTTGCTATCAGTATTAAAAGAAAATATTTAAAACGCTTTAGTAGTTCCCGAGAAAATGTACTTCAATATTAGCTGTTTTACCATGGGATTTTGCAATTGCTGTTTGCTCCCGTAAATGAATTTGTATTGATAATCAAATAGACCTTCGAAAAAATCGTGATCATTTATCTGAATCCAGCTTTCTTTGTCTAAGATATCGTAAATATCAAATTTACAACTCAATATTTTTGTTTTTACTAGATATATCACATAAAAATGTGCATTGTTACTTTGCAGTTTATTCACTTTAAACAAACAAACAAGAAACATAGTCTAAATTTGCAGTCTCGAGGTCAGTGCCCCATGTTCCAATGCCATAATCTTGCCCCTTTTTAGACATACGAGTATATAACAACTAATATTGAAGCAAACTAGAAAAAGTTTTCTTATGCAGTCGATTGATGGCGCTCTGACCAACAGTCGCTTTTCAATGAAGCGTCCCACAAATAACAACAATGGACACTACTCTGCAATGATTTTCCATGTGAACTACGCTTTTGCCCTGATACACACTTGCTACGAACACGAACTACCGTAGCGTAATGGGAATTCCTTTAACATGGAAAATCACACAGACATTACATTTCACAGGTCTACAATAAAAATCATAAATATTAAGACGTAAAGGTAACATTTTAATTTCAGCATGAAATCGATGTATTTGTGCATGCGTCAAATCTTCTGGGTATACCACCTGCTCTTGGTGAATGCTTCAAGAATTATTTGGCCGTTCATGGCTAGCGCATCGCAGTCGATACTTTTAGGGTGTTTTCCAGTCCAGATACAAAGCGATGATTCTTAGGATTCATTCATATTGGCGATTCTGTACTAAACGTTGATGCTGTTTTGGAAGTTTGGATTACAATAAATATTAGGCATTTTTTCATTTTATCCTTATTTATTCTGGTTTGTTGAAAACTTTCGATTCTCCATATAAAGTTTGCGAAATCGTTTCGCATGGAAACTGTTTATAGTACGATCAGTTCTTTTGTTTCTGGAAATATTGCTGTTGTTTGGCTTATTTCTCGAGTTATAGGCTTATTTAGCGACTCCATTTGTTACTTAGGCTTAAATAGTTTCCTTTGATTAAGTTATAAGTTATTTGGATTTAACATTTTATAATGTTTGCGAAATTGTAGCGGATGGAAATTATTTATTTAGTGCGCTCTACCCAATACCTCTTTATAGTCCCGTTTTACTCGTGACGCATTTGGATTCCTCAGAACCCGTACTGGCTATGCGGATGACCATATGGTCTGATCGTTTTTCTGAAGGGGTTTATTTCCACTTTGAGAAGTTGAAACTTCATTTTTAAAATGTTCTATTTAATTTTTTATAAAAGCTACATTCTGGTGTTTTATAAATTAATATCGCATTACATTTACATTTCACAGGTCTACAATAAAAATCATAAATATTAAGACGTAAAGGTAACATTTTAATTTCAGCATGAAATCGATGTATTTATTAGTTATTTATTAGTTGTACTTTTTGTGAATTAGAGAGTTAGTTGTACTTTTTGTGAATATGAATTAGAGGTGTATAGAGTACTCGGTATTTGGCCAAATTTTAACTATGTACTTGCTCAATACCAAGTAGTTCTAAAAATTTAGTTTCTTTTTTCCTTAAGCATTATTAAAAAAAAGTACGATGTTTGGCGACAAATGTGTTGGTGAAACAGAAAAGTACCGTAACGCTGCTTTCCCATCACCCCCTACCCACTCATGGAAATGCTCGAATTTTTTGGGGGATTTTACCGAAGGGGTTTATTTCCACTCTATAAAAGCTACATTCTGTTGTTGTTTTTTTTATCATTTTTTTAATTATTTGTTGTACTTTTTGTGAATTAGAGAGTTGGTTGTACTTTCTGTGAATATGAATTAGAGGTGTATAGAATACTCGGTATTTGGCCAAATTTTGACTATGTACTTGCTCAATACCGAGTAGTTCTAAAAATTTAGTTTCTTTTTTCCTTAAGCATTATTAAAAAAAAAAGTACTACGTTTGGCGACAAATTTGTTGGTGAAACAGAAAAGTACCGTAACGCTGCTCGCCCATCACCCACTACCCACTCATGGAAATGCTCGAATTTTTTGGGGGGATTTTACCGAAGGGGTTTATTTCCACTATAAAAGCTACATTATGGGTTTTTTTAAATCATTTTTTAACTTATTTGTTGTACTTTTTGTGAATTAGAGAGTTGGTTGTACTTTCTGTGAATATGAATTACAGGTGTACCAAATATCCTATATTTGGTCACAATTTGATTATGTACTCGCCTAATACTGAGTACTAAAAATTTACTTTTTTTTTTGCTTTAAGCATTATTTAAAAAAAGAAAAAATAGTGTGGAATTAATATGTAAGAAAAATTTAAATAATAAAAGACAGCATGACATACTGTTAGACATTATTCACCACTCTACCTCATAGAGTTTAAATGGGGACGCAGCGTGTTTATAATAAAATTTTAAAGGTTTAGTGCAATGCTTAGAGACATTTGAAATTTCATGCATGCAGTTTAAATTGAGTTTTATTTTATAGTATAATATTTATTATATATATATTTTTTAATTTTTAACATGTATTTGTATTGATTTTATAAAAAAGTTCGTGAAAGTCAGTAAGTTTTAAATGATCATTTTTGCAACAACCATGTTAATTTTTTACAAATGTTAAATTTGGTGCAATCTATTACGATTGGCGACAGAGGTGTTGGTATAAAATAAAAGTACCGTAATCCCCCGCCCTCGACTAGAAATGGGAATACTCAAATTATTACTTTTTTCAGGGGGAATGGAGGTTTCTATTTTTACAATGGATGGCTAAAAACATTGAAAAGTTGTGACTTATATATAAAAGTTCCTTAAAACGATGTGCATGATTTATTAAATCCCTATAACTGAGAAAATTTTTGAAAATAAGTTGCCATTGTTTTTTATGTTTATTTATAGACGATTGCATTTGGTGCTAAAATCCACCAAAATAACATCCTGTATACCCGATTATACCATGTGTACATACCGACACCATTCTAAACAGCCAGTGTCCATCTGAGAATCCAAACAACTCATTAAGACTAGATAACTAAATCAAAAGAAAATTTGAAATGGATCATCAACAAATCAGAAAAAATAATTAAAATTAACGAAAATCTAATCCTACTTTCCAAAGTTATTTACCAAATCAGCATGTAACTGGCAATATGAATTAGAGGTGTACCGAGTACTCGGAATTCGACCAAATTTTGACTATGTACTTTCTTTTTGCTTTAAGCATCATTAAAAAATACTCACAAAAAATTTAAAATTATAGTGTGAAAAATTTGTAATGATTATATTAATACATTATGTGCTTTTCCACCTACCGACTCGATGACTATTTTGTAGTCATAGTGTATAAGAATGCATTTGATGTACAGTCGGTGTCGGATAATGACAGCGACACGGCACCGATAAATTATACACGATTGTCATTATCCGACATCGGTGCATGCAAAATGCAGTCATATGCAGTACGTGCTTTTCCACCTACTGATTTAGAGGATGATTTTGTTATCATAGTGTATATGAATACATTTTACATGAAATAGATGGTAGATAATGACAATCATATGCGAGTTATCGATATTGTGTCACTTAATGCAAAAGCGCTCCAAAGATTCAAATACAGCCAAACCTTCACTTAACTTTTAATGTAGTATACAGGAAGGTAATTTTAGTATATGTCTTTATGCATATAGTGCATCATATCTGTATGCACGTTAATGCAAATAACTTAAGAGTGTTTTTCTATTTACCTACACAACACTGATAAAACGTATACGATTGTCGTTATTCGGCATTGATTGCTCGCAAAATGGATTTATGTACAGTATCATGACAAAATAATTATTGTATCAGTAGATGGAAAAGCATTTAATGAATTAGCACATATATGAATGCATTTTGCGCCCACCAATGTTGGATATTGGTAATCGTGTACAATTTATCGGTGTTGTGCCAGTTAATGGAAAAGTGTCAGATTAGATAAATGAGAGATTCTGTGCGTGCATGTGTGAGTGCAACTCCACCAATTGCGGGTTTCCAGCCTGGATTTAACAGGGGGAGGTTTTTATTTATTTGAATTATTACTAAGAATTAGTCTGTAAAACATTCTACTATTCTAAAGCAGTTATGACCTTTTTTTCTATGGTACCATAAAATTGTTTGCCGTCAAGTTTTGACGGGTTCCATCTAGTTTTCTTTAAAGTGAAATATTTCTGATGTATTTTTTTTGCTGATTTCGGCAAAAATACTCAAATAATTCTAAGACTTATAAATTCAATACAAATTGATAAATTCAGTTTGGTTAATAAATTAAAAATTTTGACATAAAGACATAAGAATTTCTAATAGATAAATTATAAATTTAGTCATAAAGACACCATACACCACAAAACATCATAGCCGACTGCTACTGGTTGCTGCAAAAGAAGGTTTTCGCAAGCTGTGCACAAGACAAAACGTTTTTAAAGTGCGGGGATTCATCTTGCTGCAGAAATCGAGGCGCAGAAAAAGCATTATAATGATTTTCCACTTTGTGACAGCTATAGCAAATATAACAAAATAATAAAATGTAATATATATATATATATATATATACAGGGTTCTCGCTGATTTTTGACCAACAATAGTAATTTGGCTAATCAGAAATAAAAAAACCTTAGACAAATCAAAAAAAAAAAGTTTAGCGATATAGATTTGTTGTGAAACACTGAAAAATCGATGTTTTATCCCTTATTATTAGAGTTGCAAAGAACCGGTTTATTCCCAGGTTTATTTCCAATAGACCCGGTTTATTCCCAGGTTTATTCCTAAAAGACCTGGTTTATTCCCAAAAAACCCGGTTTATTTCCAAAACACCCGGTTTATTCTCAGGTTTAAACCGGGTTTTTTCTAGCCTTTGCAACTCTACTTATTATTAATTCTTTTTTTTTTCAGTATGTTCTAAAATAACCCAAGTTTTTGTAACTGCTTATAGATCAGTTATTCATCTAAATTCAACTATCTGCTACAAAACTATTAAACATATGTACATTCCAAATGCCTTTCGCAATCAAAGAAAAATTCCAAACCCAATTTAACTCATTAAAATGTTACAAAATAAAACTTCCAACCCATGTTAATTAAGGATTTTAAGATATATTCAATGAATTCTGAAAATTCAAAATATAAGAAATAAAATATATGTCACATTGAAAAAAAAAACTTTATTTTTCTAGAATTATTCGGCTTTTCATTGAAGCCCATACTTCTAAGGCAGTTTTCAAAATCTTACTGCTGCCTATTAGGCCAGTTAACGCATTCTGCATTATTCACATTTTTATATTCATTCGATTTCTTAGTTTAATTTTTGTTGCGTTCATCACAATGAAGCCTCTGTCACAGTCCACTGAATGTAAGTGGCAAGATTGCAGCAAAATGCAGCATGTTACATGTTATCGGATAAAGCTGCTGCAGATCGTTTTTTCGAATGAAATCTATGGAAACTCCTAAATGCATGGTCCTGCAACATCTCAAGAAACTTTTAAATAATTTCCATTCTGACAATGTATCAGATAAGGAACTGCCTTTATCATACAAATACATACAGCAAATGCAGGTTAAAAATTGATTCAATTTCTTTTATACCATAGTTTTGAAAATTTCCTTACCCGTTTAGTAACGTGAATATGAGTATCACCTGTACTAACACACACACAAAAATTGAACACTCGCAACTTGGCGAGTCTAATCGTTCGTTTACTCGCCAAATGAAGCATTTTGTCGCGATTTTGCACAATGGCGAGCGGCAGCGAGAATCCTGTATATACATATATATATTACTATGTATAGCATTTTTGTAAAGCCATTTTTAATAAAGTTTTCTAACTTTCCTAGACCTTTAATGTGACTTTCCCAGATCTTTAATTTTTTTTCACTTTGCGAAAAAAAATCTTACACGATAAAGAGAAAAGATTTTTTTTAAAAACTCAGCTTATCAGAAAAAATTAGAAATCAGAAGAGAAAAAAGCATTTTGTTGTAGGCCTGTGCTATTAACCTTATAATCATTTTATAAGATTATTCAGTCGTAATTTTTAATAATAGTTTAATCTACGCATAGGGCAATGTCAATGTGAGAAAAACGTAAGATGCTTATCGCCCAATTTCTAGATCATCGCCAATAATTCATCAACATTTGCACGACAACTGGAAGTTAGTATCATATAGTTTCGCTGTTGAAATCTACAGCGCTGTATATCACGCATGAAGTGAATATTTTATACTATTATTCTGGGAGACAAAGTCTGGGAAACAAATTTTGTTTCACTAATAAATGGGAGGGAGAAGCAATGATGTTGAGTTTCGTGTACTTAAATTAACTTTTAGTTTAATTCAACTTTTAATTTTCTATATCGCAGTTCTCTTTATATAAAGTTAAGTTTAGATATCTGTTTCCTCCAAGGTTTATTTAAATACAGTTTAAAAAAAAATATCTTTATTTAATTTTGTTTTTCTTATATTTGGACTTCTGAAGTAAAGCGTATTTCACCAGTAAATGGATTTGTGGATTTGAAGTATGCATTACATTCAACGTCAAATATCTGAGCGAATCTTAATTTTAAAAATCTCACCTATAGAAGCAGAACTTTTTTTAATGTTGATTTTTAGACGCAAGTCAATGTTTTTCTAAATGTAAGTTGCGGGAAAGAGGGTCATGTCCAGGGTTGTAAAAAACCCGGTTTTTTTAAAGCCCATCCCGGGCAGGTAGCTGGGCAGGTACCCGGGCAGCTACCCACTACAACCCTTATAGTTGTAAAAAACTCGGGGTTTTAAAAAAAACCAGCCCAGGCGGGTAGCTGGGTGGGTACCCGGGCAGCTACCGACTACAACCCTGGTTATGTCAGGTGTAAATTTTGCATTCTAACAGCCCCTTGTAGTACAAATGTCATATCTAACAATATGCACTCTATTTGAAAACGTTTTGTAATTAAAAGCATGTTCCAATAATTCACAGTTTAGCAGATAATCATCACAACGTCTGTTTGGAATCATCCGGTATATGATTTATTATTCTTGGATTTTATCTGGAATTCATAAAATTTTATTTTCTCGTACTAATTAATTATATCTCTCATTTCTAATGCTTTTGAATTTGTTTATACCTTGATTCCATTAAGTGGGATATCTCAGCTATTCTTGATAAATACTTTGCCAAACGCCATATCATAATGCAAAAAATCCTCATTTTAATACAAATTCTCGAAACCCCCGGGCACCCGGTCGTCTATATATTTCAATTTATACATCGACTTTTCTTTGTGTGATCTCAAAACTTTATTTAAGTTTCCAGAGTGCATAGGTTTTGTGTATTGCCATCATGTTTTGCCTTCCGAATTTGGTTATCTTCTACAAAATTAAATATTTCATATAAGTCTTATATTAATCTCAACATTTATTAGAAGTACCAGAGGTATTTTTGGTTATTTTATTTCATTAAGCTCCATTTGCTCTTCCTATTTTTAACTTTCATGTGAATAATTTGAAAGTTACAAGTGGTTTACGGATCATACTATTCTTTAGATATTTGATTAAAATTAGGTTTTTATTCCGTTATGAATTAAAATATTTATGCATTCATTCATAACACACGCATATAATATGCTGGAAATATATGACATGTTCTCAGGACAACCATTCTAATATATAATCATATTAACCCCTTCTCGACGCATAAGGTGACAGAATCCTTGATTATTCCTATCAATAATTTTTAACGGTAAATTTTGCCATTTTTAATCCGAGCATTTCTGCAATTAAATTAGGCAAAATTTTTTGCTTTGAAAAACAGGTGATAAAAGATTAAAAATTCTGTAAAGAGCTCTCGTCACGGAGGAGTTAATGAATATTCCTGGCATCTATTATCTAAAAATACAGTTAAAAAAAACGCATGATTTTCATCCAGAAGCAAATATGCTGAATTAAAAAAAAATTGTAAAATAGCTGGAATTATAATGCAGGAAAAAGGTTAACTTACACTACTTAATTACTGCAATTCGATCAGTAAAACTAACGTTCGTACATATAAAGAGGATAGCAAAATTTAAAGAATGCTACAAGTATCACAAAACATTTCTGCTGATGTAGCAGAATAAAGCATCAAACAGGAAGAGATAGTGTAAGATAAAATGCAAATAGCTCGAAGACGTAGAAGAACATGTATCAGGGGAAGCAATACGCAAAACATGTTCTAAATGCTTTATCTCATTACCAATGCATAAATGATTCTCGCATAATTCTTAGGCAAGCATTTTCGAGCTCTTTGCCTGTGATACTACTGCAAGTATCGAACGTCTTTTGGTGGGGTCCCGTTTTATTTAGTAGTCGTGATTATGCACTATGATTGATTCCAGCTCGAAAGTAACATTCGATATTTTTTAGATAAAAGGACCTAGTTAGGCAGTGAAATGCTTTTTTCAAGTAAGTGCTTTGTCAGTTTTTTAGATTAACATATTGGCGCATGGACACATTATCTTGTTGGTGATAATGTATTTTACTAAAAATGCTTAAAATACTGTTTAAAGCGCCATCATTGTTTACTTTCAATGCCTTATAATTCCATATCTCGGTCCAAAAGGATATTCTGAGTGAGCTTCTTTTACCCGTAAAACACTTTAAATGGATGCTGGAAATAAATGCATTTTAGAAACAAAAGGACAATACATTTGTGTAGTAATTTGTTGCGAACTGTTGCAGGCAATCTTGTAAGAACGTAAAGAAACTAGATGTTGTCCGATTGCATCTGAGACTTTGGTTAAGAATATTTTTAAAATCTTCTGTTGATGTTTGAATTTCAAGTGCTGTTGAAAAAATTATAAACACAGCATCTTTAACAGTAAAACAGAACAAATAAAACTCAAAATAGTATAAAGCTTTCGTAGATCTTTTATTTTTAATGAAAGAGCAAATCATTAGGTTTGCTCTTTATAATTTGTGACGTTAATTACGAACGAAATGAAAAAAAATCTAATGTTGACTTTTAAAAGAGTACTTTGTCTGAAACTGTATCATAGGATCTCAATTATATCTACATTCTGCAAACAATCTCTTAAAAGACGTCTTTTCTGTAAATATTTATTATAGCCTTTAAATTAAAAGCAAATATTGGTGAAGTAAAAATAAAAAATAAAAACATAAAATAATATAAAATTAATGTATCTGGTTCTCAAAATTATGTTTAAACTGTATTCCTTCATGCAACAGTGCATAAAGAATCAGAAGATGAATCTCTTTACTGAAAAGAAAATTATGGAAACATCTTTGTTTGGAAATTAAGCACTTCGCAAAGCTTTCAAGGATTTTTGCGCATAGAATTGTCAGTCACTTTCACAGTAAATCAAACATAGATACAATTATTTATATTGTAATATAATATGTTAATCACTTGATAATTATTACTTCAACAGTTTAAATCTTACATAATAGAGTTTTTCTTTTTGTACGAACTCAGTCAAATTATAAAATTAAAAGAAACTAGTTATTGGGGGCCACCGTAATACTTCCCATCATGGATATGCATAATATAAAATATGAAAATAAAACATGTGTAAACTATTTCATTGCAATTCGAATAAAATCGTGGCTTGATGACGTCATAAACTTTAAATGCTCTATTAGTCCAAATTTGATAATCATATTAAGTAACGGTTTACTGAGTCTGATTAAGCATCTCATTTCCAATTAAAATATATCTTTGAATTCAAATTTGAATTAAATACAGGGTCAGGAAAAATCGAAGAGTGTGGAAAATAGGATTACAAATATCTCGGCAACTAATTATCCGATCGACTTCTTTCTTTATGCAAAATTTATGTTTTCTTATTGTCTTTTATATTCTTTTCTTAAAATAAACAATTTCGAAAATTTTTATGTACTTTTTATCAGAACGAATATTTCGAGAGTCCGAAAAAAAATTGTTCCGGATAATCAAGGTTTCTGAAATTCAATAAGCTTCTTTCCATTATTACATACTAAGTACACACCAAATTTCAAGTCTCTATCTTGATTTGTTCAGGAGATAGAGCGTTTACAGAGACACAGACAGACAGACAAAAAAAAATTTCTAAAACATTTTTTTTTTCGGAATCTCCAGTGTCTGAAATGTGTAAATCCGTCAAATTTTTTTTTTCGATTTTCAAAACGATTACAAGACTTACCCTATACTACGTATGATGGGTAAGTAAAAAAAGACATAATATTTTATTAAAATTTGTCATTAAATGTTGCACTGTCATTAACCTTGCTATTTAAATTATAATAGCATGCCAAATTAAATTATTATTTAAATAAATTTATTAAAGAGTGTTAAAATATACCCAAGTAATTTATTTCAATGACTAACTTTAGAGAACTTCATGATTACAAAATTTCACGATATCTATCTTTCTAAAACTATTTGAATGAATAAAAAAATTGACTATTATAGTTGAAGAATAGAACGAATATATTAGGTACATAGAATATATTTGGTATATACCGATATTTAGGGTGTCTGAAAAAGTAAGAAACACTTTTGGCTGAAGATTCTATGAATGAATCTAACGTATATTCGGATTACATTTCGAAATAATGTCTAAATTTTAAACAGTTGTGTCATTTTCACTAACAATAAATAGTCACATAATACAGAATATTGCCTGTTGTAGCAGTTTACCTATTCTTAATCTATTCTGTATAAAATAAATAAATATGTGTTTGCTTGCATTAATTTATAAAATTATTGATCAAATATGTTTAAGACGTATAATATAATCATTACAAAATAATACAGCAAAGTGCTACAAAATTTAAATTGCATTTAAAATGGTGCTATTTGTATTTTGTCAGTGATTACAAGATTTTTTTTAAACTCAAGCAACTTCTGTGCAACATTGCATTAGTAATATTAACTATACTAATTTCAATTTATCAATACTTAAAAGATTTTTTAAAAGACTGGGAGGCTTCGCTACAACATTATAGTATCAACAATTTTTACATCATTTAGTTTGGCAAAGAAAAATCCTTGCGCATTATTCTTTGTTTATTATTTACTGTAGGATACTGGTTACATGATAATTTTAAACTTTTAATGTGATTTATTCTAATTTATAAATAAATAAATCCAAAATACCTCTATCCACTACATTCCTGTAGACAAATCCCAAGCATCTAATTTGACTTATGAATCAAATTAAACTTGCAATGTTTAGTTTACAGTGTTGGAAAAAAATAAGCTGCATTAATAAGTAGAAAAATAATTATAACACACATTTTAAGACAGTTAAAATATACATACTACTATTTGCTATGAGAAGGATGCTGCTGCTTTATTTCTAATAGATGTGCAATATTTGGTTCAATGTTTAAAACATGTTTCCATAAGACTAGTTCGATATTCAGACGATGTCTACATTCATTTCTCATGTGCACAAGTTTGGAGAAAGTCTTTTCACACCAAATTCATAACAAGCTAAAGCTATCAAATTAACATTATTGGAAATATCTAAACTCTCATCTGGTAGTTACACGTTCATTCTATTAGTTCTCAAAATTGTCATACTAGTCTGTGATTCTGGTCTTAACAGTATCATTAGATAATGAAATTCAATTTAAATCCTTTGCTGTTTTTTCCTTCTCTAATTGTGGTGATCATTGCTTTAGCAGCAGGTAGAATTCAATTTGCTGAAATTGTGTGAAGTTTTGCAGACTTTGCTACCATCAGAGATACCTGATATGATGTAAAAACGGCCTTTACATGATTGGAACCAGTTGTGGTCTTTTCATTTCATTCCTGACTTGCTTTCAGTTCTTTTAACTTGCTTTAAAAAAAAGTCATTTGGTTTGTTTGCATACTCTTCGTGTTTAATTTGTCTTCGGAGTTTTGCTGGTCTCATACACTGATTTGGCAGTATATCGTTACAAATAATATTCTGACTGTTTCTTGTTATTAATTTAGGTGCTCGTAAATCCAAATGTTAAATGTTATTCAGAGCACTAACGCTTTCCCCTTGGCGATATTTTCTTCTCTGTTCAATTCTGCGGTGTTGAATCATCATCGTCTAAATCTATCTCCTTCTCATCTTTACAATTTAATGTACCAGTCTTTTTAATCACTCATCCATATCTTAAATAAAACATATTGTCGAACTATGTAAGTATGTAACAAGAGAGACTAAAATACGAGCAGTGCATTTAAAAATGACACTGGCTCTAGTAACAATATCGCATTTTTTCAAATGATTTCGAAAAAATGTGAGCCGGCTTCTGTTACCTCTTAAAAACAAATTTCTCACTCGTGCATCTCATTTTTTAAAATAAATATTCTTGCACATTTAGAAAGAGAAAAAGGCTTATGATTTTTGTAAAGCTTGTTTTAAGTCTTAAATTATTTCCTAATTTTGGGAGAAACTGCACTTTTTGTAGATTTTAAAACTGTATTTTTAAATAATAAAGTTCACAAGTACATAGCTTCTGTTTTTTGTTTAGAAATTTTAAAATAAATGTTTCTCTTTCGTTTAAATCTCAAATAATTGTAAAATATTGCTTAGGTGAATTTTTAGAATCTCTTTTTAATGGAGAATCTTTATTAATCCTCTGACTGCTTAATTTTTTTTTCAAAATCCTTTCGACCAATATTACATATTTCAAATCATCATGTATTTGAAATATGTAGGATATTTATCATTTGCATTTTTACCCTTTGACTGCGAAATTTTTAAAACAAAATAGCTCCAAAAATGGCGTATTATATAATTTTTTCTACAAATCGCTCTTGCCTGTGGAAATCGCGGGATAAGGGGTCGGAGGGTTAAAAACAAACTGTGCTTTCGTTTTCTTGCAGCGACAAACAGACCGTATGGTCATGTGATTGTTACTATGACAGCTCGAAACATTATGCATTTTAAAGCAAACTGTAGAAAGGTAAAAAATATTTTGTAAAAATTTTGACTTGCGTTGTGATTCATTCATAGTATTGTCCAGGAAAGAGGGGGGGGGGCATTCCATCTCTAGAGCACTGACATGCCTTCCATCTCTAGAGCACTGACATGCCTTCCATCTCTAGAGCACTTACATGCCTTCCTCGTTAGATTCGGTGTTTTATGCTTATTAATGGTCTAGGCTAGACGTTCTTGTCCTGCAAAACTACCCCTAAAAGAACTACAGAAATTACTTCAAGAGAAAAAAATATATATATGAATTATCACTGAGCTTGGAGACTCCCAGTCGTAAACTCGCGGACACCCAGGGGTCCGCGGACCACAGTTTAAAAATTCCTGTGTTAAAACATTTTTTTTTCAAAATGACATTAATTATCTGTCATAAATTTAATGTCATAAATTTTGTGAAGGGTCAGAGAAAAATTATGATAGCCACAAAAGTTAAATGAAAGTTATTTATCATTCTTTCTTTTACGAGCATCGACTTTCATCGTCCTTCCCTCGTTATACCAATCTTCAACTGTGTTTTTCAAATAACTTTTATTGTTCTTTCTCCCCCCCCCCTTTTTTATACCAATCTGCAACTGTGTTTTTTTCAATTTTTCAAATGATTACTTTCATTTTTGCCTTGATCCAAGTCTGCCTCTGAAATAGTCCACATCTCAAGCTAAAAGATGGCAGTGTCACCTCAAATTTAGTAAAAATTTACTATCATATTTTTTGTCTCCAGAACATTCATATGGAATCTTTTAAGGCGTTGTTTCAGTAGCAAAACGCGTGTGAATCAACTCAAATAGATTCCACTTTAAACACCACACTACATACACAGGCTTTTAAAACATTAAAATTTAAAACTCCTACGATTATTTTTTTTTCTAAAATTAGTATTTCAAAATGATACAACTAAAAGGCGGTCTTCACATGGCATTCTGGTAATAATAAATTGGAAATTCTTTTAAAAATGACCATGATTATTCAGATGGAACTGAACAATAAATATGAAATAAAGTAGCTTTTAAATTTGTTTTGGCATCTAATGCAAAAATTTCACCTTTCCCAAACTTCTTTTCCTAACAGTTTACAGAAAATAGTCGTATAAATAACATTTTGCAACACACATTTCGTTCATTAAATGAAACTATAAATGTTTTTAATGTATTTTTTTTCTTTTATTTGACCTCAGTTTTCTTCCATTAAACTCATATTTATTTAAAAACAATGCATTTCTTATGAAAGATTTCAATTTGTTCGTTTTCAAAAATTAATCGGTTTTTAAATTTATAGATTGTAGTTAACTAAATGATAGTATATGAAAGTATCAAAAAAAATAACCAGAATTAAAATATAGGCATCATTACAAAAAAATCTCGGAAAGATCGAATGAATGAATAATTGCATATGATGAACTAAAATTAGAGAACGAATAAAGAACTTGATACGTTTTCGCAAGTGCAAGTATACCTCTAAAACTAACGATTTAGGAATTAGCTATTGGAAAACGATAAGAGTCCTGTTGCAAAATCCTTAAATGATCCTGTATATATAAAGTACTGTTTTTAAGAGAAGCCAGTAGACGTTGGGCGTAGGGCCGTGGCGGCTCAATAAAAAGGTCCCAATCAGCAGAACCTAAGTTACACCCACACACACGCAGATATATATATATAAATCCAGTCATATATTTTTATTAATTTATTCAATTAGATTTCTATGTTACAAAATAATTCAGAATAACTTTTAATTACTTTTTAATTTTAATCATTTTTAGTATTAATTGGTTTTTACAGTTAAAAATAAAATTTTAAATATTTATTATAAAAATTACTACACACTCTTATTTCTTTAACTGACTTTTTTGGTTGTTATTTTTATCTGCAACTTGTTAACAACATGGAGCAAAGTTAATTTTTTTGTGTTTTTCGGCGAGTTACAAGGTTTTTTATTAATTTTTTTCTGGTATGGAATGTTCTTTAAACTTATGTTATTTTTTTCTATCGCATTTGTCATTTAATAAAGTTTTAAAAATCAATCGAATCCCCTCTCAAAAGATATTTATTGGGAAAGCAAATTTTCACACGACAGAAATTACATGCCTCATATTATTTGTAAATGTGTAGATCGTAGCCTCTAAAGACGCGTTTGATTTTACAAGTTATTCATTTCATTTGAATTTCCTTAAGAAAAAAAAATATATAATGCTTTGTATATTTTTATGCATTTTAACTCTTGGTTTGACGTTGTTTTTGTAATTGGTTTTCAAAATATAATCTGCTATTCTCAATTCAATTTGGATTAATCGATTTCTGAATAATTAAAAAAATCATACATATACACGCATACACACGCACACACACACACACACACACACACACACATATATATATATATATATATATATATATTAAGCACAAAGAATTAGTGTAATAGAATCAGGAAGTTCAACATTTTAATGAAAAACTACAAATTCAGAGAAAAGGAAAGGACAAAGGAAAAACTGAAAATTTTGGGCCAATTTAAACGTAAGAGAGATTCAGCTGTATCTTTTCAGCGTTTGTGCATCACGGCACACTGTTGCGCTGTGCACGTTCTTCATTCCAACCGAATTCAATTATTGAAGGCAATTATTAAAAAATAATTCATATTATAATTCCAAGACATTAAATGCTAATAGTTTTGAGACAACAATCGCTTATAACTCAATATGTAATTCATGTATAAAAAAAACTTTTCGATTACAAATCACTTCAATAATTGTACCTGCAATCATTATGCTTTTATGTTTCAAAATGTGTTAAAAAGTTTCGAATTGTTCAGTGCTTTTTTTTTAATCGCTTTAAAATTGTCTACTGTTACGTCAAATATGATTGACAGGTGATTTCGCTTGAGCAACTCTACTTCCTCTTTCCGAAGTGTGGTGGCCATGTTTAAACTTTGTAAACGGTCTTTGTTTTGGAGATAATTGAATAAAATTCAATTACAGTATGTTGTATTATTTTACGTATGCGAGTATATTGTCTTTGAACAGTTCTGATATTTTGTTTAACTATCTACATTTTTTTTATTAAGATTTTTTTTTAAATGTCTTGCGTTCTACCATATCCTCTTAGAGATTACTAAGTATGTCGAGTATTCTTTTCGCAACGATTTTTTGTAATATTGCAATTAGTAATTAATAAATTTATTGTACGGAACCCTTTGTATGCGAGTAAAACTCGAAATTGATTGATTATTTTTATTTAACGAAAAACAAACCAGCAAATAATATGAAATACATCAATACTATTTCCCCATCTTCAATTGCTTAAAGTGTTCATTTCAAAATCTTTATTACTCTTTAGATATAAAATCTTATAAAAGAATATTTAATGAAAATGCACATGTTATGTCAACTAGATAGAGCAATTCATACGTCATTCTTTTTTTCTTTTTCTAGTCTATCTGTCCTCGTGTGTTTTTGGACTTGCTTGTTTGGTAATAAAAAAAAAATGAAATCCATGTTTTAAGCAATTAAAAATTTAATAATTTAATTCAGCATAAAGTGCAGAAAAATTAGATGAAAAATAATTCATTTATTCATTAAAAAGGTTATAAATATTAAATTAAAAACATGAAAACATTTAAAATGAATCCCAAGTTCACTCATTATTAAAAGAGGTAAAATTAAATAAAGGTTTTAAAACATTAAAACCCTTCTATAGATGATTGTACGGAATGTATAGAATGTATAGAATTTATTGCATGCAATAAAATATAGCGCAATAATATATTGAATTATTCAATGTGTCAATACGAGTAATTTATCCCATTGTTAAATGAAAAGTATCAATTATGTATCATTTATTTATAGTATAATACTTTTATCTATTAAAATATCTAACAAGTATATTATATCTAATATGTTTATTATATCTATATATCTGATATATAGTATTGTTTCCCCGACTTGTTTAAAATTTTATAGTTTGGTAGAGGACAAAAGGTATAAGATATCCTCGAAATAAGAGCGTGCATTTATCAAACATAAAAAAGAAAAATGAATTTTAAATGTTACAGAAACGGATACATTTACTTATACTGTTTACCGCATTATTTCTCAGAACGGTGTAATTAAATTGTTTGCATCCCTGTGACATGAAGACAGAGATTATTGAAGATTCATTGAAGTTATCACTAGAAAATTTTTAAAGATTGTTAAACATTTTATTTTTATCAATGTTTATTTATTTATTAAACTTTAGTCAATTGTTAAATTTTTTACATTGTAAACTAAAGATTTTATTTGAAGCTAATTGAGTTTTATGTTTAGTATTATTTTAATAATTAAAAGAAAATATTTATTCAGATACAATAAGTGCTCTTTAAAAGTCCATTAATTAATAAAATGGTTTTCTTAATTTTGGTGATGAAACATAAATACATAATTAGCAGAAATGCAGTCTATCTACAAAGCATATACAGTACTACAAAAATTATAAAATCATAATTCTTTTTAAATCTAAAAAATTGCGACTGGCAGAAATAAAAGACTCAGTTAGCTAAAAGAAACATTGTAGTTTTCAATAGAAATATTGTTGTTGATCGAAACATTCGTTTTCATAACAAAGAAAATTATTTAAAAAATGTTGCGATTTCGCACTACCATCAGGGAATGGTTTAAAAAGTATAATTTTCAGAATGGTAAGTTGTATTTTCCACAGTAAATCGCAATATATAACTAATTAAATAATGTTTCTCTTCATTATCGCAATTTTTAACATTTCGCACAAAAGCAGTTAAAAATTATTTCATACAAATGCCGATATTTATAAAATATTTAATATATTTATATTCGAATTGTAGTATGGTATTCTATTGTATTATGTCAAGCTTTCTAACTGTGACATTATATTTGGTTGAAAATTCTACATGCTATAAACAAAAAACACGCAGAAAATTTCCTAAATATTTTAATGAAATTGTTATATCTCCATGCATTTACGTGATAATTTTACACAAATGTTATACACGATAAGCATAAACATGTTCTACTGCTATTGATCTTCTCGAGCATTTTATTTTATAGAGTGTTCACAAATATTATATTTTCGCTCAATTTGTTGTCGGTCGCTTGTTTATCCTTGTGACCAAACCTTCACTAAAACTATGAGGTCAAACATGTTCTTTATATTCCTGAAGTTCCAGAAGAATTCGTTAAGTATTTCTTTAGATATTCGACAAAACATTTAAAATCGAGAATATATATAGTATCTACCCTATATATATAAAATCCTAATGAAACGAATTTGTGAAACGATTTTATGAAACGAATTTATGAAACGATTTTATGAAACGACTGATTAAACGACTGATTATGTTTCAGGGCTATTTTTAATAAAATATTAAACGCTTGATGGTGAAATTAATACCAATTGTCCATAAAAATCCGCGGATGTCAAAACTGGTAATAGAATTTTGAAATTGGAATTAGTTTTCGAGATATTAATTTTTTTCTAATTTTAATGACATTTCTGTAATGATGGCAACTAATTACTCAGTTTTTTTGTGACAAAAAAGGGAAAAAAATTGAAAAGGATCCCGATAGGGATTATTGATTTCTTTTTATTCGTCATTTTCAAATTGAAATTGAATTTATCTTTTATTTCAATCGATAATGAAGACAAAATTGTGATTAAATTATGTTTTTCAGGAAAATTTGAAAAAAAAAATCACATTTCTATCGTCAGGATTCAATCGTCTGTCAGCATTTAATTTAATTTATAAACTGAAAATATTTTGAATAAATTCGTCCAAATGACGTCATTTATGTAAAAGCCGAGGCTAACGAAAAAGAAAGGCTACCACGGTGCTTTACGCGTATCTTTTTTTACAGACCGTCAGAGCCACGTGATGTTCGAATGCACCAGTGCAGGTGCAGAATCACGTCACTCTAGCGGTCTGTAAAAAAAGATGAGTGGAATGCACCGCGGTAGCCTTCCTTTTTCGCTAGCCTCGTGTAAAAGCAACAGAAAGGGGGGAAAAGGAATTAATAGTAATTATTATTTATTGATATCATTTTGTTATTTTTTTGTAAAATTTAATTAAACGAATTTATAAAATCACTAATTCGGATATTTGAAACGAATATATAAAATAATAATTGTCCAACTGAACGGAAGGAGAATAAAAAAAAAAAAAACGTCAAGACCCTTATAATAGAAAAGCACCAAAAGTTCATTGGTTTTTTTTCATAACTTTTGGCAACAAATCTATGTATATTAACGAATCTATCCCTTTTTGAAACTCGAATTACGCCAAACCTAAAAGCAAAGAATCCTATACTGGAAAAGAACCCGATTTTCTTATGGACAATATTCAAGTGACATAACATGGTGTAAAATTATCGCGGATAGTAAATTTGTTTAAATATCTCATCAATTAATGCCGAATAAATGCAGGCATGCATGCACAAAATATTTAATTAATTTTGTATGATAAATAATTATTAGGAAATTCGTATATACATATTAATTGAAATAAATAATTTACATATTTAAAATAACATGAAAATATGCATGATGGTGCATTAAAATAGAGAGAAAATTAAAACCTGTTACTGAAAATGTCTATAACAGAGTACTTTTCAATACCGTGGTTCTTAATGTTATTCACAAGAGATGGAATTTTTCTCATCCTTAAACGCAAAGGAAGAATAGAATACAGATCGTTGTTATAAAAG
The DNA here is from genome assembly GCA_963931845.1 of Maratus michaelseni. Classification (NCBI taxonomy): domain Eukaryota; kingdom Metazoa; phylum Arthropoda; class Arachnida; order Araneae; family Salticidae; genus Maratus; species Maratus michaelseni. The sequence goes on from OZ007586.1 coordinate 299,707,032, forward strand.
TCCCAGAGATAGCCACAATTTAAACCTAACCATTTTATACAAGCTGGTTTTCAAGCTGTAATTGATTTTACTTATCAATCCCGAAAACAGTCGTCAGTTGTCGCAACAGCTATGTATGAGGCCATGATAATAAAAAAATGCCCCATTAAAACGTTAAAAGCATGGCAATCCAATTACAGATTTACCAATATTTTTAAAATAAAGCACGCTCGAAGTCTGAGCGGGGGTTGGTGAGCGTAGCTCGCAGGGGGTAGGCCCCCTAGTATATATATAATTATTCATTAACTTAATCGTATTCTGTATACACTTTATACTTACCTGTCTTTAAAAAAATTGGAGATTTGGTCAGTTTTCTTCCTAGAACTTGTTTGCTGTATTTTGAATTCAAAGGTATAATATACATATAGAAGATTCCATAAGATATTCATAGTTTTCCAATTTTTGCTTTTTCGTTTTATTAAGTTTAATTCCCGCCGTATCCTTTCCGTTGCTTTTTTTTAATATATCATCCTTTGTTTTTCACATGTGTTTTCATTTTTAAATAAATATATATGTGTGTGTGTGTGTGTGTGGATGGATGTATATCATAGCTGTTAAACTTTTCATTTTTTGAATTAGTAGTACTGAAATCAGAAAATGTAGCATCTGTGATAAATAATAACCTTTTCGTTTGCATATTAACATTTCAGGTAATCAACTTACAAAGATTGTTTTTTTTCTCAATTTAAAGGTAACGTGCCACAAACATCATCATGGATCATTTTGTACTGCTTTACAAAATTTAAAAACAACACTCAAATATTTTTTTTCTTTAAAATGTTTTCCGGTGTTAGAAGGAATGGGTAAATATCACCTGAATAAAGTTACGTCATTACGTCATTCTTACAGAACTTTCTTCACAGTGATATTACTGTATTTTTTTAATACTTTTTGTTGTAGTTGTAGAGAAAATTTTCAATATTTTCAGAAAATCTTTATTATGTCATTTGAGATACGTAATTGTGTGAAATGTTGCTTGAAAATCCTTTCAAAATCTATGTCTTATTACAATGCCCTACTAGATGCGTAGAATGGTGTAAGTTTTTAACACATTGGTGTCATTTTTTAAACACATTGTTGACTTCAATGTTGCCAGTTTTAACACTTTCGTACATAATTGAAAAGTTCTTATGACTTCGGTTTCTCTTGCCGCCCACGCTCTAACTCGCGTAAATATACTTGGATTACCATGAGCATGGTGTATGTTATTGAGGTTTACCATAGGACATTTACTATAGAAAATGGAGTGTGTAACATTTATACTTCGTTTATTGCCTATGAGCGGTGGATGTGCGTTTTCAGATGCGGTACGCGTTATTAAGCTTAACCTAATTTTATACATTACGTGGTGTATATAAATTTTATAGCTCATATACAGGTTTGCACAAAAAAATCGTAAGCAATACTGCGTATGGTAGTGAATTGCTTAGATGAATGTTTTAATTGTGTTATATATTTTCCAGCTTAACCAGTCTATGCTAAGTTATGTTTGTATAATATAAATAAATTCATTTACAAGGCTACTGAAGAAACTCGATATATTGCCGTCTACGGATGGTAATTGCTGGAAATGCTATTTTAGTTGTGTAATGCGTTTCCTGTCTGAATTCAATTTTACCTTAATATGTGGTATGTGTAAAAAACAATCTGGTCTGTTTTAAGAACTTGAGATGACTATTTTTAAAAGATTTTCAGAAATGACAACTTTAAATGCGCTTTCTGTGAAACATGTTTTCATTAACAATCATTTACGAAAACACTCAAAAAATGTTGGTTATATTTATATAAAAACGATCGCCTAATATTTATGTGATGTTGTGAGTGTACTAAACTACCGGTTTAAATATTTGCGAATTTCTGGAAATTTACAGCTAATTTTATAAATTAAGATATTGTGATGAATTCATTAAATCCCTCACAGTCTGTTAATTAGGCAGAGTAATCAAAGATAGAAGTTCCCAAGTGTTGGAAAACTTTTCTCACGCTTCTCTGTGGTGTTACAAGAATGTCGCCTACTACAATAGGAAAAGATAAGCCTCGATCAATCTTGTGAAACTGAAATTGCTAGACAGCAAATATTTCTCTGATCTGACCGTCTATATGTGGGGTCTCGGATCGTGGGAAAATTTCCTGCGAGAACATTTAAAAGTTCAGTAAGACCTCCCTAAAAAAAGCTTCAGCCAATGACGTAAACTAAAACTTTTTTGATTGGTGATCGGAGAATCTTTTGTTCGAGCAAGCGGACCGGAGAAGAGAATCGGAGGAGACAGTGAGATTTTGGAGAGCAGAGGAGTGTTGGTGAAAAGACACTGATCTCTGGATGGATTCCCGACCAAGTGGGGAAGGAAAGGCTTTGCTGACAGATTTTTGAAGAGAGAGTGCGATCTCTCTGAAGTCAACGCAAAAGCCTTGGATTGGACTTTTCGTGGAGAGTGAAAAAGTAGCTCTTGTTAGACTTTAAGATTTTAAAACTACTGTAAAAGAGTGGACTATTCGGTGATTTGCTATAAATTACAAGTCGAGCGAACTCAGCTAAACAAATTGTTGTAAATAATTTTTACCTCTAGAAATTTCGAGAACGCTTTTTATTAAAATTTGTTCTGAAATATTTAATGAAGTTGATCCATTGTGAAACGGTTCCACGCTACCCCATTTCAAAACACACAACATCATGGAATCTTTACAGCTGGTGGCAAGCGAGTCGGATATTTCGACAAAAATTTATTAGCATTAGTGAAGAGAGCCCAGACAGTAGCAGTGACGCCTGCCCGCATCTAAGCGCGCAAGATCTGACGCCAGTTCAGGAGAGGAAAGCAGAGACCGAAGCAAGCCTTGCAGTGTCACGACAGACCGCAGTTCCGTCCTGGAAGCAAGCCCGTGTTTACAGAGAACAAGCCCGAAGCAAGCCCTTGCATTGGCACGACAGACCGCAGTTCCGTCCTGGAAGCAAGCCCGTGTTTACAGAGAACAAGTCCGAAGCAAGCCCTTTCTAGGAAACATCAGGAGCCGACAAACCGAGATAACCTGTGAAATCGATGACGTCTAGGCCAGACCCGAAACCGGCGACATATGATGCAGACAAAGACTGTAGGAAAGGTAAGCTCAATTCATTTTTGAGTGGCTCTCATTTTGTTTATATATTCTTTAGTGAGGAAAATTCATTTCTGAGAAAATTTTTATTTGAATATTGATTTATGATAGATTATGATAAATTTTCAAATCTAATAAATTTTAACATATTTGGAAAAATATGTGTGTATTTGTTATCAGCATAAAATTTGATAGTGTGAATTTTTCTTTTGGCAGTAAAATAATATAAGGAGGTACTGTCAGGCTAAATGTGTAATATTTCTTTTTTTTTTATTGAAAAAAAAGAGGTAAAAATTCCGACTTTTCATATAAGTCGATTGTCTAGTAATTCCTGATTGAAAGATTTCAAAGATTGTACTTTCCCATTATTTATGAAAGAATAGATGTTTTTGATACTAAAATATTTTGCATATGTGATGTTAAGAAAATTTTTAGCAGTTGCAAAAAGTGTTCATTTTGTTATAACTCTGAAAATTGTTACCTGCGGTGTCAGAAATATCAAGTATTGGTTGAATTATGAACACAGAATTTCAAATTTCTAAATTTGTTTTAAATTTGTATGATCGACACAAAAACGTGTTAGTGTATTGAAAATTTTACAATATTGAAAATTTATTTTTATATGTATACTATTTTTATTATTCCTCAAATTGAATTGTATTTAAAATTGTTAATATTATGTGGGTAGTAGCAGAAAATTTTTCATAAAGTGTTAGAATCCCTATTGCATAAGTTAGCGAGCGAAAATATTATTTTCATCTTTATATTGTATTTGCTTAAAATTTTAAAATGCAAGAAGTAACTGATCTGAAATTGCAGAATTTAGCGGAAGAATTGGGAGTGGAGATAGGGAAAAATGACAGGATTCCGGTAATTATCCAAAATATCGAAGCTGCTAATGATTACGACAGAGATTTTGCCTTTACTCAAGCTGCGTATATCATAAAAGATCGAGAAGATAAGATAGCCGCGGATAAAGAAAGGGAAAAAGAGGATAAAGAAAGGAAAAAAGAGAATAAAGAAAGGGAATATGAGGAAAAACAAAGGGAATATGAGGAAAAACAAAGGGAATATGAGAGGGAGAAAGAAGAAAGAGAAAGAGAGGAAAACAAAAAGAACGCGAATTTACGTTAGAACAACTTAGATTGACGCAAGATGCAAACAGACGTAGTTCAACTAACAGTGCCGGGTCGGAACGCCCACCTAAACTGCCGCTCCGAACAATAATGCATCGATTTGATCCGGAACGCTCTGACATAACTTTGTTTTTAAACTTGTTCGAACGACAGGCGACCAAAACGGAAATAGAGACAGGTGACTTAGTGACGCATTTGTTAGCTTTAGTGCCGGTCGAAATTGCAGAGTTAATTTTGAGGGAACCGCAAGAGCAGACGGATAACTTTGAATACGTCAAGAAATTTTTTCTAGACCGCTTCCGCATGAGTCCCGAAGCGTATCGTCAAAAATTAATGAAACATCCACGCAATCCAGGTGCCCCGTGGAAGGACATTATCTTCGAGCTCAACAGTTATTTAGAGGGTTGGTTAAATGGGTTAGAGGATACGGATTTCAGCAGTCTGAAAAATTTATTGATAACGGACTAGATCAAGCGCCGTACTTCTAACGAATTGAAAGAGCATTTCATTGATTCGTGGGCAAACTACAAAGACCCTTTAGTCTTGGCAAATTGTCTCGACGAATATGAAGCGATTAAAGGCCTTTCGAAAAAACTTTGGAATGTAAGGCCCCCTCCCGAAAAAAGAACCGAAAAACCAAGGTTCGAAGAAAAATCGCGAAATGAGAGATTTCCCGAAACCAAAACAAATTGGCGAGACAAAGATATTAACAAAGACAAAGAGCGTGTATTTGAACAAAAGAGATGGAACAAATGTTTCGTGTGTGGATCCACCCAGCATTTGAAAGCTAATTGCCCAGAATACAAAAAAAACGAAAGACCCATCTCTAAAGTTAGTCACATCCGAAACAGCCCGGAACTGGAAGAAGGTTTTAAACCATATTTGAGTCATGCTCTAATTAACGGAAGGGAAATTACCGTGTTAAGAGATACGGGTTCCTGTTCGGACATAGTGTCTAGGAAATTCATTAATTCGGATCAATTAGACGGGGGAACCGTTTGGGTAAGACAACCATTGATAAATGATTTGCATTGTCTGCCGACGGCCGATGTAATTCTCGACATTAAAGACGTTGGAAATGTGAGGACTAAAGCAATTGTGGCCGACAGCGAAGCAGATATGTCTTATTATATTTTGGGTAACGAAACGCAGAAGTTGATAGACGAGATTAAAAACCGAACAATTAAAACCCTACATGCTGTAATAACTCGCAGTCAGACCAAAACGAATCCGAAAGAAAAAGAAAACGAACCGAACAAAGAAGTTACTCTTTCTCCCCTAGCCGGGGAAAACGAAAAAGAGGCGGATGATGAGGTGACAGTTGAGACCTGGGAAAAAAAGATTTACTCCCCGAAGTTCTCAATGATCAATGCTTAGATCTGGCTAAAGTAGGGAGGGGTGAGTTTGGAATGGAACAAAGCAGTGACCCTTCTTTAGACATTATCAGGAAAAAGGCAATGGAAAAAAAATCGCATTATGAAATAAAAGACTCGTTGATAATACGAAAAACTAAAGACCATCGGGGGTTTGAACGAATTCAACTAGTGGTTCCGGCAAAATATAGGATAGGCCTTCTGAATGCATGTCATGAGGGAATCGCGGCTCACATGGGTAAATTGAAAACAAAAGACAAACTTTTAAGATATTTCTTTGGCCGAACATAATAAAAGAAACGGAAAATTTCGTAAAATCTTGTGACTCATGTCAAAAAGTGGGAAAGGCGGGGGAGCAGAAAAGGGCCCCGCTGAAGCTAGTACCTATAATTTCATAGGTATTTTCAAAAATTTCGGTGGATCTTGTGGGCCCCTTACCGGTCTCTAATAAGGGAAATAGGTATTTACCAACTGCAATTTGTTGTTATTCGCGATATCCTGAGGCGATACCGATACCAAACATGCTTTCTGAAACAGTTGTCGAGGCCCTAACCTTAATTTTTAGTCGTTTAGGCTACCCCTTTGAAGTACAGACAGACCTTGGAAAATCTTTTACTTCAAGTTTAACCACCATTTCTCTGGAGAAATTTGGAGTGCAACTAAATCATTCGAGTGTATGCAGACCTTCGTCCAATTTGATAGAACGATGGCACCGCTCTGTCAAACGTTTATTAAAGGTATTGAGTGTGGAAAACGGTAGTGACTGGGAGAAAAATCTACCGCATGCACTGTTAGCCTTGAGGACGGTAACGCATGAGTCGACCGGTTTCAGCCCGGCCGAGTTAGTTCATGGGAGAAATCTACGGACCCCGGAAACCTTATTGTTCGAACAATGGACAGGGGAAAGTCAAGAGCCAGAGTTGGTCACTGAATATGTTTTTAATCTTATGAATAGGTTAAAGCGCTGTCAGGAATTAGCAGTCCAGAATATGACGGTCGCGAGAGACAAGAGAAAAATCTGGTACGATAAAAATGCCGTCGAAAGGCACTTTGAGCCAGGGAAAGAAGTATTGGTCTTAGCAACGAACAAAAAGAATAAAATGTCGGTAGGTTGGATAGGTCCCGGAAAGATTGAATCCAAAATTTCCGCGACAAATTATATAGTGAGTGTTCCGGGCAGACGGGAAAAATCGCAGATCTATCATGTAAATCTCTTAAAACCATACGTGAAAAGGGTGGGAAAATTTAATATTTTAACCCGCGAATTTCACGAGCCAGATGCATCCCAAGACTTAGAGATTGTGTACCCCTTAGCAGACTCCAGTAGTTACAAGTTTAGCGAAGTAGTGGAGGATAGTGGGTTAAGGGATCGCTGCAGTAACGAACAATTGCGTATGTTGGAAAATTTATTGGACGAATTCCGCGAAGTGTTCTCGAACGACCCAGGATTAACGGATCTCACGGAACACGATATAGAACTCATAGAAGAAAAACCGGTCAGAATAAGGCCGTACCGTGCATCGCCCAGACAAAATGAAATTTTAAAAAAGGAGATTAAGCGCATGTTAGAACTCAACATAATCAAGGAAGGGGAGTCTAATTTTAATTCCCCGATGATATTGGTGGAAGCCCCGGGAAAAGATCCGCGCCCCTGCATTGATTATAGAAAACTAAACGCAATTACGAAGGCAGAATTTTTCCCACTCCCGAATATAGAGGAAAGGGTTGAAAAAGTGGCAGCCGCGAAGTATATTACGGTGCTTGATTTGAAAAAAGGATATTGGCAGATACCCATGACCCCCAGGGCGCAGAAATTGGCCGCATTTGTGACTAATTTTGGAAGTTTTTTACCTCTGTCAATGCCTTTTGGGCTCCTCAACGCGTCTTATAGGTTCTCTAAATTCATGGCAAAATTGTTATATGGTCTAGAAGAATTTTGCTTACCCTACCTAGACGATATGGCCATATTTTCAGACGATTGGGAGGAAAATATCAAACATCTTGGAAAGGTATTAGTCAGAATAAGGGACGCTAAATTAAAAGTTAAAATAGCGAAGTGCAAATTCGCACAGAAGACGGTTAAATATCTAGGCCACATAGTGGGGGAAGGACAACGAAAACCCGCCGAAGCTAAAATCCACGCCATCACGGAATTGCCAGCGCCAAAAACCAAAACAGAAATTAGGAGATGCCTAGGTATGGCAGGGTATTACTCGCGTTACATAGAAAATTACGCCACAATAGTTGAACCTCTCACGCGAGCGCTGAAGGGAAAACACAAAAAAGAAAAAATAGCATGGAACGACGAAATGAGTAAGGCTTTCGATCTCCTAAAAGCTAAACTCACCAGGGAACCAATTCTATATGCCCCAAATTATGATTTGGAATTCGTTGTGCAAACAGACGCATCCGAAAAAGGGATCGGAGTAGTGTTAGCACAGAGGCAGGGCTCAGAAGAACATCCCATAATATACCTCAGCCGGAAGTTTACTGACCCAGAAAAAAGTTTCAGCGCAACGGAAAAGGAATGCGCTGCTATAATTTTTGCTATCAAGAAACTAAGACATTACATTGATGGTCAAGAATTTCGTATAGAAACAGACCACAACCCTTTGGTGTTTCTGAAAAATAATGCAGGTAACAATCCCAGATTAATTCGATGGGCGCTAGCGCTGCAACCCTTTCAATATGCCATCCGACACAAACCGGGTAAAGACATACCCCACGTTGACTACTTAAGTAGAGCAATTCAGTAGTAAGTTTTTGAGTAAAATTCAATCTTTTGTACATATCTGAATATTTTTTAGTTTTATGGTTATTTTGGCATGTGTAGTAAAAAAAAAAAGTATCTTTCAAAAAAAAAAGTCTCTAAAACTAGATTTTCAAGCAATGGTAACCAGTGTATAAGAAATTAGGTCACGTGTATATATTGAGGTTAAATTGTAATGTTATTTGAGCCACTCAAATATGTTTGAGCTAACTCTTTTTTTTGCAGATTTTCCGTGTTTTAACTCGGAAAATGTTTTAAAAGGGGGGGGGGGTGTTGTGATGAATTCATTAAATCCCACACAGTCTGCTAATTAGGCAGAGTAATTAAAGATAGAAGTTCCCAAGTGTTGGAAAACTTTTCTCACGCTTCTCTGTGGTGTTACAAGAATGTCGCCTACTACAATAGGAAAAGATAAGCCTCGATCAATCTTGTGAAACTGAAATTGCTAGACAGCAAATATTTCTCTGATCTGACCGTCTATATGTGTGGTCTTGGATCGTGGGAAAATTCCTGCGAGAATATTTAAAAGTTCAGTAAGACCTCCCTAAAAAAAGCTTTATCCAATGACGTAAACTAAAACTTTTTTGATTGGTGATCGGAGAATCTTTTGTTCGAGCAAGCGGACCGGAGAAGAGAATCGGGGGAGACAGTGAGATTTTGGAGAGCAGAGGAGTGTTGGTGAAAAGACACTGATCTCTGGATGGATTCCCGACCAAGTGGGGAAGGAAAGGCTTTGCTGACAGATTTTTGAAGAGAGAGTGCGATATCTCTGAAGTCAACGCTAAAGCCTTGGATTGGACTTTTCGTGGAGAGTGAAAAAGTAGCTCTTGTTAGACTTTAAGATTTTAAAACTACTGTAAAAGACTGGACTATACGGTGATTTGCTATAAATTACAAGTCGAGCGAACTCAGCTAAACAAATTGTTGTAAATAATTTTTACCTCTAGAAATTTCGAGAACGCTTTTTATTAAAATTTGGTCTGAAATATTTAATGAAGTTGATCCATTGTGAAACGGTTCCACGCTACCCCATTTCAAAACACACAACATCATGGAATCTTTACAATATAGAAAATATTTGAAAAATCATCAAAGTGATACTTTGAATGGGTATAGCTATGGAAGTTTTTATGTTATGGCTTAGATTGCAGTTCATTACATTTTTGGTACTTCCAACAGTATATGTATTTTAAAAATGGGTAAACTTTTTTTTTGTCGTAAGAACATTTTTGGCAAATAGAAAATATGCGTTATTTTCCCTGAAAATAAAAACAAAATGAATGAAAAAAAATTGCATCAAAATAATTAACGATATATATATATATATATGTATTATATATGTAATATATATGTAATATATATATATGTATTAATTTGTTAAGAACTATTATTATCATGAGCTATTTTCTCTTTATTTAAAAAAAATGGGTGGCAAAGGTAATGGGATACCTTAAATAACTAACAACAATCATGATAATTATAAAGTCTATTATATGTATCCTTGATAATCCTTCAAACCATTTTAATCTTATAAAGTAAAAAACAATAAAATGAATCATAATTTATATGAATAGGTTATGGCATAGTTAGTTTTATTGGAAAAATACTTTTTCAAAATGATTTTTATCTATGTAAAATATATAATATAAAACAAGTCTTTCCACCTTAGTTGGAAGAGTAGATTGATTTCTTAAGGGTTTTTTTTAATTATTATTTTATGTGCATATATCACATTTAAAAGAAATTTACAAATTGGTCTCACTCTTTCTCTGTTCGCTATTTTGGAAAAAAAAGGTAATTTGTAGAGAAATATTAAATTTGGATCACCAAATGTAATTGAATTAATACCAGGTAATTATATTTAAAATGCTAAAAATGTTTTGAACCTTTGTTTAAATGCTAAAAATTTGTAGAAATTTTAAAAATTTGTTGAATCAGAGTTTAAAAATTTGTTGAATCAGAGTTTAAAAATCGTCCGTAGATAAACAAATTCCAACGTTTAAATGAGGTTCAAACCCAAACCATTCAATGAATGCCATCATACTTTTTTTAAAAATATGTCTTAACTAACTAAGTATACAACTTACAAAAATTTTATTTAAATCGAAGAATTTTACAGAAGAATTTGTATTAAACTAAAGAATTTGTATTGTTTGTATCGATTTGTATTTAATCGAAGATATTGTAGTAATAATGAACTGAAAATATACCTCCATTGGCAATAATGTTATTCAGATTTTCAAACAGCCGTTATCTTTGAAGGAGTTTCCGAATCTTGTGGATTAACGAACTCATGCAAGTTATTTTATCTTAAAATACATATAAAATGACCTACTCTATCGTAGTCCAAAAGCTAAATACTTCTAGAAAATGCAAAACAAAACAAATTATATAAACATACAGTACGTACAATGAAAGTGCTTTAGAAATTTATTTCTATGAAGAATTAAAAAGTTTGAAATTTCGACCTGAACTACATCGAAATTGGAGCTCGGTAGTAAGGATATTGCTCTACCTTTGAGTCCACCGACATTTTATTTTAAGTACTAGCAACCACGCCGGCTTTGTCCGGTCCGAATTTACTGAGAAAATTAAGCCCAGCCCGCCTCAGTCTAATGAGAGAAAATCGGCCAGAGACAGGCCAAAAATAAAACCCCGATTTAATTAAAAAGCTGAAAAAAAATAACAAATTTCTTATGAAAAGACAGGATCGCATCCTGACATATGAAGTGAGCAGTTCTCAAAATATACAACGAGACGATCGACCCTCCCGTCGTCATAGCAAGAGTTTGGCGATAAAAGGGTTATACAGCAAACGAACGGGTAAAAGTCGCTTTTTGGATCTTCTTTAAGACGTCAAAAATTTTCCATTTTCTGAATCTCTTTAAAAATTTGTATAAAATTTGGACGTTAATATTTTTTGAAAAAAAAAAAAAAAAATAGATTCCCGAAGGTTCGCATACAGGAATATAAAATATAACGTTGGATGGCTATGGTATCAAGAAGAAAGGAATTAATAAAAAAGAAAGTGTCCATTTTCGGTAGAAGATATTTACAAAAAAAAATCAGGAAAAATTCAAAAATTGCAGTACGAATTTCTAGTAAGATTTATTGAAAAGCGGGATAAAATTTACTATATTGTGCAATAGATTGAATTTGGCTTGCTTTTATGAGTGGATCAAAATCACCTGCATACTTGGAAAATCGGAGAAATACGCGATTTGTTTCCGTTAAATAAAAATTATTAAAAAATCTAATTAAAAAATAAAAATTCTAAGGCTCAGATACATTGGGACATGTCTTCGTGTACCCAAAAAGAAATTTGCAAACCTCTACGTGTGATAAATTTCCATAGCTACCATAGCTTTAATTTCAAGTACTTTTTTTAAATATAAAATTCTCTATCAAACTTTATGAAAATGTGCAATGAAAGTTTATACAAACAACAAACTTATTTATTTGTATACAAATATTGCAGATTTAAATAAATATTAAATGTAATCTCTGTTTGAACATTTTAAAAATGTTTACCTCAAATACAATTTTAAAAACTTTAATTTTAATTTTAAAGTTGGATTTTATTATTCTGGTACAAATTTTATAAAGATTATATATCTATTTAGACAATATATTGATGTTATTCACAAAAATCTGGATTAAAAAAAAAAAAAAGAAAAGGAAAGAAAACAGGAAAAATATCTTGAAAAACGCATGTGAAATTGGTTTCATTGTTACACATTTTACCCTATTATTTGAGATTTAATAATTACGATTTAATTATAAAAAATGTATCATAACCTGTAATACGTAATTAATGCAAACACTTATTAGACTATTTTTACTACACTTATTTATTATTATTACTACTATTATTAAATAGACTACGGTCCATGGGTCTTCACAAAATAGTATCAGTGAAAGAACATCAGTATTTTCATATATAATTTTAGATCAAATAAGATAATACAAATTATTAAAATAAATACAGAAAATAATTGTGAAGTTACATAAACTCTCAAAATTTGTTCTTTTTCCCTTAAACCAAATACAGAAGAAAAATAAAAACAACATTTCAATGATAATGGTTTGTTTAGCTTACTTGCCTTTTTTACATTAATATATATATATAATACTTAATCACATATAATTAACTTCTTTAAATTATAGTACATGTGCATCTTTAAAATTTACGTAACTTTCCTACAAAAATTAAAAATAGAATTTAGTTCAAGGATTAGCTAAAACATTGAGTCTGCTCGTTGAATTACAGGTCATGAAAATACGTGTGGAGAAAAATTTTCTTAATTGTATAATTGTAATCAAACAATTAACAATTACTTCTTTCAAATAATTGTAATCAAACATTTGATAAAATGCGAAGAATAAAAAATCTGACATCATCCTTGTAAGTTCCCGTAAAGTAACAAGCTACGATTGAAAGTAAACAAAAACGATGAAATATTTGTATATGACTAGGTTAGACAAACTTACATCAATTCACTTACCTCTTCTTCGATAGATCTTAGACTTGCCATATAATGTGAATGTATAATATGCTCCTCTTCGCACGGAGTAAAAACGAAACGAGGAATCTCGGAATCATCACAGGACAAAATACTACTGGTAATTGAATCACTTTCAGACCATTTTCTACGGTACCAAGCCATGTCGCTTCTAATCACGCAACAGCGAAAATAACGCCGACAGAATCAGTACCTACAATGACTTCCAATGCTTTGTTTATACAGAGCACCAGGTGATATTAAGATGCAATGCGAATGTAGCACACTTAGTCACACTAAATGAGATAGCTGCAAGTGAAGCATGCATTAATTTTCTTTTTCCTTATTGCAGGATTTCTTTTTATACTGCCATATCTATATATTTTATTGGCCCAAAGTTGTCTGTTTTCATTAATAAAACGTATAATGGCAAAAAATGACCACTCTTACGTCTTAAATAAGTATGAATTTCCGAAGTTTGTTTGGAATTATAATAAGTATTTAATAGATACTTCCGGTGTCTTTTTGTTATTGGTTAGTTTAAAAACCATTGATATGCTTAAAATTTGCATGTATGTTCACACTAATTTTATCGTATATCTAAACGTTGAACAACGCATAATTTTTACATTTCACTATCATGACAGAAATAAAAATCATATTCAGTTACAAATTGCATATGAATTTTTTTCTGAAAATAAAATATTGTAAAACTTTAAAGGGGCGATAACCGTTGCGAAATCAAACGCGAAACAGCTAACACTGACGTACATTCTTCTCGGGAACCACAGAAGAATTTTCAATACTTTTTTTAGTTTTCATTTATGTTTTTCTTTAGTTAGTTGTTAAATAAAAAATAATCATTCAACAGGGAAAACAATGTAAAATACAATAGTTACGCAATTTCGCAAACAACAAAATATTGCATTTAAAATATTTAATGTTAATGTATGTTGCTTTCGGAAATTACTGAAGCGATTTTTAGCTTCGGCCAAAACTACTTTTTTAAAAAATATTGAAATCTCTTCAGTCGTTCTCGAGAATGACACATCAATGTCTGCTGTTTTACATGTGAATTTGTTTATTTCCGAAATTACAAAACTATAGTGCTTTTCATTTTTAACACTTTCCAACATAGTTGAAAAGTGTTTATGAATTCGGTTGGTCTGTCTGTCTGTCGTCCTACTCGCATAAATATGCTCGGATTGTCATGTAATTAATATCGTTATTGATGTTTACCGCGGCATATTCTGTATGGAAAATGAAATGCGTAGCATTTATAGTTCGTTTACAGGGGCACACAAAAAACACCGTTATACTACTATAGTCTATGGAGGGCAGATCGTTTGCAGAGTATTTATAATGTTGCACTATTTCAAACACACTGAAATTGACATCATTATTGAGATACAATACAACAGTCTTTCTACAGAATATGGAATGTATGGCATTTATCATTTGTTTAAAGGGACTCACAAAATAATTATGTTACACAATAGCCTAGGGGGAAAACATTTACAGAGTATTTTTATAATGTTACACAATTTCAAACATAATGAAGTTGGTGTAAATTGATGAGGTGCACGACAAGATGCTTACTATAAGAATAGGAGTGCATAGCGTGTATTTGTTCAATTATAGGGACACAAAAAAGAATTCGGTTACAGTACGGACAATGAACAAGAATCGCTGGAAGTGAGTTCGCAAATGCGGTTTGTGTTTTAAAGCTTAACCAAATTTTAGTTAATTTCTGTTGCTCATATACAGGGATGTGCAAAAAATTCGTAAGCATTAATGTCTATGGATGTGAATTGTTTATTTTTTGTAATTGTGTTATGTATTTTCTAGCTTAGCGTTTTATATACATACATACACTCCTATATATATATGTGTGTGTGTGTGTGTGTGTGTGTGTGTGTGTGCGTGCGTGTGTGTGTGTGTGTAGGAACGTAGATACTGAAACAAAATTTTCAAATGTATTTGGGTTGTATGGCTGAGTTAAATTTTAACAAACTATGTGGAGTGGAACAAATCTATAGATCATATACATGGCTGCTCAAAAGAATTCGAATAAGGTATCTTATCGACTGTGGGCGTTAATTGCTAAAATTGGGTGTTCAACGGTGTTATGCGTATTTTAAATTGTTTATTCAGATATCTTCTTTTATATTATTAAATAGTGAAGTTTTGTATTAGTATTCGGGAAGTGTTGGAAAGAGTTTCATAATCTATGCGTGATGTATGATTTTTCTTTCTGTTATTCCTTACTTAACGATCAATTTATTGTTTAACTACCGACAAAACTATTAAAAAAATTATTTAAATCTCTGTAGTTAAAGAAGAACTTCTTCGATTCAGGAGTTATCTGATATATGCAAATTCTTTTGGAGAATTTCTGTCATAAAAATTTTATGTGAGGTACTTTCATTTTGAATATTTTAAAATTTTACTTTTTAAGTTTTAATAATATTCACGTACATTTGTTTTTTACGTTTTTATGGATCCATTGAGTTTGATTATGATTATTTAAAACATGCTCCATATTAAATTAAGCTTACTTGAACGATAAGACTCTGGAATCTATTCATTTGGACAGACGCCATATTCTAGTTTAAATACATTCCATTCATTCCATGTAGAATTGTAGATCCATGTAGACCATGTAGATTGACGTATTTTTTCTAAAATCACAATTGGACATCACATTTGGACTTTTCGTATATTTTGAAACTAAAATAATTGTATACCGATAAGACACTGGAATCTATTCATTTGGACAGACGCGACCCATATTCTAGTTTCGATACATTCCATAGTTCATGGAGATTGACGTATTTTTCTAAAAACACATTTTGGCATCACATTTGGACTTTTCGTATATTTTGGTAGTAAAATAATTGTATAGCGATAAGACACTGGAATATTTTCATTTGGACAGGCGCGACCCATATTCTAGTTTCTATATATTCCATACATTCCATAGTCCATGGAGATTGACGTATTTTTCTTAAAAATTAAAAGAAAAGAAACGTAAGAAAGAACTTTCTTTGTAAAGAAAAGTGGCATTTTTACATAGATGATTACTCACTATTATTTACGATCTTACATTTTATTATAAAAATAAACATTACAACTTTGGTGTAGTTTTAATAAAAAGAAGAAATGATAAATTTTACTAAAGAAAAAAAAATTAAGACAAGTTTCTGTATATATTGAAATCTTGACGCAACAATTTTAAACTTTTATAAATTTACATAAAGTTAATTCAATTAAAAAAAAAAAGAAAAGAAAAATAGCTGCAAATTTTAGGTGACAAACCTAAATTATAGCCAGCAAAGACTCAATTCTTGAAAGTGCAAGCTGAGAAAAATAAGAACCGATTCAGAATAAATAACAATTTAATTAAACTAAAATAATTTTTTACAATATATATGATAAAAAAAGAAAGTTAGTAGCAAATAATATAACTACGTAAAATCCAAGTTAAAATAAATTATTAATGCAATTAGTGCAATTATTAATGCAATTAGTCCATCTAATACTGGGTTCAAACTGGTAAATACACTGTCCTACAAAAAGAATAAAAAACGTACCACCTAATTGCTCTGCCGCAAATCAACCGAAAATTACCGAAATTCAATTATTATGTCAAAATTATGTGTTAGTTTTGAAGACTTTCCAGTTTTGTAACATTTGTATATGTAGACGACCCCTTTAGAAAAATTTAAGTATAGCATTATTTTGTGCACGTTATAACTAATCGATTGGTAACATCGATTGGTTACGATGATTTACTTCAGAGTTATTAGGGGATGGTGCATTTCTTTTACAGGATTGTACAACTGTCATTGTTTTTTGTTGTTCATTTTAATTATTTTGTCATGTCTTCCAAAATAACTACAGTTTTATCAGGTGTTTAAACATAAATGAAATATTGTACTGCTCTTTTTAAAGGGGCCCTTGTGCAAAAAAATTTTAGGAGCCTTAAATTACTTTCAAAGTTAAAAAAGGAAATACGTTAATCTGATGTTAGTTTAACTTAACTGGGAGGACAGTGTTATAAAGTTTTGGGGTCTTATTAATCTCATCGTAAGTTATACAATAAAATAGTAGATGAATCCACATTGCCAGCCCAGTTTTAAGTAAAAGCCTATTCATCGTCTTTTTTAGCATGCTATGCTTGCCACGTAGATGAGAAATTCGGTGTTGAATTGACACCATGCAACTATATCATTATAAATGTTTATAAGGTTTTCGAAGCTTTTTATCTACTAATGAAAATTCAAGCCCTTTCCTTATAGAAAGCCCTCGTGGAAAGCATTCCCTCAGTGGCAATTTAGTTCGATTTGTCCAAAACACATTTGTATATACGTGTGCGAACTCATATTCAAAATGGTAATCACAAACTTGTCCATTCACAGAAATATCCATCTCGTTCCTGATGTATGTAAAAATTCAAATTGATTTCATATTTTATGTTTTAGAAAATTCAGTTTCTTTCTTTTTCTCTTTTTTTGTTTTATTTTAATATCATATATCAGTAATTTTACTTTCTCTGTTATTTGCATACCAATGCATTCTTCTTAAGCGTTATTTAATTTTTCAGTTAAATCTTATACTTACTTCTTGAAGCACGTTTATTTAGAATACGAAAATATCCCCCTTCTACATTCTCACAAACTCTTTTAAAATTCTTTAAATACTCCAAAACATTGCCTAACACTTTACATTGTCTTCTCCTGTAA
The DNA here is from genome assembly GCA_963931845.1 of Maratus michaelseni. Taxonomy (NCBI): domain Eukaryota; kingdom Metazoa; phylum Arthropoda; class Arachnida; order Araneae; family Salticidae; genus Maratus; species Maratus michaelseni. The sequence continues at coordinate 299,724,687 of OZ007586.1, forward strand.
TTCAATGCTTCTGATTTTCTCTTATATGATACTCTACATGTATATTTTCCCCGTCAAACCATTAAATATAAGAGACCAATCCAAAATCCTTACATTATTGGATTTTTGTCCAAATATTTGAAAATGTGTGTTTTAATTTTTAAAACAATATACTAGTTCTTGAATTTCAAGTAGTTCTCCCATAAAAATTATGTGAAATAGCTTCTTTGTAAATTTTGACCTTTTTTTCTCATTTATCATACATGTGAATTACAGTACGGCGCAAAAGTTTAAGCAGAACGCAAATATTTTAATAAAAATAAAATTGTACAACGGAATGCTTTAAAATATCCACTATAGGTGAATACTATGCGATTATAAATATATATCTCATCATTACAAAAAAAAAAGAAATTGCAGAAAAACATTTTTTGTGATATCGCAAAAGTTTATTCACAAATGCAAATATCTCTTTAAACATGATAGGTGGAGGATCGGCGAGACTTTTTTTTATAGATTATAAAGTATAGCGATCGCTGTACGAGTTATCAAAATGCCGAAATCTCTTCAGTTCTCGCCTGAAGAAATTGTGGAAGTTGGGAAGCTAAAAGCTGAAGGTAAATCCGTTTTGCAAATTTCACTTATTTTATATCGGACTAAACGTGGTTTTTATAGTATTTTGCAACATGGAAAACAATTCAAAAATGCGTATCGCTCAGGATAGCCGAGAAAAACCAGATTTCGTGAGGATAGAAGAATTTAAAGAATGGCTGTAACTAACAGTTTATCTCTTAATCAGATAAAAATTCGAATTGGATCCAAACTATCACGTGACACCATATACAGACGAAAAACCGATTCAGGATTCATCGAAAAACACAAAATTAGCTCGTAAGCCTTTTCAAAAACAGTATCACAAATAAGCAAGACTTCAATGGGCAAAACAGCACATATATTATCGTGACGAATGTATTAGTGTTATTTTGTCTGATGAAAAAAATGGAGTCTGGATGGCCCAGATGGGTTCTCATTCTATTGACGTGACTTGAGGAAAGATCCGAGGAATATATTCAACAGGCAACAACGTGGCGGTTCGCTCATGGTATGGGGCGCTTTTAGCTACAATGGACAAACGTCTCTTTGCTTCCTAAATGACAGACAAAATTCACAAATGTATCAGAAAACTTCGAGTGAGCATTTGTTGCCTTTTGGTGAACTCCTGGGTGGTCCCAATTGGGGCTTTCAGCAAGACAACGCATCGATACACACTTCCCGTTGCACAAAAAAGGGCTTACATCTCAGAATATTAGTGTGATGAACTGGCCAGCACTCATCCCAGATCTCAATCCGATAGAGAACATCTGGGGAATCCTCTCACGTGACGTCTAGAAGAATGGGGAGTAGTATTACTCAGTGCAAGAACTCAAATCGAAATCAGTGATCGAGGAAACCTGGTACATACAACCTTCCATAATCTCGTGTTATCAATGGAAAATTGCGTATTCCATCTCATCAGGTGCAATGGAAACACCATAGACTACTAAAGGACTTAACCGCAAAGTTTCTGTGATTAAATGTCGTTCTTTTGCAATTCTAACACAGTGGTAATGTGGTGGACACAGGTTGAAAAACCCTAGATTAGAGAGTTAGAAAGAAAACTGTAACTTTATTATAGAAAGAAAAAGGGTGTCATGCGTAGAAAATTTCTTGCTGTCAAAAACATATGTAAATAAGCTAATATACCTGTTTTAACTAAAGAAATTACTGACAGAGTACAATAGCATCCCTATAAAGTAGTTGAATGATTACTCTATGTACTAGCTTATAAGTCGAGAAATTTAGGACAAAAAAAGTATATAGTGATGAACCGACTTAATTTTTGGTACCAAATATTTTTTCGACCAAATTTGAAATGCGCATTTTCCAGAACGCAACCAATCTAAATATAAATAGAAATGTTTAAGAACACTAACGTTAAGCTTTTACGTATAATATAGCAAAGGCAATGTGATAATACGTAATCATATATTTTCTTGTGGTGCGATCTATGTAATCTTTCGCAATTGATCTGAAGGAGCTAGATTTTACATTGGTTGCGCGATGGATGAAAAATTCACGGGATCGCTATACCAACACAAAACATCATCAGATCATTAAAAAAATATTGTACTGGCAACTATCTTGACAGCATAGAGGACGATGCATTATTTTTGACTGACAATGGAAATGATTTATACGAAATATACATAGATGAAACTGACTATATATTTGATTACGCGCCGATGACATAATGACACTTTGCTGAACTATTGGGGGGGGGTATCCTCTCGAAGTTGGGGGGGGGGGGAGAACCTATACGCGAGTTTTTATTCCCTGATTGATGTTCAAAAATTTATGTTTATGCCTAATATAAATTATCTAGTTTGTAGTACTTGTATTGAAAAGGGAATCATGGAAATTTTAACTTAGTAAAATCAACTGCATTAAATTGTCTTTTAAATATTATATATGCATAGGCTATATATATATCACGTATTACAATTTCTGAATGCGATTCTGAAAAAAACAGTTTTTATAGCAACGTTTCTATTAATAACCTAAAAAAAACACATTGGGATTTTGTATAGGTGCATAGTATGACTTCACTAAATTATCACTTAAATAGCAACCACTAATACGATGTAATCTATTTTATTTTTTATATAGCCCCATATATAAGACGATTTAAGGCTTAATTTTCAGACTGAATGTATTCTTCAAAAGCATTAGTGCACAAACTCATAGCGTTTCTGACAGATCCGTAATGAAGTGCAAGATCTCTTCCAATCCAAAAAAGTTTTATGAATAGGCCAGTGAGCTGCAAAATTTATCTTTTCTGAATTTTTGTAGATGTGCACATGCACCCTTCTCTTTTACATGTTTCACTCGATTAGGTTTCGTCAGGCTTCATCCTCCTTCTATTGGTACAGTGATTTCAATGTTAGGACGCCACTGTAATGTTTCCACTCTGACCCATCATTAAACGAGTGACCACTTGCACTGAAGTAAAATATGCTGAATATTGTGCCACTTATCTGTTGAGCCATAGACTTTATTTCCGTCTGAATGTTGGCTTGATTTAGCGTACTTAATCCCTTCCAAACCGATGAAATAAATAGGTAGGTGGAAAGGCACAAAGGCTGACATAAATTTATAATCATTCATCTAGTAATATACTTAAGTTTTATTATATTTTTTAAAGTATAAATTTAATAAAACTTACTAGAAACAGTAACAACCCATAAACGATATAATTCATCTGAATACTTTTATATTACCTGTAAAATGTTTTTATGTGCTATAATAACTTTTTCAGACAGGGTTAATCTATACAACTGATAAAACTCGCCGACTGCATTGAATTTAAATTCGTATAGAATCATTAAAACAAGTTTCTACCAATAATACTCCTTCGATGCTAATTCGTACGAATTGGTTTATATCATACTATGATGGACTTAACTATTGTATGGTGATTATTCCCTATGGGAAACATGCTGTAGTCAACATCATCAACATATTAAAATGTTTCCGTGAATCCTTTCAACTGTTAGAGTAAGAAAGAACAGACAGGCAAATTAAATCATTACATTAATTACATTGAAACAATGAAGTATAGTGTTATTAGTTTAAAAAAATACGTAATCAATACTAATATCTTAAAAATACTAATATCTCAAAACAACTTCCCGCACAAGATAATATGAGAATGTGTTTAACAACGACTGATTTTAATTCCGTTTGATAATAAACATTTAATTTATGTGATATTAATTTCTAGTAATTCATGCGATTCAATACACCAAATGTAATCAAGCCATGTGTGTTTCTAGTAGTGTATAAGCAACAAAACTTTATATATTAACTATGTAAAAATAAAAATGAAAGAAAATTTTAGTTTCTAGGAAGTGCCAATATTAAATTATATGCTATTTTCACTGAGAATACACTGAGAATATGAAAAATTACTAACATTCGAAGAAACTTATAAACCAGTAAATTATATAATTGGGAAATAAGTGATTTCTACCTTGTATAATTATCAATTACTTCCCAGTCACAGCTTTACGACAAAATGTTTTCGTTTAAAAACGTAAGGTAATGCACTGAGGATCATCTCTTATGTATTAGTAAAGATTTTTCTTTCAGTTTTGGTACACGTGTGTTACGTCTGACAGGAAGATGTGAGTAGCCCATGTAAAGATTAGGGCAATTTGCCAAATGCACATGAGGGGCTTCTCGTTTCAAACACGGTTATTTGCCTAAGAACAGGTCTCGCATTTCTGCTTGCTGTATGTTTGTATCAGTGTGTGAAGTGTTTGGCGAAAAATGCCTAGGAAAGGAACAAAAGCATCAACAGATAGAAAGCGTGGTATGTATAATTTACAATTCAAAGTATTTTTACAAATCGAAATGAAAAAATCAAAAGCATACAGAATCCCTACAAGAGAAAAAAGTGCAGTAAACAAAAGCTTTTGCGTTGCTGAACATGATGAAAAACAATTTGGGGTTAATATAGTTAAATTTATTTTGGGAAAAAATACAATTTTTACTCACCGAAACCAAAATATTGTTATGTTTAAGTAAATAATTAATATTTATATATTTTCTTAATGTTTTAATGTAAACTAAATGTAAAAAATATATAAAATTAATAAAATTAAAAAAAGAATAATATATTGCACTTTCTCCGTAGCGTGCAACTAAAATTCTTTTTAAATGCTTAGAAAATTCAAATCACACAATTTACTAAATTGAATGAAAATGGTTACCTGTGTTGCATTAAAGAGGTGCATGATCCACTGTAAATACAATTTAAATTCAAACCACTTTCTAAAATTCAAGTTTCATTTTAGTACAAGAACTTAAAAAAAAAATCTCATCAAAATGCTTCTTTATTTTATCAAAAGATAATAAAAGTAAAGGTGTGACTTATAAATATTAATTTGAGGATCAAAAGCACATCAGTAATCAAAACATTTTATGGACATTTTTTAGGAGTGAAATTCTAAACGAATTAAAAGTTTCTTTCACAAAATAACAGTACATCATTATTTTTTAAGTAACTAAATTTGCGTAAACTTTTCAAGGTATTGTATTTTTTACATTAAAATCACCATTTTATGTTTTTAAATTAATTAAATGGAAAATTTTCTATTTTAATTTTTATGAAATTTTGCATTTTATTAGAATTTATCCGGTATATAAAGTGTTGTTTCGTTTTATTTATGATTACATTAAACAAATTTGCCTAAGATATATTTCGATTATTTCATGAGAAAGATTATGCAATTAATTTGCAATCTTCGGTTTTAATTTTGGTAGAATATCCATATTAAAAGTCAAATTTTGCTAAGAGAGTGAATGTTTGTTCGTCCTTAAGTTATTCGAGAAACGTATTTATTTATTTTCATTCTGGTGGTTACAAATAAGTAATAATATATTTGAAACTCTTGTGAAAATTTCATTTTTATTTTTAGACACGTTAACAGCCAGATTATTTTATTTATATTTACTTTTTTCAAATTAAAATTTGATTTCGTTGACAATCTTAATTACATCATTAGGTTTAAATATGTTTAATTTCATCATGATTTTTATTACTATATGTCTTTTAAACATTAACGTGTGTGAGTTCAGGCGAATTCGGACAACATTTTATATAGCATGTAATAAAATGCATAAAGCCATTGTATACAATTTCAGCACATTTTTAAACACAATGAAGCCTTATAAGGAATAACCAATTTAGTTTGATGTAATTAGTTAAGTGATATCAATGCCATGAAAAGGTAATATCTAGTGTCTATCAAAGAGTCTATTTAAACAGCTGAGGACTTGAATAGTATTTGAGATATTAATAATCATAAGTTGAAGTAAAATTATTCCAAAATACTCTGTATAAAAGACAAATGTTTCTTAATCTACGAAAATATAATATAACTAAGAACGAACATACACAATAACCTCTTCGGAAACTCTTCTATGGTTCCGAAAAGCGTTCTTTATCATTAGAAACCTCAGAAACCAATATATTTTTGACATTTAAAGACTCACTTATAAAAACAAAACAATTTTTTGGTCCCACTGATTTTCGGAAACGTTTCTAGTTTTTATAGAGTACATTAATCAGTTTTCCGAAACCGGAATACAGGTTTTTAGGAAGCTTTTAATTTTCAATAGTAGTTATATTATGTTTTCCTAAATTAAAAAACATGTGTATATTTTACAGTGTACAGCTGTTATTCGATTCAAACAATAAAAGCAATAAAAAACCAAAGAACATACTAGATTGTTAAAATATTGATATTAATTTTTAATAGCTTGGAGCAGCACTTAAAAAAAATTGTAATAACTTATACTTTATGTGACATTATTTTTGGTTATATTTATGCTGTCATTTTACCCCAAAATATATTTTTATTCACCTTAGTTATTTTGTATATAATCGTTCTTTGACATAATATTCACTACTTAAGTTTAATTAAAACAATGCTTCACTAACCATTGAAACTTTCCTATGATAGCTTCCTGATCAAGAATTTTCTTAATGTCGATCATCTCTTCCTTGGTACATGTAATAAACTTTTGATTTGAATTTTGGAGAAAACGTTTGTAGCCAGACGATTACCACATTGGGTAATTGTTTGTAAATGCATACAGTTTTTTTTCCCTATGTCCCTCATTTTTCTCATGTATGCTTTTTTATAAAAATCTTTAAAATATGAGTTACTGATTAAAAAACATGTTGGAATTTTTTTCCTTTCAATATATGAGCTGTTTAAAAATACAGATTTATTGTAATGTTTAAAATATTTTGAAACAAAGAAAATATGAGGGGGTCTGGGCAAGAGAATACCAAGCCACATTTTTGTACTTCTGAGAAAATTCAATTTGAAAATTTGATCAAATACTCAAATCAAGATATATAACCTAAAGTTTTTTCGCCAATGTCTTAGTAACATTTGAGATATTCTGAGTAACAATATGGCATTACTTTAATGATATTATTATTACGTTTTTTGTATATTAGCTAACTTCATGGGGGGCATAAACATCTGGGGCAAAACAAAATCTGTCACATATGCTGCCACCAAGTGACATTAGAAACACATTATGTGTTGGATACTAGAATTTACAATATAAAGCAACATATTACAGTGTTAGATTTATTTCACCAAAAATGTGGCTTGGCACTTTCTTGCCCCGACCCCCTCATATCAATCTCAAATCATAACTAACCTCAGTCCAATTTCATCCATACTTAACACCTTTTTCTAAAATATTTTAAAAACCGTTAATTTTAATTTCATTTTTATAACAAGTCTATCCAATAATTCCTTACAAAGGACTAAGGTTGATTTGACTATAAAGATAGCGCCAGTGACATTTATGTAAAATTTAATGTATATCATAGAATAATTATGAACTTAGAATCTACAATCAAAATAAATTTAAATAGGCTGAGTAAACAATATATAATAGATAACAAAAATAATCTAAACTAATACAACAGTAAAATAATTTATATATTGACACTGCCGAGCATTACAGAAATATAATTTTACAAAAATAAAAATATATATATTATAATAAACTTTATTTATCTTCTAACTGAAACAGTTTTTTTTTTCATTTTGGGCGAATTGAGGTATCAATTTTATGTTAATGATTTATAAATCCTTTTACGACTAACATGAAAATATATAAAAATGGAAAACTTACATCCTCTCTGTGGAATAAATAGATAAAATGTGAGACATTTGCAAAAAAGAAAAAAAAATAGCCAAGTTTGGCCGCCAAAAAAGATTTGTTTAACAATTGTAGTAATCTAAATATTATTTATAATTTGATAGATATATTAAATAATAAAAACATCATAATAAAATTTTTTTAGAAGGAACTTGTATGTTTGCCATTGAAAGGGGGCAGTTTCATAGTGTTATCGATTCTAATCCTTTCATACACAATCTGTAGATTTTATTGAGGTGCTCGTATATGTAATACACAAATCATAATTAAAAAAATTCCTACCGGCAGCATTAAATATATTTTGATGTGGTTCGAGACACAAAAATTCTAAAAATGTCACATTTAATTTTTATTGGCTCAAAAAGACTAGCGCTTTTAGAACAATGTGACGCAAGCCGCATGTAACTACAACAAAAATATCAAAATATAACTTTCTATATTGTACTGTCTGTGGTTGTCTGAGGAATATTTAAAACTTGATATCCATGTATCTTAAAATGCATTTTTTCAAGCTTCATCATATTCGAATTGATATATCTAAATTTTACGAAAAGTTCTACAATTATTGTCAGTTATATATTGATTAAATTGTCTTCATGATATTTTGATGTGAGGAAAAAATTTGAAGTTATGATTCTCGTACTAAAATTTACTGATAACAAAGAGCATTTTTTCTTTGCAAATTATTAAGTTATTTTGAATACATCCTATTTACATCATTTACTCCTGATCATTAACTTCTGTTATATAATGCATGTCAAAAGTTAAATCAAAAATTATGTATACTGAAGCTAGTTACCAGCTTAAAGGACCAAAGTACCAAGACGAAAGATGAATCAATAGAAATATTTTATTTTCCTTCTAATTTCAAAACTAGAGATGTTTTTAAGTCAGGATGGAGGATTGTTTTTAAGAGCCTACGATTGTAACGGAAAGATGCTTGCAAGCTATTGTTAAACCAATGACAGTGTTTTTTTTTTCAAATTTCTTTGCTGCATTTCAGTATCTTTAAACGATTTTGTTTTGCATAGGATATTTTTCCATAAGACACATTCGCTTTGGGAACGTTCCGAAACTGAATGTGTCCTCAGAAAAGAAAAAAAAAACAGAAAGCAAAATCAAAAAAGTACAAAAACACCGGGCTAGACATCGATTTCAGATATCCTAAGCAAATAAATCATTTAAAAATATTGAAACGCGAACAAGAAATTTGAAAAGAAGGCTGCCATTGGTTCACATTAGCTTGTGAATGTTTTCGCATTACTAGCGTAAGCTCTTAAGATTAAGAAAGACGTTAACTAAATACAAATGTTTTACCTTTTAACCTAAAACAAGATATTTTCAGGGTTTCGTTCATCTGACGAAACCCCATTCGTCACACTCCTCCGTCATAGAGTTTGTTTTCGGAAAGTGTATAAGTTAGAGACTTGAAAATTTGCATACTTATAGCTGAATACTTTCTGCCACGCGACAAATCATAAAATTTTGGAAAAGTCTTATAATATTTTAATTAAATGAATTAACTTAATGATATCCGACCATTTCTGCTAGCGCGTTTCTTTTCTAACCGAAAGGTTCCGCATTCTAGTCTCGAAAACGGAAGTTGAAATTCTTGACATTTTCCCTCGAACTACATTTCATTGTCCGAAGAATTGAATTAAAAGAACTTTCGTATTTTTTGCCATTTTAAGAGTCCCTTAAAAAAAATCTAAAATTAAATCATGTAATTAAATATGCTTTTCAGATATACAAACATATGCTGTTACAATTGTCTGAAAAGCAGTTCTTGAATGTTTTGAATTTGATAAAAAATAGCTTCCCCTTGTTATGATTTTATTATTAAATTCAATGGTGCTGCTATCCCTCGAACTACATTTCATTGTCCGAAGAATTGAATTAAAAGAACTTTCGTATTTTTTTCCATTTTAAGAGTCCCTTAAAAAAATCTAAAATTAAATCATGTAATTAAATATGCTTTTCAGATATACAAACATATGCTGTTACAATTGTCTGAAAAGCAGTTCTTGAATGTTTTGAATTTGATAAAAAATAGCTTCCCCTTGTTATGATTTTATTATTAAATTCAATGGTGCTGCTATCCCTCGAACTACATTTCATTGTCCGAAGAATTGAATTAAAAGAACTTTCGTATTTTTTTCCATTTTAAGAGTCCCTTAAAAAAATCTAAAATTAAATCATGTAATTAAATATGCTTTTCAGATATACAAACATATGCTGTTACAATTGTCTGAAAAGCAGTTCTTGAATGTTTTGAATTTGATAAAAAATAGCTTCCCCTTGTTATGATTTTATTATTAAATTTAATGGTGCTGCTATCTATGTTCGTATTGATAAATGATAAGGATTTAATAACTATAAATTAATGATTTGGATTTATTAATTAAAGGATAAAGCGTTTTGAAAGGAATATTAGACTTAATCCTTTGTACGATCATCGATCACACTTTCTCACTTGCTTTAAATTGTGCAAAGCCCTGAGAGAAAAGAGAAAGGCTAGATAATTTTACCTGATAATATTTTCTGCTGGAATTTAAAATTTTTGAAGATTTATCGAAATTCTATTTATTTGTTTATTTATTTGTAATTCTAATGTTAAGTGCAAAATTTCATAAAAACCCGTTTGAAACTGTAGAAGGAGCAGATTCACAAGAAGGTTTTACACAAGCCTAAATATCATTTTTTTAAAGTTAATTAATAAGTTACTTAAGATTAAAAACAAATTTCTTCAAATATCTAGGACTATAAGTAATAAACTATTATGTATTGTCTCAGATTGCATAAACTTTTAAAGCTTCAAAAAAATTTTCCTAACATTTTTGTGAACTTGGTTTGAACATTTTAATAATATTTTAAATGTTCTTATTATTCTTTTTATTTTTTGAAAAAAAAAAGGAGCTTCGAAACGTATACAAAACATACAGAAATAGTTTTTCAAGAGTATTTTTAATCTATAGAATGTAATCAACCTAATCAGTGTGATTAAACTGGTAAAAAAAAAAAAAAAAAAAAAAAAAACTAGATTCATTTACTGAATCTTGCTTGCCTTAAGAATGAAGTCATTTTTAAAACTCCTAAAACAGCCGTATCATTTTTATTTCATTTTCTCCATTTGTATTTGTGTAAATATTTTATAAAATACCCTGAATAGTATCGTTAAAACTAACAGCCTTGAAGCACTTTTTTATTACCATTATAATAATTATTTTATTATAATTATATTATCATTATGCTTTATTATCACTATGCATTTTTATTATTATTATGCCTTGCGTCCAACAATCTACGCTATCCACTACACGTCCAGACTCCACCGGCTCTAAAAAACACGCTAATTTACCTTGTTTTAAAAATATTGAGTGAATGAATTATCACGAGCAATGACGATCTTCCGTAATCGGGTTGCCATGCATTTCCTTTTGAATCGGCAATTTTTTGGCCCTCAAGTCCGAATCAACTGCTGCCACGACAGTTGACGGCCAGTTTCGTCATTAATTAAGTAATATCAATTACATATTTGAAAATCTGCTTGTGCAAAAGGATTAAGTAAAAAACGTAACTGTCTCCGGATTATTATAACGTCTGGAAGAAAAAATGTCTTTTAGATGCTATAAAAAATTCGTTTTAAATATGACGTAATTTTCACCAATAAATGCTTTTCGCACGTAATAATTTAATTATTTTAAAGTTTTCTTTTTTTCTATATTCACGTATGAACAAACATTTCAATTCCAAATACGATGTTTGAAAATATTATAAATCATTTATTCATGAATGAAATGGATTTTTAAGTCAGGCAACAATAGATAAAAACGGATATTTCAAAATATAAGTTAAATCTCTATTCAGGTAATGAAATTTTGAATATAAAATTGGAAAAAAACTAAAAAATTAGATAAATTAAAGTAAATGATTGGACACTGCACACCACAATCTACTCAAGTCAATTGCTATGTATACTCATATTGCTATGTATAATTTTTGATCCTATAAAACTTATGTAACTGAACTATCTTGAGCGATTTCAACATTAAATAGCACTTAAAACAATTCTTCGATTTAAAAAATATCTTCTTCAGCATATTTATCATACACTTATCGATAAAAACTACCAGTTGTTATGTTTTTATACGCGATAGTTTTTGTAGGATAAGCCGAGAAGTGAAAAAAATCACAATAGATTCAATTACGGCAGTGACAGTAATTTATAGTGATTAATAGTGATGCTACTGCACGTTTTGTCGATGTATTTGATTTCCGGAATTGGAGTCTTTAATCACTTTGGTGGAATTTCGGATCAAATGGATTAAACAACAAAACAAAACTTTAAGAATATGTCCAGAATAGCAAGGAATCTAATTTGGAAGAATTTGATGTATAATTATAGTCTTGAATTGAGTTCTTGCACAGCAATTTGCATATAATATTTTTTTTTCTAAAGGAAAATGTTGAAAGTATCGTGAAATCAGGAATGGGATCTTTGATTAACGAAATATATGAGCATATATTTGCAATGAAATAAAATACCTAATTTCGTAATTTTTGAAAATTACCGTAATTTACGAAGTAGGAAAAATGAAATCCAACTCTATTTCATGTAACTGTTTCTTGATATTTATGGATACAAAATATTTAATTATCTTACCACTTCTTTTCAACTCCCCACAAGGAAAATTTATTTTAAAACAGTGATCATGCGTATGCTTGAGTATGATAACATTTGCTCATTCCATTCATTTTCTGTGTTATTATATTGCTTAAAATAACATCCATTAAGCATTCAAAAATATTTTAAATATTATAAGGATAGATGAAAATATTATTTATTTATTTTTTTATTTATTTTAGATCAAGAATTACAATTTAAAAATTCAATTTAAAATATTAAAGTCCCTGCTTAAGTAAAGCACTGTATGGGTTCAATAGCTGTTAGACTGCATTTTAGGGTTGAAGGTAAAATCGTTTCACCTCAGATACAAATATTCGAGATACAGGTTTTTAAAATTTCTTGATATCAGATGTTTTCACTCTCATATACACAAATAATAAAAACTTCTTTTTCTGTCAGCAAAGAAGCCTTTACCTTTTTCATTATTCATTCATGAATCGCGATTTATTTTCCAATATTTTATTATCAGGGCATCACATCCAATGCCTATATTATTCTCTAGGAAGCAAAAAGACATATTGCTTACGAGATTCGATTCGGGACTATCTCGTTGGATGGTTATGGAAATAACTTTTGCACTTCAGGATAACAAAAAGTTACTTCTATAACCATCTGCGCCATACGGGGAGGCTCAGTGACCTATGTTCATAAGGGCGCTCGCTTATGGAAATTTTTGTTTTTCTCCAAACCAAAATGGGGCGGTGTGGGAGTTGCTCTATCATGTGCTCATTCTGAATATAAAATTTCTTTGAAAAATATTAATATTAAATACTGCCCCAATGTTATTGAATATTGAGAAAACACGTAAAAGTGCTCGCCTATGGAATTTTTTCTTCTCCAAATCAAAATGGGGTGGTGTGGGCAAGTTGCTCTATCATATGTTCATTCTGAATATAAAATATCTTTGAAAATATTAATATTAAATACTGCCCCAAGGTCATGGAATATTAAGAGAAAAAACGTAAAAGTTGTGCATTTTTCCATTTTTTTTCCTCAAATATACAAACTATTAATATTAATTTAATTTAAAAGGATGATCTTCGAATCATTATTATTATTATTATATATTTATAGTAAAATTATGTAATATTTATATCAAATTAGCTTTTACTATACTATACTTTTAAATATATGAAATTTGGGAAATGGTAATTATTTTATATTTTTTTACTTAACCTATGTAAGAAAATATAATTTCAAATTATTGTTACAGAACTATAGTAATAAGGTAAAAATAATTTACTATTACAATTTACAAGCAATGAAATTACCATTTTATAGTAGTCCACACTGTTTTTTGGTGTCAAAAACTGTCATTTTTTCCGAGACTCCAGACAAGTTTTAATGAACCCATCGCGTCTCAAAGGACTACAAACAGAAGAAGAAACCTCCGTAACAAGTTTCACACATCTTATAGTTTAATCTTACGTAAGACGTCTTCAACTATTGCCTTTGGATTTAGGATACACTTTGTAAGAATTTTATGATCTAAGAACTTAGTTAATGGTGGTTCTGTCACGTTTCACTTCAGCCCAATTTATAAAAACCGATATAGTCTTTGGCTTCAAAATTGATCTCAGGTAACTTGAACGTACGCAAAGAATTTCTTGACTTTTGAGATTTTATTATTCTGCGTAGGGACAACATTCTTACATAGTCACTATCGTCAGCCAACATGGCAATCAAAATATTTTCCGGATGACAAAATAACCATTTCGTTAAATTACAGGATCTATTATTGTTTGAAATTCCTTTAGTAAATATCGTGATAACATAACTGTTTGATGCAAATGCTTAGCTCCGTAAATGCATGAAGGTTTAGTTTTAATTTGAAACGATATAGTTGAATGAACGTTTAGTATAAAATTTGTCAGAATTGACAAATTTTTAGACCGTTCACTTGAAGAAACGTATAGTCTAATAATTCTATTTCCCACTATAAGCCATCTAGGATGCAAAATTTTACCAGGATTTCTTTTATACAATTTTTCGGGACACAATCCCGAAGAAATTGCTTCACATATCTCAAGCAAATAGAGTTGATCCGTTCTTAAATCCTTTTTATTAGTAATTTCTGGCAAAGTGCAGCTTATTCTCTTATAATGTACAAGAGGAAGAAGTTCACAATCTTTTAGAGATTTGCCAATAGATCTTGTAAAACTTTGAGGCCCATTTTTTGTACCGTCAATATGCTCGAACAAATGGCGCAAGATAAGCTCATTGGCATGTATTTGGCAAATAAGCCATTGAAGTAGCTTTCTTCTTTTTCTTCTATAAATCGTATGACACCTCCTTTGTAACCCATGTTAACTGTAGTTCCATCACAGCCAATTACAACAAGCTTACTGGTATCATAACTTTTTGTAGTTAATTTTTTTTTCTTCACTTAAAATGAAAGCCTTTCCAGATTGTAACGAAAGGTGCCCTAAATACTCAGAACCTGGTTCTTTTATTAAGCTTATACTTTCCTCTAATAAAACTTTTCGCCGTGTGTCTTCCATGATAAGAGTTTTGTCCGTACGGCCATCAAAATATAAACCAAACTGAGATTGTATAGTAGCTGTAAGAGTTTCTTTTTTTTTCTTTTAATGAAAAATATGTTTTTAGATAATCTTGCATATTGCATATTTGCGTAATACTTTGACAATAAATATAAAATAGCGATAATTTTAAGACCATACCTTAGATTAAATAATTTTTATAATACAGGTTTAAAACAGTTTTTAAAAACAAAAAACAGTAGAGACCACTTTTAAAAAATTAGTAATTTTAATGCTTGTAAATTGTAAAAATAAATTATTTTTTTTGTTATTCTTCATCTTCAAGTATAATTTTTAAAAATATATTCTTACGAAGTATAAAATATAACATAATTTTGTTGTTTCGATTATGCTTTACAATTACCCAATTTTTATACATTTTTCAAAATTTTGAAGTCATTGGGGCAGTATAAGACATTTGGATTTTATATAAATATTACATAGTTTTACTATTAGCGTATAATAATAATAATTTAAGAAGTATATTTTAAAATTAATTTAATATTAATAATATTTGTGCATTTTATATGTTTGACAAGAAAATGGGAAAATGCACAACTTTTACGTTTTTTTGGGGTGCTACGTTATTTGCATGGAAATCTACAAAGGAATATATTCAGAATATGACAAAAAAGATTTTATTTTTAAAATGATGATTGATCGCCTACAAACTAATATCTTCATTTTTTTATTCATCTAAACTAAAACATACCAAAAATTTAAAAATAAAAAATAGTGCCTCGTTAGACATACTTTTGGCGCCCCTACTTCTATATTAGTCCTTTCTTCAGACACAAAATACTTTTGGCAAAGTGGATTGAATCATCTAGAAATGTTTAGAAAAAAAAATTCTCCCGATATATGTCTATTTTGTAATTTTATATTTAAAAATATTTTATTAAGAAATTGTGTACAGCGAAAAAAAAAAAAAAATCGATTACCAATCCTGATTGACTGTCAATATAATAAAATGAATAAAGAAAATCAGATAATTTTATCTAAAAACAATTAATACGATAATTAACATAGTATACCTCAACTATAGTTGCAGTAGTTTAATAATAAAGAGCAGGAACCATACATAAAATGTTGCAAAAGAAATATATGCATATTGTTAAAAAAGAAGACATAAACATTAATGGAATGAAAGAAAGAAAGAAAAATAACTAAGAACAAAACACAGTCTTAATTTAGAGCTCTAATTACAATGTCTCAAAAATGTAAAATGTCCTTCCGAGCTGTACCGGGAGGAAAAGGTAGCTTCCATATACCAAGTTTTTAAAAGTTCAACTCATTTTATTCGAACTTCCGAAGTTAAAATGGCTGGAACCCGGCTATATAAGATTCAATACCGATTTTCGTTAATACTGAATTTTAATGTGAATTTCAGCATGAGAGTTACAGCATAGCAAAAATCAGATTGTTTCAAAATATCGGCCAACCTAGAATTTCAAACAGCTGTATCTCAGCCATTTCTTAAAATAAAGTCAAAACAAAAATCCGGGAATTCTTGTATCACGTTCTAACACTTTATGAAAACAACTTTTTCAATTTATAATTTTTATATATCATTTAGAGAATAAAAAAAAAATATTTTTTTAACTGGCCGCAATTTTGAAACATGATGGTGCACGAAGCTGGCCAACGAACTCGGTCGAGACCTTGGTATGTCCTGTACAGATGTTCAGTCATATTCATATCGGCTCATAAATAAGAGAGTTACAGCATAACAAATATCAGATCGTTTCAAAATGTCAGCTACCCTAAAATTTCAAACTGCCATATCTCAGCCATTTTTTAAAATAAAGCCAAAAAAAATGCTCCAGAATCCTTAAATCACGATCTAATTCTTAACAGAAACAATATTTTCAATATATATATATATATATATATATATATATATATTTTACATATTTTTGAATTTTTAAGAATTTAAAAATTTTTAACTGGCCGCCATTTGGAAACAAGATGGCGGATAAAGCGGGCCAACGAACTCAGTCGAGACCTTAGTATGTCCTATACACACACTCAGTCGCATCCAAATCGGTTTATAAATAAGAAAGTTAAAGAAAGACAAATGACAGATATATATATATATATATATATATGGATATATCACCATCATTATTATCATCAACCGTTTTCAATCCACTGCTGGATGTAGGTCTTCCCCAGATTTTTCCAGTGTTTCCTGTCTAGTGCTTTAGTCATTCAATTAACACCGACCACTTTTCTGATTTCGTCACTCCATCTTACTTGAAGTCGTCTTCTTGGGCCTTTTACATCTCTGGGATACCACTGTAAGGTGTTTGTGCTCCATCTATTGTCCTGTCTTCTTGCAATGTGCCCAGCCCATTTCCATTTTAGCCGTTTAACTCTCTCAATGATGTCAAAAACTTTCTTCTGCCTTCTTATCTAGGTTATTGTCTTTCTGTGTCTTCTAGTTATGCCTAGCATACATCTTTCCATACTTCGCTGTGTTGTTTGTAATCTTTGTACCATCCGTTTTGTTAGCGTCCATGTTTCTGCTCCATAACTAAGTGCAGGCAAAACACATTGGTTAAACATCTTTCTTTTCAAACAAAGAGGCATGTTACTTTTCAGAATAATATTGTTCTTCCCAAAAGCACTCCATCCATTTCTTATTCTTCTATTGATATCATTCGTGATACTGTTGTCCGATGATATTTCCTGTCCAAGGTACACATAACTTTGCACTTCTTTAATCTCAGTGTTGTCGTAGACGATTTTCTTTTTTGATGCAAATGAATTGAACATCCTATTAGTCTTTTCCAAATTTATTTTTAAACCCACATTAATGCTAGCTTCTGCCAAATCTTTTAGCATATTTTCCAATTCTATAGGGTTATTACTGAATATTTAAAATGTCATCAGAAAACCGGAGATGGCTTAAATATTCATCATTTATTCTAATCTCTTTGTTTTCCCAATCCAGCTTTTTGAAAATATTTTCTAAGACAGTAGTAAAAAGATTAGGCGAAATGGTATCCCCTTGTCTTACTCCTCTTCCAAGCTTGATGTTCACTTTTCGTTTGTCCAAATGGATGGTGGCTGTTGCTTTCTTGTAAATCTTCTTTATGATATTGATGTAACTTTTGTCTATACTAATGTCGCCCAGAGATTCAACTAATGCTGATGTGTAGACCGAATCAAATGCTTTTTCATAATCAATAAAGGCAAGGCAGAGAGGCAAATTATATTTCTTACGTTTTTCGATGAGTTCCCTTTACGATCCATTGTGATAAATCCACTTTGCAATCCTGCTTGTTCTCTAGGTTGAGCTGAGTCCAAAGTCGTGTCGTTAAAACTTTGGTAAAAAATTTATAAATCACTGACAGTAGGCTGATTGGACGACAGTTTTTAATGCTTTCCTACTCCTCTTTCTTGTTATGTATCACCATCACAGCATTATTCCAGTCTTCTGGTAAATCTGATTTCTCAAGACATTTGGAAAACAGTAAGGCTAGCATTTTTGTAATATTTTCTCCTGTTTCTTCGATAAGATCAATTGTAATTCCATCTTCTAGAGGGCATTTACTTTTCTTCATGCATCTAATGGCTTGTACAAGTTCATCTGTCATCACTGGGATTTTCTCTTCAGTTTCTGTTATGAATTACTCGTGGATTACGTGGGTTGATTTCTCTTTGATCTTCATATTTATATAGATCGCTATAGAATTTTCCGACAATATTTACTATTTTATTATTGATTTTGGTAATTGTTCCATCTGCCCTCTTCAGTGCAAAAATACCTTTCCTCCAACACAAAGTTTGCGCGTAGCTTATTTTAAACTTTGTTATCTTCTAGAACTTTCTTGACAAGATCACAGTTAAATTTTTTGATATCCATGATAAACTCAATCAATCTGTTTCATCTTTCATTACGCAACCCATATCCATGATTTCCTACTGAGAACGCACCTTTCTTTTTTTTCCCCAATTCTAGCATTCCAGTCTCCCATTATTAATTTTATGTAGCATTTTTCCTTTTGATGCATTGAAGCTACTTCTTCATAGAAATCCTCAATTTCTAAATCAGTATAGTTAATTGTTGGTGCATAAACTTGGGTAATTTGCAGCTTGTATCTTCTTGACACTTCTATAACTAAGATTGCAACTCTATCTGATGCACTATCATATTCTACGATGTGATTCTTACACCTTTTATGAATCAGAAATCCTATGCCACTTCTTTTACCATCTTCTGTACTTCTGTAGTACAATACATTTCCACTGGCAAGATCAATCTTCTCTTCACCTTTTATTCTTTCTTCACATAATCCTAGGATGTCCCAGTTGATTCTTTCTAATTCTTTATCAAGTTCTTGTAAACAATTTTCCGAAGATAAGGATCTCCCATTATACGTACCCAAGGTCATCAATTTACTGCAGCCAAGCCGAGTCCGGTGATTCTTAGCACCCTCTGTCTTCATGTCTTTCTGATCGCTGCCGTAACCAGGAACATGCAGACTGCCAGGGATTGAGGGCCGTGATTTGTTTTTTGAATTCGTTGTAAAATAAGGGGGAGGTGGCCAAATTCCTCCACGCTGGACAAGTGGGTTGGGGGAAGCTCATCCGCGTTCTTTCCTCATGCACTAGGCAAGGGTACTAACAGGCTGCACCGGTGGTAGGTAAGAATTTGACATTAAGTCTCTGCTCCCAGTCGATTCCTTTCAGTCCTCCTCAGAGGCATTTAAAGGGTCTTCTCCTACTTAACAAACAGAGGCTATTAAACAGCGCTATGGATATACATATACATGGATATATATATATATCAACATTTGAACAAAGGGTGGTTTTGGGATCTTGGGTTCATGATCGCTGAAAATATATCAACATTTTCTTGAATTGCTTTTTTCCGAACGGCTGCTTTTTACTTTTTGTAAGGAAAGCTACCTAAATGTAAAAAATATAATAAATGGTATATTTTGAATACATTTTAGTAATACTTTCAGACATTTGATTTCATTATGTTTCAGTGCTGTTGCTTTGTTTGATTGTTTCATTAATTGCAAACTTTATTTTTAATCAAACTAAAATTATTCATATTCCCTACTCATTAAAACAGCCTCACATTGTTTGGTTCAATTTAGAAGACTGGGGGTCCAACTTAGGCGACCAGTCGCTGAATTTGGACCACTTTCGACAATTTTTTTCAAATTAAAATAAAACTTAAGATTTTCAAAAAGAAATTGTTCTAAAGATTTATTTAGTTAGTAGATGAATAGATTGACCGCGTGTAGTGATATTTTTCAGATATTCTAAAAATGAAGTGAATTACACCTGAAAAAAAGTGAAGTGGTCCAAATTCGGCAACTCTCCCCTACAATTTACGATGAGATAGAAGTACTTTATTTTTTCATGTTCCAAAAGCATCATTCACTGTACAAAAGAAAAATATTTCAAAATGGATAATTTCTTTTCCAATTAGTATAACTATTCAGCTTTCTTGATCATGAAGGACAGGGAGTGAACAGTTTCAGCTCGGTAAAAATGTCTATATTTATAATGTTCGGCCATTTTATTTACGCAATTTTTATGTCTATAAAATACTAAAAACTATATTTTAAAGAAATGGTTAGAGTAGAGTTGTAAATATTCCACAAAAACCCTATAAAGAATTTATTAATTTTAAAAGGTGAAATTTTATTAACATGTATATTATAAAGACAAAACAAGTCTGTGAATAATGCTGACGTCATACTGACAGTGGCAACACCTGACCAATAAATTCGGTTTAGCTTTTACTGTATTTTTTTTTTTACTTCTAAACATCGCACAATTTAAATTTTTACACAGTCAAATAGAAAATAAAAAGAGTTATTTAAAATGCAATTTATTTGAAAGCTGTACCTCAATTTAAAGATATTTTATGGGTTTTTAAAAACTTTTTAAGCATGATTTTTTAAAAAATATATCTCTGTCGTGCGGAGCCCGATTAAAGAAGATTAACCCGTTTGAACTTAAAACAATATAAATAGTTCAGCATTTGTTCCATACCTAATATTCCATAACAAAATTAAAACTTCATCTTTAAATAAATAAAATAAATAAATAAAACTCAAATTTAATAGATATGAAATTGAACTAGGCGCTTAAATCTCTGAAGTTATTAGAATCAAAAAGACTACTGCAAGTAATGAAATCTTTGGCGATTTCTTCAGCTATTATCTCCAGACTAGAGTCTGGTGCAAAAGTGTCGCTTTTAGTAGATTTCAAAATTTTATTTGAATACATAATTGATACTTTTAATTTAAAAACGCTTTTTGGTGTTGTTAGTGGGTAAACAATGTGGTCTGAAAAAGTATATTAAATGCAAAAATTCTATTAGAGTTTTCAATACAAAATTTTAAAAAAAAATGGTTTTCATTTAAATTCTGTAACGCAGGAATCCCGGTTTGGATCCCCTAGCTTAATTAATTATTACACGAATCTTCAAATGTATTTTCAAAAATTCAAGAAAAATGATTTAGAGGGTAGCATTTCAGTATTCATAAATTGGGACATAAAGTGTTATTTTGTAAAAATCGTCTTTAAAATGTTGCTGAATTATAAAACATGAAATTGTTTTAGCGGTACGTTCGCTATTGGAAAGTGAATAACACAAAATCTCATTGAAAAATATTGTTCTGTGTATTAAATAAGTTACACATAAAGTATTAATACTTTTAACAGCGTCTCTAAACATAAACTTGATACAAAACTCTCTTCATGGACATACATATGCAAGTAACTCTACTGAAAAACAAAATAATTTTGTCTGTATCATGAAGCCATAAGAAGATTTCTAACGATAGTTTGTTTTATTTACTGCAAATTAGCGAGCAATGCACTTTAAAGCAAGTCATATGAAAATGCAACAATATCTGAATCCAATAATGTCTGAAATAAAAGATAAAACTTGCTTTTAAATTTTAAACACCTTGGATATAAATGTAAACTCAATGTGTTTAAACTATTTTTGGATAATTATTTGCCACTAATTTCTCTAGTTTAAAAAAAATACAAAACGCTTTGAAATTTACAACACTTACAAACTTTTCAAACTTCTTTGAAAATTACTTATAGCGTTAATTTGTCTCCCTTTTATTGTCTTAAAATGTTCTAAATTTAACCCTGTAAGGTCAGAAATTATAGGTTTAAAAATATACATATAAGTTATATGCAACACTAATTTGATTGTTATTACAAATATGTTATATAATATTAAGTTTACGAATAATTAGCGAATATGTCATTTAGTGAATTCTAACGAATACACAGTGAAATACTTTTAACACGAAACTGAGGGGACCATATTTTCTTTTTCGTATTAAAAGATTTGTAAAAAAAGAAAAAAACTCACGAACATTTTCGATGTCAGCAAATTATATTTCGATTTCCTGTTAAATTACTAGTAGGTTGCATCCATTAGGATAAAAAACAAGTGAAAAATTATTGTGTTTTGTGGAAAAAATCGGATATCTTTTTTGAAGTGTCTTTTTCAGCACCACATTGTTCACAAATTGTTCGAGATCATCCATTGTTTTATTCATCTCTCCATTCGAATGCGCATCTAAATAACTGCGCATACTTTTAACCATTTTCTGCATTTCTGAAGTAGAGGGGACAGGAACTGCATCCTTGATTCCGTTGTCGCATTCGTCGTCGGAATCTTCATAGGTGGAATCATTTGGATTATAAACGATCTCCAAAATCTCATTGTCTGTCAGAATCGGTGCTGTAGACTTATCATCATCGACTGCAACATATTCATTTAATGATATTGTATGACAGTCTATTAATGTTGAGACTTTCCCAAACATTTCATTAAATGTCAGCTCAGTCTCAATATCGGCGGATTCTTGAGGTGCTAAAGAATTTTTTACTTTGAAGAATCCCGCATTGCGAAAACAATTTTCAGTTGACGTAGGCTTCACTAAATTCCATGCTGAGCGCAACATATGTAATGCATCCAATAAATTAATGGAGAAATATTCTTTTGCTATGATTGCGGCTAAATATTTTTGAAGCAATTGCTTTCGATAATTTAATTTCAAATTGTGTACAATGCCTTGATCACATGGTTGTAAAAAACTTATGGTATTTGGAGGCAAAAATTTAAGCTTTATAGATTTGAATTCAGTACAGAAGTGTGCTGGATAGTTATCAATAATAAGTGCGATTTTACGCTTTTCTCGTAAAAATCGCTTATCCAAATTGATAAGCCAATCATTGAAAATAGTGGCCACCATCCATGCTTTTTGTTTGCCATATATTCAACTGGTAATGTTCTTACATTTTTTAAACACCGCAATTTTAAACTTTTACCAATGACAAATAAGGGTAGTTTTTAAGATCCATCCGAATTGCATCCAACCAATTACTGTAATTCATTCTTTCGAGATTTTCCCTCCTGAACACGACAGTTCTTTAAACGATAAAGTTTTATTGGGTAAGCATCGGTAAAATAAGTCAGTTTCGTCAGCGTTGAAGACATCTTTTGGGTCATATTCTTCAAGTATTGAGGGCAACGCAGATTGCAAACATTCTACAGTCATAGTTGGTAAAACGTTATTAGCTTCACAACAAACATTTTTTAACACAATGCCGTTCCTTTTCTTGAAACGTTCCAACTAGCTTGGATTTGCCGAAAATTCGATACGCATTTGTTTTGCCAGTTCATCTGCTTTTTCCAGTAATAAAGGATCTGATATAGGAGCATTCTGAGATCTAGCTTATTTGAACCAAATAAGCATAGCTGTCTCTAAATCTTCGTGCTTAACAGTTCTCATATGTTTTCTCTCTGGCTCAAACACACTGCTCTCAAACATTAACGTAGTGTAAGCCCTGTTTTTTTATTATGGTTGATAAAGTGGAATTGGCAATGCCAAACTCTTTGCAGATTTCTGTTTTCGTCCTTGTTTTTTCACCAACTGCATTAAAACCCTTTCCGGCACAGTGGTCCCACTCCGGGCATATCTAATTTTAATTCAAAATTTGCAAACGGCACCAAGAATATTTTAATAAAATTTTGTTTCTACAATAAAAGATTAAAGTAAGGAGTTCTTATTTTCTAAAAAAGTCGTTTGCAAATTCCGGTGTCAGTCAGTAATTTCTCATTTTACGAACAGCATTTGTCTGCGCCGGAAAGGGTTAAGCAGTCTCATCTTCGTTTGAAGGGAAATAGCCGTTAGTTTTCGTGCCGATTTCTCAGCCATTCTACTCATAACATATAAGCTAATTTACAAAAAACACTAAATTCACTGATTTTCACCGAAAATTCAATGGTTTTAACACAAAATTCACCAATTTCAACTCAAACTAACCGACTTTGTAAACGATCTGAAGAGCAGTACTAAATGCCTGAACTGCGAGGGAATTTCTTATCGCCAGACTACCAAAATTCATTTCTTCCTGCGAGAAAAGCAGAACGAAACTGGGTTCCCACAATCAATAATTTTCATTTTATTTACACTGAATAAAATTTTAAAGTTATATGTTTTTTTTTTTTGTTTTTTTTTTCTTTTTTTTTTTTTTTTACAAATGGCCTTAAATTAATACAATTTCAAGAGAAGTTTTCTTTATATTATTTGCCAATAGATCGCGCCAAAACAATATTTAAAAAGTAAACATAATCGATTGTAGGAAGCAAGCTTAATCGATGACGATGAGCCCCAAATATCCGTTGTTTTAATATAAAAAATAATTTATACCCTATGCTTAATTTCGACTAATTGGCATTTTCATCAATAATCGCAAAAAAGTAATAATATCAGTACAAAAACCCTTAACGGGTTGAAAGTTGTGACGCAGCACTTTCTTTTGGCTCTAAGAATTTTAAATATGGGTCGTAAAAGCAATGATATCAAATTTGAGTGACGCTATGTTAATAATTTTTTTTTAAATCTTCATTTTCTTTTTAGTTTTATTTATATTCACAGGTGCAATTATTATCTTAACATGAAAAAATATATGAAATTTATTCTCTGATGCTTTTTCATTCATATCTCTCATGAATTCAAAATATGGGTTTTAAAAGAAACGTTATCAAAATTTGAGTGACACCTTGACGTGAATTTAATAGGACTATTTTAAAATTCAATTTCAATTATTTTTTGTTTATCTTCTAAAGTATATTTACACATACAAACAATACTTTTAATTTTTCAATACACTGTTAAATATATTACTTTCACTGAGTCTATATTATGCATTGAAATGTATTTATTTCAATAAATTGATTTATCTTTTGTGCCACGCTATCCAAAATCATAAGTAAAATTTATGTAAATGATTATTTTGCGTCATAATATCCACTTGCATACATTTCCCTTCGTTTGGATACTATGACGCAAAATAATCATTTACATAAATTTTACTTTTGATTTGGGATAGAGTGGCACAAAAGATAAATCAATTTATTGAAATAAATACATTTCAATACATAATATAGACTCAGTGAAAGTAATATATTTAACAGTGTATTGAAAAATTAAAAGTATTGTTTGTATGTGTAAATATACATGTATGTAAGTACATGTATGTATGTACTTACATACATGTATGTATACATGTAAGTAAGACAAACCAAAAATAATTTAAATTGAATTTTAAAATAGTCCTATTAAATTCACGTCAAGGTGTCACTCAAATTTTGATATTTCTTTTAAAACCCATATTTTGAATTCATAAGAGATATGAATGAAAAAGCATCAGCGAATAAATTTTATGTATTTTTTTCATGTTAAGATAATAATTGCACCTATGAATTTAAATAAACCTAAAAAGAAAATGATGATTTAAAAAAAAAATATTAACATAGCGTCACTCAAATTTGATATCATTGCTTTTAAGACCCATATTTAAAATTCTTAGAGCCAAAAGAAAGTGCTGCCTCACAACTTTTAACCCGTTAAGGGTTTTTGTACTGATAAGTATTACATCCTACATTGATAGTGAATTTTAAAGGACTTTTATGAAACTTAGGAATGATAACATTGTAAAGATAATTGAAGTTTTTACTTTTAAAGCCTAATAGTTTATGATAACTTAAAATTTGTCTAGTACAAATATTTGCAGATGATGACAAAGATATTAAGCAGCTGTATCAACTTATGTTATGATGAAATTGTTTTGAAGTTCACGAATATGCGGTTTAAGGGTGGAGAAACAAACAGAATTTTTAGCAATGTGTGATTTCTGTAAATATTGTTGTATAAGAAAGATGACATTATGCTTACAATCTGCAAATAATTCAATGGGTTTATTATAGTTGATAGCTATTTTGTAAATAAAGAATTCCAAATCATAAGTGAATTGTTGAATGATTGAATTTAGAGACTGTGAGAGAAAACGATACTTACACTTTTGGTGCAGCTCACACCTGGTATTGAGACCTACTGCATTTTAAAACCCTATAATACGAAGTTTGAGAATCGATAATTTAATTTTTTTCTGTTAAAATCATATTTTTTTTATTTTACAGCAGCATAACTTTCTGAAAATGCAATTTTTGAGACCAATTATCGGACTATTAACATTGTATTTTTATTTTATTATTATTTTTTTAAAGTTAAACATACAAATTAGCCAATAATAAGTATAAAATATTGAAAAAAAAGTTTAAAAATTTCTCCAAAACCTACGAAATTGATTTTGAAATATTACTACATTATATTTATATTTTTGGCGGGGAAAAAGTTGGCGTTTTTTATTTTTATTTAATTCTGATTTAATTCTTATACACACACTCCACGCATACTCTAGATATTACGAGCAGGCGAAGATTTTGCAGGCGAAAAATTTGTAGCGTTATATTTGGCGACTCAAGTGCATTTTGGCGTGAAATTAACAATTAAAAATCCAATAATATAAAATTAAAAGTAAAAAAATATATATATATAAAATATGAGTTTAAGAGAGAATTTTTTTCAGTTCTCTAACTTTTATGTATATGGCTAAAAATGCACTAAATCTCGATTCTAGGTGCGAGCTGCATCAAAAATGGTTTCCTTGTTAGTACCAAAGCGCATTAAAGATCTTAACAGAGAATTAGTGACAATGTCTAGATTACTAGTTAAAATGTGCCCATGGTGGGCATTAATATATTTAATTAATTGAGGTTCGTTGCATTTACATGAATGTGTGCCATGTTGTTTGCAATATTTAGATAATTTATTATAATTAAAACTTCTGCCCCCTGCGCCGTTAATGCGCAAACCCCCAACTTTCAGAAGACTCGCACGATGCAAACTTGTTCCTAATTCATCCATTGTTGGAAAAAAACTGTACTACCAAAATAACAAATTTAAAATTCTTGAGTTTAAGACCATTTTAAGAAATTTAAATTGTATATGGATGGACAGGCCGGCAGACGGATTAATTGCATACCTTGCGTTTTAATTGTTTTATGTAACAACTTAGATGATAGTTTAATAACAGTTATGAATTGCTAATAATATAATTTTATTTCCATTTTCATAATTTAAATTTTATGTCTATTATGAAATGAGTTTAAATACAAAGTAATCAACGCAAAATTATTTCATAAAGTAAAACATAAATATCAATTTTATTTAAATGTTGATAACCCTTTTCTCGCCAGGGGTCACTATAACAGCAAAAGAAAATGGTGTTAAACCAGTACGACCTATTTTTATCTTAATGCTGTCATACAGTGATACATTAAAAAAACAACATTTTTATTTTAATTTAGGTAATATTTTTCTCACTAGGGGGTGTTATCAGCATAAAAGAAAGTTGACTTGAATCTGCTTATCTGGTTTTAACTTGGAACATGGTTGCCACATGTGAAAACATAAAAAATCCATTTTAAAATTTTAGTTATGCAATTTACCACCAGCGTTAAAAAAAAAAAAAAAAAAAAAAAAAAAAAAAGATAAAAATTTTATTAATACATAAATTTGACAATGTCGGAAACTTTTTCTGAATATTTGAGCGAAATTCATTGGAGGAAATTGTGCTTAAATTGCGTTTGAAAAGAAGTTAGTTGAAGACACAGTTGCATACATTGAGATGACATGAGAAACATGAGGCATCATAAGTTAAATAAAGGTAATAGAAAATAGCTCTTCCAACAGTAATTTGTAATAAAGTATAATGCATCTGATTTCTTTTCTGTTGTCTTAATGTTATACACTATATTTTTAAAGGGGGGGGGGGTGACATGGAGAATGTGCCACAGTCAGCCTTTGTAACATATACAATTTCGTAGAGGTGCAAATTACATAATCACACTAAATCACCCTCTGAGCGTCTTAGGGCTTTCCTGCATTTTAAGAAAAATGTTCATAAAACTACTATTAATGTAAATTATCTTTCCCTATACGTTTCTAATGTACACTGCATATCTCTTTATTTCATTTATATGATAAATACAATTCTGTTAAAAATATTTTTGTCTACAGTCGATTTAATTTGTTTTGGGGAAACGGAAAAATACGGGCAAAACGCTTAGAGGGTTAGACGATAGTGTATTCTTTTTTAATTGTTTTTTTGTGTGTCCCTGTAAAAGAACTATAAATGTTATACTCCATATTTTCAATCGAGAACATGCCGCAGTAACATATATAAAATTCGCAGAGTTTCAACTATCATAATTAACTTATATTGTATTATAAGTACATATCGCCCATAGATGGCAGTGTATTAAAAAATTTTCGTGCGTCCAGTACAATAACTCTAAATGCTATATACTCCATCTTCAAGAAAAACAAGAAAAAAATCATGCATCATGCATAGATTATGAAACACTTTCTCACACTTCCAGAATATTTTTTAAAAACTTCGTTGTTTAATAATGTGAATAAAATACCTAATTAAACATTTTAGAAAACGCATAACGCATTTGAAAACAAGATTTTATCAATTGCTGCACATTGACGGAAAAGTACTCCAATTATTTTGTGTAGCCCTGTATTTGATCAATAGATTTATATATATTCTATATAGCATGCTAAACTTTAGTTTAGTAGGAAAACGCATCAGAGGTTAAAATTCACCTTCAGAAATTTCTACTTATAAACGGAAACATACTTGAATTCTTTGTATAGCCCTGTATATTACCTACAGATATTTATACACGCCACATATTAAGCTAAATTTCAATTCAGGCTAAAACACGCTTAAAACTACTGAAATCACACTTCCACAAATTATCATCCATAGGCAGCCATGTATCCAGTTCTTTGCGTGGCCCTGTATATGATTGTATTTATATTTTAGAACCACCTCTTAGTATACTAAATATATATTGAAAATTCATAACGCAATTAAAAACCATCTTTAAGCAATTCACGCTCATATTCCGTAATGCTTACGATTCTTTCGTGTCGTCCTGTAATTGATCTATAGCATTTATACATACCACGTAGTATGCAAAAATTTTGCTAAACCTAAAAATGCAAACCATAACTGAAAACGCACTTCCTGAAATTATCGCTGATAGACAGTACTTCGGATGCAGTACTCTATTCGAAATATTTCGTGTGTCCCTGTAAATGAACGATAAATGCTATACACATCATATTCTACAGCAAGTATCTTGTAGTAAACCTCAGTAATGTATATCAATTTCCTTATATTTGAAATAGTGTTACATAGTCCTCTGCAAACTGTTTTTTCCCCGTAGACCATCATGTAACGGAATTCTTTTGTGTGTGGTCCTGTAAATCTATATATATATAAGCCGTTCTTGGTATGTATGTTCCTTATACAAATCTACAATTTTTATCCGATTTGAAGGAAACTTAATGTACATACGTTTTAGAACACGAAAAAAATTACTGTCAGCTTTAAAAGTTTCTCAGACCATTCTTTACCATTTTTTTTTAAACATCTCCCATAGTTTATCATTACAGATATCTGTTTATTTTTCAATTTCTAATGCAATTTCTTCCCCGTTGCCATAAAAATAAACTATGTATGGACAATATTTTTTTAAACCTATAAAAATTCAGATTCTCTCACTATAATTTGAAATCCGAAACTGACGTCATTTTGGTCAGGTAATGTTATTTGTTTCGAATACTACAAAGATTACTTACTATAAGTGCGTTTAAACGATATAGTACATTTATTTAAATGTGTTTTGAGACGAAAATTAATAACTTAGATCCGACAAAAGTACATTGTTTCCACTGGTTTGTTAATATTAAAGTAAATTTTCCAAGAAATAAAAACATTTTTGCGTATTCAACCTTCATGCTCAATTTATTCTACATAATAAAAAATCTTCTGTCAAATATTGCCATTTAGAAATCATTACATCGTAACTTTTTTCAGCTTGAGCTTCAACCAAAGAGACATATTTAAGCTCCTTTGATTTTGGTGTAGAATAATTGCCACTATTAATAAAAATTGGATTTAAAGAAAACAATACAGCATTTTCTGTCAATTAAGTATTTAAAGATGGGTGTTAAAACAAACGGGATTAAAGTAAAATGGTTTATAGGAAAAAAATGACGTAATTTTTTTAATGTAAAACATTCATTTTAATTTTAAAAATTAATATATGTTTTATATGTTCAACAAAGTGGCAACATTTTTATTTCACTAACTTCGAAATTATTATCCAATTCTTAAAAGAACAATATATTTTTGAGAAATAATGTTTTACATCAAAAATCGCATAATTTCAGAACGCAATTTTAGCAAATTCAGTTGAAATTACATTTTAAATATAATTTCTTAGTTAAATTTAGTATTTAATAATATTAATGTTTAAAATTTTTCTATGAGTACAGTAATATTGAATTTATTTAAACGCTTTCATGTTTTAAATACATAATGTGCATGTGACGTCACGCTCTCAAGTAAAGGTATTTTTCTCAAATAAATTTAAGCGAAAAGTAACAATTCTTGCAGAGTTAGTAATTCATAATGTATTATTCATAATGTATTCTAACTAAAAAATTACGAGAAACTTAGCGAAACTTCAAGCAATTTATCTCAACGTTTTGCCTACGTTAAGTTGACAAACATGCATATAGTTATCTATAAATATAAATGCATAGTTGTACATGATTCATGAAGTGAAAGATTTTTTTTTTAATTGGACAAGTATCGGTTCATAGCAAAAAAATCTATCCCCGGTGAAAGTGTCGTCATATTTTAAATCAGTTGCCGGTTTTCATTCAGAAAATATTAGCATTTTATAGCAGTTACAGAAAGTAGTGTAATTTCCACAGAATGTATTGGTCGCCAAAGCATAATTTTAACATCATTTTACCGTACAATCTTCCGGAATATTAAATTTCGATAAAATTCAATAAATATATTAAAGTCCATGTGAAAGTTGTTAGCATATGCAATTTTCAATGGAGAATGGAATTTGCATTTGACATCGTTCACGTGAAATTTAAAGAAAAGTCGACGCCACTAATTAAACAAGAAAATCCCCCCTCTTATTTTTTAAAGGAACCATAATTATGAAAAGAGAAAGAGAAAAGCCAATTAAAAATCCAGGTAATATTAGTTATCTTTCTCTGATACTTATATAATTCCTTATAATTTTAAAATATCTAAATTTATAGTTAAAAATGTTTCAGCAGGGTAATTTTTGCCCCTCATTGGAATACATTCCTGTCAAATTTCGAAACTCCCATAATCCTAAACTACAACACAAAAATCAATATTACAATGCTCCATAATTGAGGTGCTTTTTTCAGACTGTTTTAGCAATTCAAATAAATAAGCAACTCTATTGCTTAACAAATAAGCATTTAGACTTTGAAAGTTTTTGGAGCGGGACAAACATTTTGATTTTATTGGTAGAGCTAAAGCTGTTAAAATTGTGGTACTGTGAAATAAAAATACCAAAAATATGTGAGGGTAAAATGTATTTTTTTACTTATTTTATTTATTTTTAAACTTTTATGCTCCACCACGTTTTAATTATTTTTTTTTAAATGTCATATAACTTTAAATATCATAAATCATATCATAATATCATATCATAAAATGTTTTGGAAAAGAAACATAATTTATGTTGATTTTTAGATTATTCCAAACAAATAAAATCCATATCTAAAGTGACATGTTAATTAACAAATTTTCTCAAAAATATTTACTAATATAATCACTTTGAAAAATATTCTTTGACACAAAAACTTAAATTAAATCAATTTCTATGAACGAAGTAAATGTAAAAGAGGATAAATAGAAATGCTTAAATAGAATAAGAAAGAAAAAAATGTGTTCCACACTTAATCTTAGTGAAAGAGTATGAAATTTCAAGCTCATGAAAGAAATTTAAATGATCATATATATAAACACAGAAATACGCAAATTGTGATTATCAGAAGTATTATCTATTATAAAATATGATAAAGAGTTTGTTAACTGTATATGTTGCTTAATTAATGCATTAATTTTCTTTAAATGTTACGTGGACGAAGTCACGGGTAACAGCTATTGAATAATAAATTCTTTGCACCCCATATTACACAGAATGCATGTTTTACTGCACTTCATAAATACATATCAATTTCATTATGTTTGAAGTGGTGTAACATCATTAAAATGCACTTGAAACGATTTTTTCCCGTTGACCCTAATATAACGGAATACTTTTGACTGTCCCTATAAAAGAACTATAAATGCTACACGCTACAATAGCTATCGTGTTATAGTAAACGTTAATAACATACAAAAATTACAGGGCAATTCGAGTATATTTACGAGAGATAGAGTTCGAACAGACGGACAGACAAACCAAAGCCATAAACACTTTTGAACTATGTTGGAAAGCGTTAAAAACAGGCAGTAGGCGACTGTAACAACATACTAAAATTGCATTACCATTAACGTTGTACAAACCCAACATTTAAACGTTTCAAAAGAACGTTTCATAAGGATTTTATATAAATACTTCATATATCTATATCTATATATATATATATTACATTTGCTAATCGTAAATAGAAATTTCTTCCACCTTTTAACACCGTCGCAACGAGCGAAACGTATAAGGTAAAGCCAGGAGAGATGGCGCGGTCGGAGAGATTGCGCACATAGAGGTTCGGGGGGAAAGAGTAGAGTGAGCGCTCAGCGATTCCAGGTAGTTGTACAACAACAGTAGTGGAGTGTCTACTTGAAAGTGCACGTTGATTGCTTTGAGCGTCTAAGATAAAGTATTGCTATTTTGTTTTGTTTTCCCAAAGTAAGTGCTTGAATTTTCATAGCTATTCATCAGAATTTCTATACAATGTCAGTAGTACAAAATATTTTAAACTTAAACGATTTCTCATAAGCTACTAATCTAGACTAACAATGTGAAGATCAACGGTTCGTTTTAGAAGAGGTCATATTTAAATAAAAGGTCACG
The DNA here is from genome assembly GCA_963931845.1 of Maratus michaelseni. Classification (NCBI taxonomy): domain Eukaryota; kingdom Metazoa; phylum Arthropoda; class Arachnida; order Araneae; family Salticidae; genus Maratus; species Maratus michaelseni. The sequence goes on from OZ007586.1 coordinate 299,758,033, forward strand.
CAATCTCTCCTTCCGAAATTGGAGAGTTTGCGCATCTGCTACTTAGGAGAGATGGCGCTGTGTTCCCATTAGTTTCCATGCTAGGAGAGATTACGCAGCTTATTGGTTAATTTGCCTAAAAAAATGAAAAATGAAAATGGACTAATTTTAAGTTAAACGTGTTATTAAGTAACATAATTTTATTTTGTAATCTTATCTGGACTTGCTTTTTCTGATTGTTTAATTTTTTTTTCCTTTAATTAAAATTTTTTAATCGTTTTTAAAATTATTTCCTTTTTTTGATTATTTAATCATTAGGTTGAAATATTCACTCCTAATACAATAATATTTGTTCACAAAAACCTTACAGCAATGTCATTTAAGTGTAATTATTATTGTTAACAATTTAATTGTAGTTAATATTAGTAACAATCTCTCCTACCCATGTGCGCAATCACACCAAACCTGTAAGGACAGATTGTGCAAAATAACTTTCTTGGTTTTATTACAACTGTTCTATTAAATTGTAACATAACAACAAAATAGCAATGGAAATGCATAAAAAACAAATGAAGTAAAAATTATTCATGAATAGTTTAGCAAAAAATTAATATTTAGGTTTTTTATTGTTATTCTTTTGAATTGTGCGCAGACTATCCTAGCTTTACCTTACGTGCAGTATAAGATTTGAAACCTTGGATTTGAAATATTTTATAATAGAATTTTTTGCCTTATTTTATTATGACATTTGATCGATTAAATTGGATAGAAATCAGAATAGAAAAATACCATGGGGCTCAAAGATTAAAAGAAGCGTAATTCACGCTTGTCGCGAAGGGACTAAAGAATTTTTGCAAAAACTTTTTTACTTATCATTTTATAGTCATTTTTGTTTCCTCGGAAAAATCGATGAATTTACTTTTATTAATCAATTTTCCAATGCTAATTTTTCAATTTTGCCTACTAAATATTAAAAATATATATATCTTTTAAAAATCTTTTAAGATGTTTATTTATCTTTTTAAATATCCATTTTTTAGTAAACATTGTGCAAAGAATGGTTTTTAAAATATTTTTATAGTTTCGTTCGACTCACGAAACCCTATTAGTCCCGCTTCGTTGTCTGTCTGTCACAGAGAACTATATAACTTACAGGCATGGAATTTTGTGTACTTATAGCTGAATACCTACTATGAAGCACAAAATCATAAAATTTGAAAAAAAAATCGTATTATTTTAATATAGACAGATAAAAAACCAAAAATCTAACAGCCTTTTAATATTAAATTTAAACATTTTTCGTTAGAGAAGTTGCCAACAATTAAAAATCCACAATAAAATTCTTTCTACAATAATTAATTTTCTATTGAAAGATTTTCACGAGAAAAATGAAAATGAAATAAAAAGTTTCACCAATTGAAAAAAAAAAGATTAATATGACGCCATATTGATAATAAAACGGAAATTTCCAAACATTTCTCTATAATACAAGAAGTATGAGTATGTGTAAATACAGAAAGCAGCTTAATATGACGTCATTAGATAATTAAAAAGAAAATTAATCTGACGTCATATTGGAAGTTTAACGGACACGTTTAAATAATTCGCATTCAAATGTTTGAGACAAAGAGACAAAGAGAGTATCAATATGACTAATAGAGAAAGCAAGTAGACACACTATATTTCCAATGACGGCCGGTCACTTGCGATTTTAGACGTTTTGTTAAATATCTGGAAAGATATATGAGGAATTATCCTGAAACTTCAGGAGTGTAAACAACATGATAGACGTCATATATTTCCGCGAAGATTTTTTCCCCGAAACCCCATAACGGGTCGTCAACAAATTGAAGAAAAACGAATATATTTTGGATAACCCTGTAAAAACTAATATTGCAAAAGCATTCAAACTGTAGATTATGATTAAGTGGATTATTGTAATAATTTGGGTTCATTTTTATGAAGATAGCATGTATACTCGAAGAGAAATTCTGGTTTTTATAAAAACAGCCCCAAATTTTATCAAGTTTTTTGCTTATAATTTGTAGAGTTTTTAATATAAAAACAAGTTATTTTCAGAAAATATGACAAACAAAATTGTACACAACACCCTGCAATCAGAATTAAAAAATAATAAAAATTGTATGAAAAATGAACAGGTTCACTAAATATTGTTTCACTGCGCATGCGCGAATTCAATCAAAATATACTGTGCATAATATATTAGCTAAATATATAGACCAACTTTTATGAAAGTCTCAAAAGATAGCTTGAAAATTCTGATAGTAATCGTCGATAGAATAAGCTCGAAATTCGCTGTTCCCAAAAGGAAGCAAAAAGATGATGGGTTGTATCAAATATAGAATGAGAGACACTTCATTCTTATTATGTCAACTTTCATAAGCTAGTATATTTGAATACAACCCCTCATCTTTTTGCTTAAAAATTTATAGATATATATCTTTAAACTCTATTAAGTTTTACCGCAAATCAAAACTTCCGAAAACTTGTTTATAAAAAATTTAATTTAAAGGTTTTACTTTTGAAAAACGAATGGTATGACGCTTACTCACATAATTTTAAAGAAAAAAGTCCTTCCGGCCTATACCGGAAGGAGAAGGTAGCTTCCATATTCCGTGTTTTTTAAAAATTCAACTCATTTTACTCAAACACCCGAAGCTAAAATGCTTGGAACCCGATTTTATTATAGAAATTCATTCCCGGTTTTCGATAATACTGAATTTGAATGCAAATTTCAGCATGAGAGTTACAGCATAACAAAAATCAGATTGTTTCAAAATATCAGCAAACCCAGAATTTCAAACAGCATCATATTAGCCATTTTGTAAGATAACGACAAATAAGAAAATGCTCCGGAATCCTTGTATCACGCTCTAACACTTTAAGGGAAACAAACAAGATGGCGCATGAAGCTGGCCAGCGAACTTGGTCGAGACCTTGGTATGTCCTGTACACAGGATCAATCACATTCATATCGGTTCATAAATACGAGAGTTAAAGTTTAACAAATATTAGATTGTTTCAAAATGTCAGCCACTCTAGAATTTCAAACAGCTATATCTCAGCCATTTTGTAAGATAAAGCCAAAACAAAAAATGCTCCGGAATCCTTGTATCACGAGCTAACACTTAACGGAAACAAACAAGATAGCGCATGAGGCTGGCCAGCGAACTTGGTCGAGACCTTGGTATGTCCTGTACACATGATCAATCACATTCATATCGGTTCATAAATACGAGAGTTACAGCATAACAAATATTAGATTGTTTCAAAATGTCAGCCACCTTAAAAATTCAAACTGCCATATCGCAGCCATTTTTTTAAGATAAAGCCAAAAAAAAAAAAAAAAAAAAAAATCCGCAATCCTTGTATCACGATCTAATACTTAACGGAAACAATTTTTGCAATTTATAATACTTTGTACATCTTTTTGAATTTTTAAAAATTTAAATTTTTTTTAACGGGCCACCATTTTGAAACAAGATGGCGAACGAAGCTTGCCAACGAACTCGGTCGAGAACTTGGTATTCCTATACACATACTCAGTCACATCCAAATCGGTTCATAAATAAGAGAGTTACAGCATGACAAATGTCAGATATTTATATAAATTAACGTTTGAACGGAGGGTGGTTTTGAGGTCTGGGGGTCATGATCGGTGAAAGGATACCAAAATTTTCTGGAATTGCTTTCTTCCGAACGGCTGCAACATTTAGATTTTTGTAATGAAAGCTTCCTAAAACATTTATATAACATACAATGTCATCATATATTATTAATCTTGATTTTTAAATAATAATTAAATTTTTATGGTTTCACACTTTGACGTTTTTTGTTCGATAATTGTTTAAATTTCATCGTAATAGAAGAAGCATACTTTTTGTAATCCCTCTAAGTGGTTTGCCCGTACTTTTCCGTTTCTCAAAAACAACTTAAATCGGCTGTAGACAAAAATATTTTTAGCAGAGTTGTATTTTAAGATATATGTAAAATAAAAACAAAAAGTCCTGCATGGAGTATATGTATTTTTAAATGGAAAATATAATAAAATAATAAAAATAAAAAAAATTTATTTATAATTTATCAAAATGTAAATAAATGGAGAAATTAAAAAAAAAAAAAAAAAAAAAAATAAATAAATAAATAAACAACCCACAATTTCATATTTATAGCAAAAACTATTATTCAAGTACTACTTTATTACACTAAATTAATTTTGACACAATTATTCAAATTGGTAAAAAAAAATCAAATATATAAGATGTAATTTTTCCAACTGGGTGAAAAAGTCCTCGCCAGGATTCGAACCAGGGATCTCTTGGCTGAAGCTGCCTATCATCTACCAACTGAGCAATCCCGGACAAATCTGGCGGATCTAATTCACCCAGTTTACCTAATTCATAATAGCATCTAGTGTAATTGATCTAGTGTAATCAAGTATCCAGCGTTTACTGTAGTTCCCATTATCTGCGAATTATTCTGTTGAACTGATTCAGATATCAGACCTGATGTTATGATCAATAAGGTTAACTGGATGAATTAGATCCGCCAGATTTGTTCAGGATTGCTCAGTTGGTAGAGCATTTGCAGCTTCAGCCAAGAGATTCCTGTTTCGAATCCCGGCCCAGACTTTTTCACCCAGTTGGGAAAATTATAACTTATATACTGCTTCATTAGTCCCAGAAAAGAGACCGTATTTAAAATTAAATAATTTGAGAACGGTTAACGACAGAAATGCCCCGTTTTCTGCATCTTTATCAGAAAAGCAATAAATTTTCAAATATGCGATTTAAAAATTAGTTTAAAATTTTGCCTATAGGTGGCACTGTTAGCTGAAAAAACTAAATGACACTATTTTCGAAATATCAGCCATTTCCAGCAAAAACATGAAGTAGTCTCATAACAAAACTAGCCGTTACCCGTGAATATGTCTCATCAGGAATGTCCTCACATGCCTTACAGGTGTATTGTTCCAGTCCCGCTAAACTTTGTGGGTTTTCTAGGTAAACTTTATCTTTTAAGTGTCTCCACAGAAAGAAATCGCAAGGATTCCAATCCAGCGAATATTGCCATTTAGTTTTTTCAGTTTACAGTGACACCTATGGGCGCATTTTTAAACTAATTTTAAAATCATATGGTTAAAAATTTATTGCTTTTTTTAATAAAGATGCAACAAACAGCGCATTTCTATCGTTAACTGTTTTCAAATTATTTAAATTTACAAAGGATCCCTCTTTTTGGGACACTGGGTATGATCTCGGCTCGTGCAATAAAATGAAAGTTTGGAAACCTTTCAAAAATTGAATGAAATATGTTGAAATTGCGAAGAAAGACAGAATTTTACTATAAAAAATTCTTCTCTCTCTCTCTCTCTCTCTACATATATATATATATATATATGCATAGAGAGTAGTGTACATTTATACACACACACATGCATATATATATATATATATATATAAGCTCAAAAGAGATTAAAAATAAACTAAAATAAAAATAAAATAAAAATACTGGCCGAAACCCACTGCCACTACTGTATAATAGTTTGTTGTGCTTGTAATTAGTCGGAAACATCGCTGTGCGTTTTAGTAAGATCTGGCCGAAACCCACTGCCACTACTGTATAATAGTTTGTTGTGCTTGTAATTAGTCGGAAACATCGCTGTGCGTTTTAGTATGCCCACTGCTGATGAGGCCACAGCTTTTTGGTTGTTTTTCTTGGTTTTTTCTTGTTCAGATTATATCTGTTTAATTTTTTTATGTTTGTTATTTATTCCTAGTTTAATTATGGTGCAAAATTCTGGGTCTGCCGAATACATTTAATACATAACGTGCTATATATATATATATATATATATATATATATATATATATATATATATATACAGTGGTGGCCAAAAGTGTGGACATTTTTTGAAAGTTTCATGTTTTTCAATTTTGTGTGCTTGTAGAATATATAAATTTTCACTTAAATACAAAAGTTTATACATCAAATTGAAGGTAATTTAATGTAAAATTTAATAATATTAACAGTATTACAATATCTGTGTTACAAAAAAAGTTATGCAACTAATAGTAAGATCTATCTTAGATTTGCATTTTTTTACAGTGATAATTACACAATCAATACTTAGTAGGATAACCCTTATTTTTTAAGACAGCTTCACAGCGTCTTTTCATCGAGTGAACGAGTGTTTGGAGTTCATCTTTCGTAATCACATGGTGCCAAGAGTCAATTATAGCTTCAATAAGTTGTCTTTTATTGAATGGACGTTTTTTTCATACAAGAATTTTCAAACGTCGCCACAAATTTTCAATTGGATTGAGATCAGGGCTATTTCCTGGCCACGGTGATATATCAATGCCTTTATTTTGAAACCATGCTTGCATATTTTTGCTGTGTGGCATGGAGCTGAATCCTCCTGAAAAATAAATTGTGCGTTGTTGGGGAAGAGATTCCTGATGGAAGGTATCAATTTTGGTTCCAGGACAGTTTCGATGTATTTTTTGGCATTCAGGATGCCATCAATCACTTGAATTCGGCTCACACCATTTGCAGACATACATGCCCAAATCATGACATTTGTTGGGTTTTTTGTAGTTGCTTCAATGCAATCAGGATGAAGTGCTTCTCCTACTCTACGTCTCACGTATTTTCTACAATCACTACCAAAGAGCGATATTTTACTCTCATCGCTCCAGATTACTTGCTTCCATTGATTTTCTGACCATTTAATGTGTTCTTTTGCCAACTTAACTCGTTTTTTGCGTTGCTTTTGATTTAAATATGGTTTTTTTTCTTGGAATTTTAGCTTGTAGTACAAATCCTGATAACCTTCTTCTTATTGTTGTTGAACTTACTGCAATACCCGCAGCATTCATTTCACATCTAATGGCATCTGATGATAATTTTCTATCTTGAAGGCATGGCCGTTTAATTTTTCAATCGGCAGTAGCACTTGTGTATTTTTTTCGGCCTGATTTGGCCTTATTTTCCACTGATTTTGTTTTTTCATAACGTAAACAGAACTTTCGTACACCAGAAAAAGTCACTGAACCACCAACTTGTCTTGCAATTTCAGCATAAGAGAGGCCATTTTCTCTCAATATGACAATTCGGCTTCTTTTTGTAGATGTCCAATTAATTCTTCTTGTTGATGACAATGTTTAAAATTAGTTTAATTAAAAAAAAGGACTTTAAATATTCAAAAACAGCAATACTCTACTTAATTGTACTAGTATGCATCATTCCGTAAAATATTTCCCCATCAATAACTCTTTTACCATCCAAGCAACCTAAACTATAGTTACAGACATTTGATTGGTCCTCAGAACAGTGTTTGTGATTGGCTAGTACGCTTTTATTACAAACACGTCCTTATTCAAAACGATTTGTGTTTGTTTGTTCTACTAAAATGAGCATAATTTTTTTTGTAATACAGATATTGTATTACTGTTTTTATTATTAAATTCTACATTAAATTACCTGCAATTTGATATATAAATGTTTGTATGTAAGTAAATATTAATATATTCCACAAGCATGCAAAGTTGAAAAACATGAAACTTTCAAAAAATGTCCAAACTTTTGGCCACCACTGTATATGCATGTGTGTGTGTATAAATATTTGTAATATCACTTTTTTTGCACATAAATATTAACCTTTACTTCATTGCACAGTCACAAATATACAGGTAAATGTGCAAAAACGTAAGCACCCTCATAAAACTATCTAAGTTTATCACAAAAAATTAAACAAAATTGAGTTTTATAACAATATATGGTAACAGATCATAAATTTTAAATAGTAGGCAATTACAAATATCGTTTTCATATGCTCATGCTTTTTTGTATCTCTATCCTATGGTATTGTTGCTAAGCACATTTTTTTTTAATGAACCGTTTTTAGATGATGAGTGCTGGAAACATTTTCTTGTTACTTGAAGGACAATAAAACAAATTAAGTGGGGTTTGGGCTATTCCTACCAAATCATCACCAATTCAGCACTTTGTTTATCGAGGTTATTTGCAGCAGATACATATTTAAGACAGTGCTTAGTAAAATTTCTTTGTCAATATGTCCGTCTTGTGACTAATGTTAATTACACAACTAATATCAGACAAAGAAGGCTTCTTTTCTGCTGTATACTATCGTGGGACATTTTAATATTCAAATTTCAAAATGTTATCCTTATTCCACTAAATTCAATTCTGTAAAAATATTTTTTCCGTACAATACCTCTAGATACTGTTATCTATTCTTCCTTACTTTTACATCTTCAATAATTTTACATAAATAAACTAAACATACAGAAAAAAATCCTGCCTTATGTTCATCGTGCTTTAAATTAGAGAGAAAGTTTCAAAGGCAGCTGACACTTTTCTATGAGTAAGTATGCATGTACTGTGTTTGGTTTGGTTTATTCATAATTCACCAAAATATTTACCCCTAACTACAGATAATGTTTTTCTACATTCTTAACAAGTCAGTGATATATTTGTAAAGAAACTTTCTTGGAATTTGTAGCGGCATATTTACAGCGTTTGCTTAGGCGATATTTTAGGTTTTAACATAATTTCACAATTTTGAGAATTCCTTTCAAACCTTTAGCTACCTCGAATGATTTTACAGAATTGAATACATAACCATTATTAATTCCTTACACACAAGTCTCGTTACAAAGTTTTCTACGTATCTTCAGTATTTTCAAAAATTTATACACAAATTGCCAATCAGGTCTCACCAACGTGAGCAGCAAAACATAAAAAAACATTCCGTCCAATTAAGTTACAGTTACAGTTGAACTTTAAAACTTTGCGGGATGTATTTGCGATTATTTCCAAGAAATGCTACAGTAATAAGAGAAGTGTTCGCTGTTGCTTAATCAAGATGGCGACAGTGACGAATTAAGTAAAATTTTCTAATAAGTTGAATTTAAGTTGTGGGAAAGGGTCATTTTATCGTTCAAAATAAGTCAGACGAAAAAGAAAATATCACGACCATTAGAAAATGTCTTTTAAATGATTTTTTCTACACTGCTCAAATTTCCTAATTATACAGTAAAAAATACTGCTGAATAAAATACATTTTTCAACGAACTTAAAACAATGTAAACATTTTTCAACTCATCAGACTTATTTCCAATTCTATAACAACATCATGTGCTACCTGGGAATTTACATATTGTGTTATAACGGTAGGAAAATAGCTATTAACCTCCTTTCCTTTTGTTGATTTGAACTGATTGAACTTAAATTATAAATGAACTGTAATCTAGATTTTATGAACTCAAAAATTCGTATTTCTGTTTGGTAAAACGTATTTAATCTGTCCTAAAATCGCATGAATCACATTGCTTTGCCCGACACATTTCAAGCGAGAATTTCACAACAACACGTCGAGATTTCACATACTGAACTGAGAACAAAAAAGGAAAAAGAAAAACAGTTTTATTATCCCTACGCAGAGGGAAAAATAGTGTGCCGGTTTTTATCTTCCCTGCGCAGAGGGAAAAGGGTTAGAAAGATTTATTTTTCTTTTGCTTTAAAATTAAATGTAATTTTAAGAACTAAACACCTTTATTCATATAATGATATATGGCTGGGATAAATCACTAAAATATTTATAAAATACTAAACCATATACACGCGGAGTTTATGCAAAGGTAATAAGTCTCTAGTTAAGCCTGATGGCGAAAGTAGCTTAATGTTTTTGCCTTTTTTATATTTTATACTAGCTAATCCGCCCGGCGTCGCCCGGGCCCGAGATAATTACAATCTCAGAGAAAGGCGTTAACCCCCTCCCTCCCCATACCCGCAATTATAATGAATAATTTGTTCAAGAAAACCACCGTCACCTACATTAACGCGATTAAAGAATTACATTTTTCTGATAATTAGAACATAACGAAGACGCTACGCTAAAATAGCCGGCAGATGACACCCCTTCCCAACATCAATTTCAAATCTATATCTTAATTAGTTACCTAAATTTTTGTTCATTAGTAAAAATTGGCAATTATTTCCTTTCATTTTCGCAAACTAAATGGAGGGATCGGCCAGAGAAACAGATCTCTTTGTAGTTCAGTTTTTAATGAAAGCAGATCCCTGTCTGAAACTTTCTCGGATTTTTTTCACTGGCGCCGGCAGAGTTTTGGCAGTTTTTTTGCATAAATTAAGAAAAATTACCGACCGACACATAGTCAGATGCAGAATTTTTTTTTTTTTTTACATATGCTCAGAAATTTTCAAATTGATATCTTAATTAGTTTTCTTAAAATTCGCTAATTAGTAAAATAATTTCGAATTCGTTCATTTCCGCTTGCAAATCCAATGCGCCTGTTCGTTTCTTTAGCCCTTTTGATTTAAAAGATGTCATTTTAGAAGCGATGGTTAATGAGAATCTAATGAATATCTTGGGTAATTATCAAAATATTAAAATTCTGAGACTCAGGTTCACATGGCCAGACATTGGAGTATCCGCACCTAAATTTTCAGACTTCTAGGTGGGCTAGATATTGCTAGCCATCGCAGACAATCAAACACACACACACACACAGAGCGAAACTTTATTTTATTAATATAGATATAACAATAGTCGAAGAAGGTATAAATGTCGCGAATGCCTGTCAGGGACCACGGCTATTACAAAAACACAAATCCGTTGTTTGTATATATATATATGGAGGGGGGGGGTAGGGGCATGTATTAAAATAACTATATTCATATCATGGCTCCTGAAAAATGTGGATATTATGTGTGAATGTAAAAGACGTTACACAGAATATAAAATAATATTTATGTAAAAAAGATTTAATGATGAGTGGAGGATAGCTATAATTTCTAACTTGTGTGCAAACATAGTTATGATTTTTGTCTTTATTTTTCTGACCATAACTGCTTAATCCTATGTGAATAAGTAAGTAAAATATTAATAAAAACCGATTTATGTAAGCACGAATTTTAGAATGTGAATGTGTTTGCAGTAAAAGGAAAATCGGAGAGTTTATCGTATATATCAAATAGTATAGTATTTTTGTCATTAATTTTTATGTTTAAATCAAGAAAATTATATTCATTGCCAATGAAAACATTTTCACTAAATTGTAGATTGTTTTATATTGAACAGGTAATAAATAGGTTGAAAGTGATTTCATATAAAGAACAATGAAATCATCAATATGCCTGTAGAAGATATAATCATTTACATAAATATGTTTCTCATAATAATATAAATATACAAATATAAACTATAATAATATAAATATACAAAAGTAAACTTGGATTTTTTTATGATTTTTATCACGTGATGTTCTAAAAGTTTTATTATTTACAGAAATATTTAAATCAGAATAAATATATCTATAAATCTCAAATTTTATAATAGTAGAATAAATCAGATTTAGTTTATAAACCATTGAATTTAATCCTTATGGATATATTGTTATGTGTTTTTATATATTTGGATTCAATCAGCAGTCGTTCATTTATATATTTTTTAAAAAATGGTTCCATTTCTAGTGATTTCATTAATATCATGAACATTATAATATGTGAAAAAAGAATGTTGCCTTGTTTCATTAACATATATGGTGAGGGTTGAGCCATGAGTTTAGAGAATTAACAGCCTTGTGATTTTTAGGTCTGGGAGATCCAATCTAATTGGAATTAAATGTCAAGGGGAACATATAGCAACTAATTTAGAGATTAAGAGAAAAAATATACTAATTAGTTTCAGGAAAAGAAAAATCTAAAGAGTTTTTGAAATAGGAAAGAAAATTGAACGCATATCGTGGTGAATTTATTACAGCATCTTACCAATTTTATAACTATATATATATATATATTGCAGGGGTTGGCAACACACTGCATTCGCACCGAACTTGGAATTATTTTCAATGACATACAGACTGAAATTTTCCAAATTTGCTTTTCTTCGTTTTTTTTTTTTTTTTAAATATATTTGTATCAGATGAAAAAACAAAATACATTTCCCGCAATTAAGTGATAGAAATTTCTTTTGCAAATTGATGTTTCAAATGGATATAAATAAATAGCTGAGTCAGAGGATGTTGGATACCACTATATTAGCTGAATATTCTTTGCCTTTTCTAATCGCGCAATTTTCAGCGATTAAACAAGGTGAAATTATTGATATACAAAGGATATGGACTCCCACGCTGCCTATGCCACTGCTTGAACTGTTTAACAATTTCCGGCACAGACAAATTCTGTTCGTAAAATGAGAAATTACTGACTGACACCAGAATTTACAAACTATTTTTTTAGAAAATAGGAACTCCTTATTTTAAGCTTTCATTGTAGAAACAAAATTTTATTAAAATATTCTTGGTGCCATTGCAAGTTTGGAATTAAAATTAGGTGTGCCCGGAGTGGGACCACTGTGCCTGAAAGGGTTAAGCACTGAATAGGATTTCAGCTAAATCTTTATGTATTTAGGCGTGATATCACTACTGAGACTTTTAAATAATTTCAAACAGTAAAGATTCATTCAATCCAGTTTAGAATTAACATAGAATAACTTTAAAAGTCCCCCAATTTCCAGCGTATAATCCGCGATCAAACAAATCTGTGTCACACCAGAAAAAATTGCTTAAACAATGTTGCCTAATCTGTACCATGTAGAATTAAATTATTTTTATTAATTATATACAACATATTTTTAGAAATAAATATGTTTGTTTGGTCCGCGGATTATACGCCGGAAATTAGGGTCAATTATATTGCCCATATTTTCTTACTTCAATCAATCCCGACCTAATTGATCCAAAACCTATCCCAATGGTCATACCACTTTCTTAATAAATGGATGCTGATGATTTTAACACACATTAAAATTATTATATTCAGAGTTATGGAAAATAAAGTTTGTTGAATTACAGAAAACACTTAAAGGAAACAGTTTAAAAAAAAAAGTCAGCTATCATACATGAATTTTAGACATATTTACAAGAAAGATTTACTTATTAAAAAAATCTAAACTAATAAAAGAAAGTTTCGCTCTGTGTATCTGTGTGTCTGTGTGTGTGTGTGTCTGTTGGCGATGGCTAGGAAAATCTGGCCCACCTAGAAGGCTGGAAATTTAGATTTAGGTAGTCCAAACCCTCTCCTGTTGCAACATTACTCCAGAATTTTAATATTTTAATTACTTTCTGAAATATTAATTAAAATGCACAAAGAACTCTCATTAAAAATACGCTTTTATTCTCTTGGGTTGGTTGGTTCACTGGTTGGTTGCATCGATTCTTCACAGAAGTAATTACATAAACCAGAGTAGCGATGCATAAATAAGGATTTCTAACTAAATAGTGTGAACATGGATTGAAGTTATCAACGTAGAGGAGCCATGCGATTGTCGCGCCACCTGTGCATGACAAATTACACATACGTCCCACTGATTGAAATATTTTGCAGGCATATTTTTCTTCATGACAATTAGTCGGGTTTAAGTTTTTTTTTCTTTTTTACATGACATTTATTATTATGATGGAGATTAAAACTTTATTTAACAGATTGTTTTTTATATTTGCGGGAATGAAGAGGGGCAAGTGTCTAATTACATTTAAGCTTCAAGGTGTATTTCTAGAAAGCGGTTACCACTATTTCCGAATAATAGTTTAAGCCAAATTTTTAATTACGTTCCTAGCTTAAGCAAACGAACGAATTTTGAAAGATGCATAGTGGTCCTTCTAATTAGTCATTTGCCGAAGGACACTTGAACAACCCCTCCCCCCCCCGGTCCGTCCTTCAAGGTTTTTTCTCTAACTCTGCTCCGTTTCCATATCTCAGCAACTATCTTTCCGATTTCAACGCAAGTGATTTCAAACATTATAATTAACTTAATAGTCACCCTTTATAACATTAAACTAAATTTATGACTAGCGGTTACCACTATTTACGAATAACAGTTTAAGCGAAATTTGTAATTAAATTCAAAGCTTAAGGAAACGAACGAATTTTGAAAGATGCATAGTGGTCCTCCTAATTAGTTATTTGCTGAAGGCCACTTGAACAACCCCTCCCCCCCGGCCTGTCCTTCAAGGTTTTTTCTCTAACTCTGCTCCGTTTCCATATCTCAGCAACTATCTTTCCGATTTCAACACAAGTGATTCCAAACATTATAATTAACTTAATTGTCACCCTTTATAACATTAAATTAAAATTATGAGTAGCGGTTACCACTATTTACGAAAAATAGTTTAAGCCAAATTTGCAATTAAGTTCAAAGCTTAAGCAAACGAACGATTTTTGAAAGATGCATAGTGGTCCTCCTAATTAGTCATTTGCTGAAGGACACTTGAACAACCCCCCCCCCCGGCACTCCTTTCAAGGTTTTTTTCTCTAACTATGCTCCGTTTTCATATCTCAGCAACTATTTTTCCGATTTCAACACAAGTGATTCCAAATATTATAATTAACTTAAATGTCACTCTTTATAACATTAAACTAAATTTATGAGTAGCGGTTACCACTATTTCCGAATAATTGGGTAAGCCAAATTTGTAATTAAGTTCCTAGCTTAAGCAAACGAACGAATTTCGAAAGATGCATAGTGCTCCTCTTAATTAGTCATTTGCTGAAGGGTACTTGAACAACCCTCCCCCCCCGGCCCCTCATTCAAGGTTTTTCTCTAACTATGCCCCGTTTCTATATATCAGCAACTATCTTTCCGATTTCAACGCAAGTGATTCCATCATTATATTTAACTTAATAGTCACCCTTTATAACATTAAATTAAATTTATGAGTAGCGGTTACCACTATTTACAAATAAGAGTTTAAGCCAACTTTGTAATTAAGTTCCTAGCTTAACAAAACGAACGAATATTTATGCATGCATAGTGGTCCTCCTAATTAGTCATTTTCTGAAGGACACTCGAACATCTCCTCCCTTCGGCACCTCACTCAAGGTTATTTTCTCTAACTGTGCCTTATTGCAATAACTGGGCTAATAATGTTCCAATCTTCTCGAAACCAGCTCAATTTTGTAGTGCGCCTACTATACAGTAACGTAGGCAGCGGGGACCTGTCTCAGAAGTTCGTTCGGAAAGAGGTTTGTTTAGAACAGAATGCTCCCCTGGCGGTGGTAGGGAGAAATATAAGATTTTCTAGAGCGTACGAGCATGCCGGGTATACGGTTCCGAAGCTATCGTAGACCGTGGCCAGAGTTCCGTTTTTTAAGAGATTTAAGTTTATTACAAGGGCTCGGGCAACGCCGGGCGGGTCAGCTAGTAAATAAATAAAAAAGTATATGTTTTGCCTTAAGCTTCTGGGTCAATATCTTCACATTCTTTGTCACACATGAGAAGGCTGTTTTGAGAGCACAAAGACGTTGCCTGACACCGGAACATTAAAAAGCCTGTTTCAAAATAAAAGTGACAAGCTACAAATCTGATATCATATATTCTAATACGAGCAAATCTT
The DNA here is from genome assembly GCA_963931845.1 of Maratus michaelseni. Classification (NCBI taxonomy): domain Eukaryota; kingdom Metazoa; phylum Arthropoda; class Arachnida; order Araneae; family Salticidae; genus Maratus; species Maratus michaelseni. The sequence goes on from OZ007586.1 coordinate 299,773,476, forward strand.
GTGTGTGCTTATATATATATATATATATATATATGCAAAATTTATCTTAAAAACGGCTCTAACGATTTTGACTAAATTTCGTATCCTACCGTTTTGGGGCACCAGAAAACCATTGGGCTAGGTCACATGTTCGAGAAAATTCGATTAGTGGGTCATTTGGGGTCATTTTGGGTCATTTTCTAGCTAATTGTATCTAAAAAACGGTTCAAACGATTTTGACGAAATTTTGTATCCGACCATTTTCGGGAACGAGAACACTATTGGGCTGGGTCACATGTTCGAGAACTTTCGATTAGTGGGTCATTTTTGGGTCAACGAGGGTCAAATTAATTTTATCTAAAAAACGGCTCTAACGATTTTGATTAAATTTTGTGTCCTACGAGTGTCGAGCACGATAAAATCATTAGGCTAGGTCACATGTCCCAGAAAATTCGATTAGTGGGTCATTTCTGGGTCATTGTGGGTCAAGATCTAAAAAGCGGCTCAATTTACACTAAATTTTACATCCAATGGTTTTTGAGCACGAGAAGATTGTTGGGCTAGGTCACATGTTCGAGAAAATTCAATTAGTGGGTCATTTTGGGTCATGATCAAGCTAATTGTATCTAAAAAAAGATTCAAACGATTTTGACGAAATTTTGTATCCGACTATTTTCGGACAAGAGAAGACTATTGGGCTGGGTCACATGTTCGAGAAATTTCGATTAGTGGGTCACTTTTGGGTCAAAGTGGGTCAAATTAATTTTATCTAAAAAACGGCTCTCACGATTTTGATTAAATTTTGTATCCTACGAGTTTCGGGCACGCGAAAATCATTGGGCTAGATCACATGTTCGAGAAAATTCGATTACTGGGTCATTTCTGGGTCATTGTGGGTCAAGATCTAAAGAGCGGCTCAATTTACACTAAATTTTGCATCCTATGGTTTTCGGGCACGAGAAGACTGTTGGGCTAAGTCACATGTTCGAGAAAATTCAATTAGTGGGTCATTTTGGTCATGGGTCATGATATTTGAACTCAAATTTAATTTTGACAGAGCATAGCTCGGTCTTCCCTGCTCGTAAACTAGTTATACGAGGAGATATAGAGGGGAAAAAACACTTTCTGACACATTTTTAAATTCTTTTGTGTTCGCAAATGCAAAAAATTGGCAGGTGGTCTTATTCAGAAACTATGTAATCGAAACACGCTTCCCTTTATTGGTAAAGTCAAAAAATCTTTCAGAAAATACTGTCAAAATCGGCGTTTAAACCGAATTCCCTACGTGGCATCCCGAGGAGCGCAAAAAACGTGGCGTCACGTGACCAGAACCGCTTTTAACTCGATAAGAAATATATTTATCAAAAAATGGAACACTCATTTCGATTTCAAATCGCTTCAACTGTCAGGCTTGCAAATTGTATACCTTTGCGTTTAAAAATGAGTCAGAAAATGTGTCAGTAAGTTTCGAGTTGTTCAGCACGTCATTTGAGGACCACCTTAACTGATAAATATTAAATTTAATAATACTATGCTTTTGATATTTTTGTATTCATGTTATTTTATGATTAAAAAAAACATACTGTTAATAATTTGAGTGATAAAATCTGTCTCAAATATAAAACTTATCAGTCTGCTCATAGTTCATAATTAAGGTTAATTTAGATATTTTATGATTCATTATTTTCACAATAACATGCATGAATACTTAAAACTTTATGATGATGATAAAATGATAATATTGAATTATTGTATGTCCAAAGATAATGTGCTTTATATGTGTTCAAAATTTTAATAGAGTTGGCGTGGCCCGAGAGTTGATCCAACAGTTTGACACAACGGGGATGTCGATCTTGGTATAGAGAGGACAACAAGGAATTTATTTTTTCAAAAAGCTTTCATAACGATTTAGTATAATACTATATAAAAATATTAAATCAGCTTTTTCTCAAACACCTGAAAATGGATATTGGCCTTTTTTTTTACCAAGTTTCAAAAAGATTGAAACGCGCTTTAATTTTTTACCTATTGGAGATAAATAGACAATGTAAACTGCAAAATTGTTCAAAATAATTTAGGAAATAAGACTACGTTAACTAAATAGTCTTCGCATTAATTTCCAAAAAGTGATACATTTTAAAATTTTAAACGAACTTTTTAGACAAAATTGGTCAATTAAAATTTTTTTTTTTTGATCAACAAGTTTACTTAGAACATTTTTGCGATTTACCTTTCTTACGTATTTTCAACAGGTAAAAAATTAAAGCGTGTTTCAATCTTTTTGGGATACCTGTATAATTTCGAATACATTTTAAAAAGAGATACAAACTATTTTACAAGTGTTTCATTTAATGTACCGATGATAAAATGGAGTCCAGATAATTTATGAACAATGCACAAGCTCCAGTTATTAATGTTTGAGAATAATTTCACGAACATACACTAGATGATTAAGTCAAACTCAGCAGTTTGTTTACAAATAACGCACCCCGTAAAGCACAGTGAAGCCCCGTAAAGCGTAGTCACTGTGACGTCACATTGTGACTTTGACGGGGATGGGAAGTCATAGTGACGTCAATGTGAGGTCGTTATGGTCTTTTTCAAGCCTTTCTGTGACCTCACACTGTGACTAATTTGTGAAGTCACTGTGTGACTTCAATTTGGAAAATATGACACAAGTGACGATTATACACTGGGTGGTGTCACCAGGTTTTACCCGAACCCGATCCGGATAGCTCGGACCGATATTTTTCTTTCTACAGGTTTGTAACATTTGTGACATCTCTGCATCGGTTTGGGTGAACTAAGGCCCCTATATACCTGTATTATAGGAGCCCTAGTGTGAACAGGTTTTACCTAAGGCATTTATTACCATTATTATTACATTTATTACATTTATTACCTAAGGCCTATATTTTGCTACATATAGGAGCCCTAGTTTTACCCGAATCCCAGCCAGAAAATTTGGTTTGGCATTTTTTTCTCGGCAGGTTTATAACATTTGTGACGATTTTGCATGGGGTCAGCTGACCAAATTTTACCCAAATCCGATTCCGAAAATTTGGATCGTTTTTTTTTTTTTTTTTTTTTTTTGTGACAATTCTGCATCGACTTGGGTGCCCAGATTTTACCTGGTTGTGATAAAGAAAGTTCGGACAGTATTTTTTTTTTTTTTTAGGTAAGAGTTAGTGACATTTGGGACGATTTGGCATTGGGTCGAGTAACCAGATTTTACCCGAATCCTATCCAGAAATTTCGAATCGGCTTTTTTTTTTTTTTTTTTTTTTTTTTTTTTTTTTGCTACAGATTAGCTTTGGATTAGGGGTCGGTTAACTTGATTTTCGCGAACACGATCTTGTCAATTTTTTTTACATTTATTCTAGTTCGGAATAGAATCCTGCACACGACTAAGTAACCAGATTTTATCAGAAAGTGACACGACACGTGTCTAGAATGTCTAGTGTTCGGATCTAGAATCCCGCACGAGTTCGGTTATACTGGACTTGAACCTTTAAATTCTATTTCAAGTCAACCCGCAATCCGACTCTATCCAGGAAAAAAAATTACGTAAAATTCCGTTGACGCATAACCCGGCCGAGACTCATAAATGACAAATCGACGACTATCAAAACGCCATTTATCTGGACATGAAACCCGAAATAAAAAAAAATATATCAGTAGTTTAATACATTTATAGAAAACTAGTGTATAATCATGTTTTTCATATCTATTTTATCGTTTATATAGAAAAATGGACATTTATAATGATTCATTCATCTCAAAATAAAGTTATTCATCTGAAAAAATATTGTAGTCTTTCTTTTGAAATATCAGGTTAACCCGAACTCAAGCTATAAGAAAAACACCTCATTCCGAAAAGACACAAACCGCAACAATAGCAAAAACAATTATCACAAATCTGACTCGACCAAAATGCGGTTATAGCGGATGATGTAAAATCGAGTTATTCGACCCAATGTGGGACTTTATTCGGATCAGTAATTTTTTTTTTTACACTTCAAATTCCAGGTAAGCAGATTTTACCAGAGCTCGAGAATACGGTGGTAAATTGGGTCGGATCTCCTGTTGGATCTGCTATAATTTTTATTGATGCAACTCGTATTTGAATTAGAATTTTGCATCTGATTGGGAAACCGGCTAATCTAGCGTTAAGCAAGTAAAATTATAATTGCAAAAAACACATATTGAATATAAAAATAGTAGATATGAATTCATTGAAAATTATAATAAAAGTAAATTCTTCAATAATACGAAATTCTGTTATGTAAATAACAACTTTTTAAATTTCTTCTACTTCCATTTGTATTATGTAACCACCAAAAATGTTTACAATAATTAAAACTATTTTGCTGTTAAGTATTGAAGTTTTGAAAGTGTAAACTTTGCCATACTTCCCGGCGCTCAATATCACGAAACTTTCTGACACATTTACGAACAAATTTTTAAACGCAAAAGCATAGCACTTGCATGCCTGATTATTAAAGCGATTTGGAATGAATAGCGTTTTCCATTTTTAGATAAATGGAAAACTCTATAAATACTTATTAAGTTAAGAGAAATTTAGGTTTTTCTCCTTTCTCACGCTGCCGCGTCGGAAACTCGGTTCAAAACGCCGACTTTTACAGTGTTTATTGTAAGATCTGCAGTTAAAAAAAATGGAAAACGCCATTCGATTACATATTTTCTGAATAAGAACGCCTGCCAATTTCATGCATTTCCGAATAAAAATGAATTCAGAAATGTGTCCGAAATTAGCTCTTTTGGATTTGAGAACAACCTTAATGAAAATATAAATATCCTATATATTAAAACGAAAGGTATTTTCGTCAAATCCATCTTTCACAAGAAAATGACACGTTTGTGCATGCGTAAAATTAAATCTACAACCTAACCAGTTTTAATAGTGCACTTGAACGAGAAAACGGTGGCCGAGTGGTATAAAGCGCGATGATTCTCTGTTCCGATCATAGTGTCGGTTCGAAACCCACTCCCGACAGAATGATTTTTCTTATTTTATTGGCATTGATTCATTTTAATAATGCCATATTTAATTCAGCAGGAAAAGTTATATAATTTGTATTTTTACTGTCTTCTATCTTTACAAGAAGAAAGTATTGGATTCATGAAAATTTTCAACTTCCGGTTTTCAACGGATTTATACGTTTTAGAGGGTCCTGAACACGATTTGACTATTTTTAGAAAATGTCTGTCTGTGACTCTGTCAGTCTGTCCGTATGTAACAAAAATTTTGTGGGCGCTCTATCTCAAGAACTAATGCTCGTAATTTAATAAAACTATATAGTCAGTTAGTCTCTGATATAAATTGGTGCTGATTAGTTTTTGGTAAAAATCGTCCAGCAGGTGGCGCTGCTATGCAGCATGTTGCAGGATTTACACGATTTTAGCGATAGTCATATCTCAGGAAATAATGCACGGAATTTAATAAAACTTGAGTTTCAGTTAGACCTTGATATAAATTGGTGTGATTCTTTTTAGTGTATGCGAAACCTGTGTGAGATAGAAGAAAGTTTTGGAATAGACACATCCGACTAGTTTTTATTCGAATGCTTTATAATTAAGTAAAATTTAACACCCAAGAATATTTTGTTTTAATTACTGAATTTATATTAAAAGTATTTAAATTAAAAGATCGTGCAGGTAATTATCGATTAAATAAATTTAACTGGTCTAAAATTTTTATTATATTCGGTATGCCCATTATCAAGATGTCATATATATATTAATATAAGTATGTGATTATTTTTTGTAAAAAGGGAAAAATAAAAGGAGAGAAAACAAAAAGAAGAAAAAATATTCATACAGGAACTCTAAATTATCTGGATATCCATGATTTAACAATTAAACGATGAGTGAAAATGGAAAATATAAATTCAAGTAATTAAAAAATATGGATTATAAATCGTTAGCTGCAAACAGCAAAGTTTAAATTCAGGGTTTTGGAATCAGATGGATGAAAATTAATTTAATGAACAATTTTACAGGTATACTAAATATTTTTTTAATTATTTATTTTTTTTTTAATATTGGGACTATGGTAAATAAAATTTAACAACCGACAGTATTTTTTTAATTACTTATTTTATATTATAAATATTTAAATTAAAAGATTCTGCGTGTAGTTATCGATTAAATAAAGTTATCTAAACTTTTATCTATATTTTGTATGACCATTATCAATAAGATATATTTATATAACTATATAATTATTCTCCTTTAAAAAAAAAGAAAAGGAAAGAAAAGAAAAAAAAAGGAAGCAAAAATATCCATATAAGAATTATAAAAGAAATCACCTTGATGTCTATGGTTTATCTGTGTTTTAGAGTCAGGCTGATAAAAATAAAATTAATGAAAAATTTTAAAAGTCGCGTAATTTAAAGAATATATAAAATACTAAATATTAATATATTTTTTTTATTAATTTTGAGACTGTAATAAATAAAAATAAATCATTCAATTAATAATTTCAGTTAAATTCTTGCTAAATTAATTCAAATATAATAGGATGTAACTTACAAGCTTAAAATTATTTTACCTCATTAGTTTAGTAGGCTGGACTGACAACAATATCTATCGCCTTATATATATAGGAGTCGCTTACACAATATAACAATTCATAAAATTTTCAATACCTAATTAATTTAAAAGCAGCTAATTAAAAATAAAAGCATATTTCTAAAGGAACTTTCAAGTTATTTACCGCCAAATCTTGACAGGTACTATCTAGTACATTTTTAAATAAGTATTGTGGAAAATTTACATTAGGAATCCATTTAAATATTAGATATACCTATTGTGCGATATTATTAAATAATAAAAAACATTATATCAATCAGTAAAACTCTTTTTAATGTAAGTGAAGTACAAAAATTAAGATCATAAACGCAAACAGAATTGTGCTATATTTTTTCTTTTTTCATTTACAGTTTTTGATAGAATATGAAATGCAGAACTTAAATGTCAATTTTTACTATAAAAAACATTCGACAATTAAAATAAGAAACACAACTGGAAAAATTACCTTAATAGTTATTTCATTGTTTCAACAATATTCATTATTTTTCAATGAAAAAAATTCTGCAATCTAGAAAATAAATTGTGGCTTTAGAAAAAATAGTTCCATGCCATCCTAATACATTTTAGTTCCCTTTGCTTGAGAGTTCTAGTTTCCCCTATTCAAATTCAACAGCGTTTTTCTATATTACCGTGGTCAAACTTATTTAAAAATCTCTGCAAATAAATGTGAACACAAAAGGTTAGTTTTAGTAACTATAATTCTATTTTGTGAATTTATTCCAGAAATCAAGTGATAATTTCTCGCAATTCAAACGATTCATAATATAATTTATCGTTTTATCACCTAGAAAACTATAGAGTAGAAATTCTCAATCATTTCATCTATTCAGTTTAATTTGTTTACCTTATTCGCATAACTCGGAAATCTATATTTCTTGTTTAGGGGTTTAGAAAATGACTTCTTATCCGTTCTAGATGAAGGCGGTATAAGTTAGTTTTCTTTCAGTGTTGCGCACCTAATATTGACAAATAAATTTTTAACGCATTAAATTGTCACAATTATTTCAAATGTACCAGAAATTTATTTCTCGAAATCTCCACTTGCAACGAAATTTTTTAATTGTAAATCAAATATTAATAGTTTTAAAAATTGTATTTTTTAAATTAAAACGAATAACTGTGAAAATTGAACTAAGAAACACAAAATATAAATAAATTCCTTATTATAAATAACACTTTACATTTAAAAATATATTGTTACTAAGTACATTAAAGCTGTTTCTCAAACTGTCTGGTTTAAAACGATTTAAAACATTAAAGTCGAAATTTAATACAAGTGATTTTTTAAAAAGAATATTTAAACATCTTAACGTTTAAAAAATACACTATTAAATGTACTATTAACAAAACTGCAAAGACATTAAAAGTCACGTTCTGATCTATAGGTAAGGCCACTGTAGTTCTAGGGATTTCGTTTTAATGGTCCTAGTCTGCTTCGCTCTCATTGAAATATAGACTACAAAATACATTATTTTACTTTCCAAAACGTTCCAGCAGAGGTGTGTTCATAGATATGAAATGTCAAATATCACTCAGTCCTTACGAACGCACCCAGCTAGACCCTAAATATTCATATCCAATGTAAATTATTATTCATGTTTTATAGTTAAATAGTAAAATTCATAATAATAGTTGTCATAATAACAGTTAGCTATGAAATAATCATAAAATAAATTAATGTAATTTTTTATTAAATTTTAATAACATATTTAATTTTTTATGAACTGCTAGGATGTATTAGTTAAATATCAAATCATCAAAATTGGTTCAACTAAACCATAGTTATGCATTATGCTTCAATATAAATATAAACATACACATATGAAACTTCTTTTAACCAGAGGAAAATATTTATAATACAATATAAGTAACATTCCTAATTGCATTATTGTTATGCCTAAATATAAACATAAACCTGTAAATATAAAACTTTTTTTTGTTATTTTTTTTAACCATAGAAAAATATTACATGATGTACAAAAAAACTTAAACAAACACATTAATTGTTACAACTTTATCTTTTAAGATGGACAAGAAATGCGATTAACATGTCGGTTGATTTTTTTTTTTTTTTTTTTTTGAAAAATTAAAATAGAAATTGCTTTACGTCCATCAATTATATTGTTAAGTTTCTTGTATTTTCCAAAATGTGAAGAATCTATATTATAAGGCAAAAACATGTCCGTGAGTAACGCTGACGTCATATTGGTGGTGCCAGCACCTGATCAATAAATTTATGATTTATTGCGTTTTATAAACTTCATACACCGTCGAATAAAATATATATATATGTCCCTTCAAATGCAATTTGTTTGAAAACTGTATCTTAATTTACTTCCTTTTATTACTTTTAAAATAAACTTCAAGCATGATTTTAAAAAAATCTATCTCTGTCGCGTGCAGCCCGATTGCGAAAGATAAACCCGTTTGCACTAAGACAATATATTTAGTTTAATATTTGCTTCCGGCTAATATTCCAGAACGAAATTAAAATTTCATCAACAGATAAATAAAATAATAAAATAATATAAATAATCTATAAATTTGAAAGGAATGTAATAGAACGACGCGCTTAAACCACTGACATTATCAAAATAAAGTAGTTGTAAGTAGCGATCTTTGGCGATTTCTTCGGTTATTAACTCCTGGCGTGTGGCTAAGACACATTGTAACAATTCTTGGTGTAATTTTACACCAAAAATGGTGTAAGGAAACAACCACCTGTAAATTGGTGTAATGAAACACCAACAATTAACTGTTGCAAGGAAACAACAGATGTAAATTGGTGTAGTGAAACACGAACAATAGCTGGTATAAAGAAACACCTCTTTTGGTGGCAACTTAGTTGCCAGCAATAGTGGCGGTATAGAACACCGCCACTGATTTGATCTAGGGGAAGTCCGGGCAAAGTGGTCACCCAATATTATGACGTCACCAGAGCGATGGCATTGCGTGGTTTATGGTCAAACTATTTCGTTTGATAGCAGTGAGTAACCGGACAATCGTTGAACAAGGTGGTTCCAAGTTTTATAATTTTAGAGCGGATTTTCCAGTTTTTGAAGTTTGTGATCTAAGGTAAGTGACGTATATTACATACAATTAACAATTACCTGTTGTACTTGCATTTATTTATTGAAAATGTAAGGAAAGAGAATGTTATCAGCTTCACATTGGTGGGTGAGTGATCGCTGACTGTTCATTAGTTTCCACTGTAGAATGTATTTTCTGTCATGGCTCCCAAACAGGCAAATTGGTCAGTTTAGTGGCCGTTTGATTGGATCAAGTGATGAAGGTTAGATCAGGTGCAATGTTTGTCTCCTTTGAGCTTATGAGGCTTGTTCACTTCGCAAATAAGATGACGTGGAGTTCATTTGCAAAAAATGCAGTGTTTTATCCTGATTTATAATTTTTTATTTGGGTTTGTTAAACTCTTATTGGATTTTCATACCATTTTCAATCTTTCATTATGTTTCATACGATTTGTTATGACAATAAAAATGTTCTAATCATTTACATAGTGTTTTTAATTTTTTTTACACCTGTAGGGCAAAGTGGCCATGGAGTGACCACTTTGCCCATCTAAGTCGGGCAAAGTGGTCATTTTGACCTTCTTGGAAAAAATCAAATTTTCACTTCCATTTTATTATTTCGTAAAAATTATAAATACCCTTATACTTCTAAGTAGTCACTCTAGTTCTATGCAAATTATCAATTATGTATATGTTTTAAGGGGTAACAAAAAATCCCAAAACCTTAGGTTGACCCCTTTGCCCTGCCTTCCACTACTTTAACACCAAATTGGGTGATCTACTAACTAATTTTAAATATGCCATTAGATGCAGAATCACACCAAATTTGGCTTCCAGGCTCTTTTCTGTGTATAGAAGTTCACTGTCCCATGTTATTCTGAGGTAGAAAAGTGGTCGCACTGTTATGGGCATTTACATAAAACTTACAGAAATGTTTTGCCTTGATTCAGAAAGGATATTTAAAAGTCGTATAATTATGTAATCTAATTATAGATAATCGTATAATTATCTAACTATCTATCAAATCTGTATAAATATTGAAATCCTCACTATTTTTTATTTTAATTATACAAGTTACTTATATTTCCAAAACAATGTATATTACATTTTTAATCGAGAGGAAATTTTTTTTGTAAATTTCTATAACAGTGCGATCACTTTTCCTCATAGGATAACATGGGAAGGCAGATTCCCAGTCAGAGACTAGAGCAATTAGAGTAAAGCATATATAGCAGTTTCTTTCGTTCTGTAATATTTTATGTGGTGTTAAATTACAACAATTATGATAGCAACTTTGTTACCACCAATAATAAAACGTTAAACCAATTACAGTCATAATTAAACACAATTCATATATAAATTTAACAACATGAATATTATGATTACATGAATGTTAAAATGCAAAACTTAGTAAAACTCAGGAAATTCTGTTACTGATATTGTATATCCACAAACACTAATTACAAGTACGAATGCTCTAAATGAAATTAAAACATCTATTACAACTTATTGAATGAAATAAATTTAACTTCCGTTTACCACATGGGTTCATGATACTTGAGGCAAGTTTTTTAACTGAGAAGGATAAGTTTTATCATTACATAACTTTTCTTGTAATGTTATACTCTATTGCACATTTTAAATCAGAAAACATTTCGTATTTTTCGTATCAAAACACTGTATATTTAACTATGGAGCCATGTGGAAATATTTGTACATTTTTAACACTTTCCAACCTAGTTGAAAAGTGTTTATGACTTCGGTTTGTCTGGCCGTGCTCTAACTGCCGTAAATATGCTCGGATTGCCCTGCAATTTGGATTGCAACGGATTGCCCTGTCGTTATCTATTGCATGTTCCCTATATCAACTGAAGTGTGTAGCACTTATAGTTTTTTTACAGGGACACTCAAAAGAATTCCGCTACATTACGGTCTATGGGGAAAAATCATTTTCGGTTTATTTTAATGATGTTACAAAATTTCAAACACATTGTAACTGATATATATCACTAAGGTGCATTACAAGAAGCTTAATATGGAATAGGGTGTGCATAGCACTTATAGTTACTTTACAGGGACAGTCAAAAGAATTCCGTTACATTACGGTCTATTGGGAAAAATCATTTTCGGTTTATTTTAATGATGTTACACAATTTCAAACACATTGTAATTGATATATATCACTAAGGTGCATTACAAGAAGCTTAATATGGAATAGGGTGAACAGAGCACTTATAGTTACTTTACAGGAACAGTCAAAATAATTCCGTTACATTACGGTCTATGGGGAAAAATCATTTTCGGTTTATTTTAATGATGTTACACAATTTCAAACACATTGTAATTGATATATATCACTAAGGTGCATTACAAGAAGCTTAATATGGAATAGTGTGAACAGAGCACTTATAGTTACTTTACAGGAACAGTCAAAATAATTCCGTTACATTACGGTCTATGGGGAAAAATCATTTTCGGTTTATTTTAATGATGTTACACAATTTCAAACACATTGTAATTGATATATATCACTAAGGTGCATTACAAGAAGCTTAATATGGAATAGGGTGAACAGAGCACTTATAGTTACTTTACAGGAACAGTCAAAATAATTCCGTTACATTACGGTCTATGGGGAAAAATCATTTTCGGTTTATTTTAATGATGTTACACAATTTCAAACACATTGTAATTGATATATATCACTAAGGTGCATTACAAGAAGCTTAATATGGAATAGGGTGAACAGAGCACTTATAGTTACTTTACAGGAACAGTCAAAATAATTCCGTTACATTACGGTCTATGGGGAAAAATCATTTTCGGTTTATTTTAATGATGTTACACAATTTCAAACACATTGTAATTGATATATATCACTAAGGTGCATTACAAGAAGCTTAATATGGAATAGGGTGAACAGAGCACTCATAGTTACTTTACAGGAACAGTCAAAATAATTCCGTTACATTACGGTCTATGGGGAAAAATCATTTTCGGTTTATTTTAATGATGTTACACAATTTCAAACACATTGTAATTGATATATATCACTAAGGTGCATTACAAGAAGCTTAATATGGAATAGGGTGAACAGAGCACTTATAGTTACTTTACAGGAACAGTCAAAATAATTCCGTTACATTACGGTCTATGGGGAAAAATCATTTTTGGTTTATTTTAATGATGTTACACAATTTCAAACACATTGTAATTGATATATATCACTAAGGTGCATTACAAGAAGCTTAATATGGAATAGGGTGAACAGAGCACTTATAGTTACTTTACAGGAACAGTCAAAATAATTCCGTTACATTACGGTCTATGGGGAAAAATCATTTTCGGTTTATTTTAATGATGTTACACAATTTCAAACACATTGTAATTGATATATATCACTAAGGTGCATTACAAGAAGCTTAATATGGAATAGGGTGAACAGAGCACTTATAGTTACTTTACAGGAACAGTCAAAATAATTCCGTTACATTACGGTCTATGGGGAAAAATCATTTTCGGTTTATTTTAATGATGTTACACAATTTCAAACACATTGTAATTGATATATATCACTAAGGTGCATTACAAGAAGCTTAATATGGAATAGGGTGAACAGAGCACTTATAGTTACTTTACAAGAACAGTCAAAATAATTCCGTTACATTACGGTCTATGGGGAAAAATCATTTTCGGTTTATTTTAATGATGTTACACAATTTCAAACACATTGTAATTGATATATATCACTAAGGTGCATTACAAGATGCTTAATATGGAATAGGGTGAACAGAGCACTTATAGTTACTTTACAGGAACAGTCAAAATAATTCCGTTACATTACGGTCTATGGGGAAAAATCATTTTCGGTTTATTTTAATGATGTTACACAATTTCAAACACATTGTAATTGATATATATCACTAAGGTGCATTACAAAAAGCTTAATATGGAATAGGGTGTGCATAGCACTTATAGTTACTTTACAGGGGCAGTCAAAAGAATTCCGTTACATTACGGTCTATTGGGAAAAATCATTTTCGGTTTATTTTAATGATGTTACACAATTTCAAACACATTGTAATTGATATATATCACTAAGCTGCATTACAAGAAACTTAATATGGAATAGGGTGTGCATAGCACTTATAGTTACTTTACAGGGACAGTCAAAAGAATTCCGTTACATTACGGTCTATTGGGAAAAATCATTTTCGGTTTATTTTAATGATGTTACACAATTTCAAACACATTGTAATTGATATATATCACTAAGGTGCATTACAAGAAGCTTAATATGGAATAGGGTGAACAGAGCACTTATAGTTACTTTACAGGAACAGTCAAAATAATTCCGTTACATTACGGTCTATGGGGAAAAATCATTTTCGGTTTATTTTAATGATGTTACACAATTTCAAACACATTGTAATTGATATATATCACTAAGGTGCATTACAAGAAGCTTAATATGGAATAGGGTGAACAGAGCACTTATAGTTACTTTACAGGAACAGTCAAAATAATTCCGTTACATTACGGTCTATGGGGAAAAATCATTTTCGGTTTATTTTAATGATGTTACACAATTTCAAACACATTGTAATTGATATATATCACTAAGGTGCATTACAAAAAGCTTAATATGGAATAGGGTGTGCATAGCACTTATAGTTACTTTACAGGGGCAGTCAAAAGAATTCCGTTACATTACGGTCTATTGGGAAAAATCATTTTCGGTTTATTTTAATGATGTTACACAATTTCAAACACATTGTAATTGATATATATCACTAAGCTGCATTACAAGAAACTTAATATGGAATAGGGTGTGCATAGCACTTATAGTTACTTTACAGGGACAGTCAAAAGAATTCCGTTACATTACGGTCTATTGGGAAAAATCATTTTCGGTTTATTTTAATGATGTTACACAATTTCAAACACATTGTAATTGATATATATCACTAAGGTGCATTACAAGAAGCTTAATATGGAATAGGGTGAACAGAGCACTTATAGTTACTTTACAGGAACAGTCAAAATAATTCCGTTACATTACGGTCTATGGGGAAAAATCATTTTCGGTTTATTTTAATGATGTTACACAATTTCAAACACATTGTAATTGATATATATCACTAAGGTGCATTACAAAAAGCTTAATATGGAATAGGGTGTGCATAGCACTTATAGTTACTTTACAGGGGCAGTCAAAAGAATTCCGTTACATTACGGTCTATTGGGAAAAATCATTTTCGGTTTATTTTAATGATGTTACACAATTTCAAACACATTGTAATTGATATATATCACTAAGCTGCATTACAAGAAACTTAATATGGAATAGGGTGTGCATAGCACTTATAGTTACTTTACAGGGGCAGTCAAAAGAATTCCGTTACATTACGGTCTATTGGGAAAAATCATTTTCGGTTTATTTTAATGATGTTACACAATTTCAAACACATTGTAATTGATATATATCACTAAGCTGCATTACAAGAAACTTAATATGGAATAGGGTGTGCATAGCACTTATAGTTACTTTACAGGGACAGTCAAAAGAATTCCGTTACATTACGGTCTATTGGGAAAAATCATTTTCGGTTTATTTTAATGATGTTACACAATTTCAAACACATTGTAATTGATATATATCACTAAGGTGCATTACAAGAAGCTTAATATGGAATAGGGTGAACAGAGCACTTATAGTTACTTTACAGGAACAGTCAAAATAATTCCGTTACATTACGGTCTATGGGGAAAAATCATTTTCGGTTTATTTTAATGATGTTACACAATTTCAAACACATTGTAATTGATATATATCACTAAGGTGCATTACAAGAAGCTTAATATGGAATAGGGTGAACAGAGCACTTATAGTTACTTTACAGGAACAGTCAAAATAATTCCGTTACATTACGGTCTATGGGGAAAAATCATTTTCGGTTTATTTTAATGATGTTACACAATTTCAAACACATTGTAATTGATATATATCACTAAGGTGCATTACAAGAAGCTTAATATGGAATAGGGTGTGCATAGCACTTATAGTTATTTTACAGGGGCAGTGAAAAGAATTCCGTTACATTACGTCTATGGAGAAAAATCGTTTGCGGTTTAATTAAATAATGTTTCACTATTTTAAACGCATTAAAATTTATATATATCACTAAGGTGCATTACAAGAGGATTACTACAGAATATTGTGTGTATAGCAGTCATCGTTCATTTACAGGGACTCACAAAAGAATTATCTACTGTCTGTTAACAATAATTTCTGGAAGTGCGTTTTAAGTTGCTGAGCGCGATTTTAAATTTAACTCGCTTTTTGTCTATTACTTGGTGTGTATAAATTATTTAGATCATATAGAGGGCAGCACAAAAGTTCGCGAACACATTTCCGTTTATTGACAGAAACTCCAGAAGAAGAATTTTAAACTGTGCTACGCGTTTCCTAACTAAACTAAAATTTAGCAGCCTATGTCGTATACAGTAGAATCTCGTTACAACGAATGTCACTTTAACGAATTTTTCAGTTTTACGAATATTATTTAGATTAGAAAAAAATCCCCTATACTTTGCCATTCTAAATATATTCACTTTAACGAATTTCAGATTAACGAATTTTTCAATTTAACGAATTAATTGCAGTCTTAAAGAGAGTGCTTATTCCAGTTTAACGAATGCCGAGTTCACAAGAAAAACAATCTTTGACGAAAAGCTACAATTCCGAAAAAAAAACTCCTTTTTTTTCGATGATCTTCAAATTTTCAGTGTGTCTTGTTTTCAAGAGACGGGGAGAAATTGCTGCACTATGCGCATATCTAAAATTAAGAAATACCTCATTTACATTCACATCTAATCACTTTCTTTATAGTTGCTTCGATTTGTGGTTACACTGATTTAAAAACAATATGTAGGAAGTTCAACGAATTTATTTTTGAAGTAATCCCTAATATTCGAATGTGTCGATAAATACCTGCACCTATTAGTGAATTTTTAATTTGCAACGATTCACATTTGGAATTACATTTTTCTCTTTTTTTAATGGTAGAAAACAGAAAATGAAATCAATTTTCATTGAAAGAAAAATAATATACTATACAAGCAGTAAAAGCTGAAAGAAGAGAGGTCGATGTCGCGAAATAATTTATGTTGCTACTTCTATATTAGCTAGCATCTAACTAGAAAAGGTCAATACTTTGAAGCTTTCTCTGGTCTAATATATGCTCTAACAGTAAACCAATTCAACTTGGGGACTATGAAGCGATTTATAAAAATGTCTACACTTGATTTAACGATCTAAGTAAGAAAAAAATTTCCTATTTCAGGACCTATAGGAATACTTTTGTAGAGCCTTGTAAAATTCAAAGGCCTTGAAAATCGAAATATTTGAAGGGATTTCTGGTTGACTGTTTTGTTTTCGTGATACGTATATGGCATAGTATAAAAAAAAATTCTGGAGAAGAAAAAGTGCTCATACGTCGTCCGAATAATTTCAATGACGATATTGCTTCTGTATCAATTTCTGCAAAGTACAAGTTGCACCATAGCAATGGCAGTGGGAAAATGTAGAGGTGAGAAACAATCTAAAGCGCAGGATTTCGGTTTTATTCTGTTATAATTCCAGCGGCACGAAAACGTTAGAACACTTTACAACCATTCTTTTGGGACATTAGGAATCACCGTTTTTTTTTTTAAATGAGAAGAAATTCCTATGTCATAATTAAAATAATAGTTACGGATTTATGACTTAAAAAGTTCTTTTTAAGTGGTTTAGGAGTATGACTGAATACATGAGCAAAGTCAAAGGAAAAATAACTTGCCTCAGATAATGGTACTGTACGCTTGGTTACAGCAAATTTTTCTAAAATAAAAGTAGAATTTTGACCTTCTAACCGTACTTCAATCTTGCACCCTACACATCAAAGCACTATTAAAAAAAAGCCTTCACAAGCAAACTTATAGAAAAGGCTTTTTCTGGCATATAAAATTAAACTTCTGTAGCGGTGATCGTAAGACAGGCAATTGATGTGATATAGACTGCCTGGCAAAATATATCTTCTACCACAATAAAAAACTATTGGAGAAATTCTGGCCTTATACAATTGATAAATGAAGCACGAATGTCTGCAGAAAAGTGTAGTTCTTGTATCAAATTTCCAGATGATCTTTGGGCCACAGCTACAGAATATTTTTAATTTGCATCATCTGCCAATGATTCCATTGAATGGATGAAGGAGTCGCCTCATATCTTAACCTAACTACACATGACACTGTTGAAATTTAAATAAAATAAGGGTTGGCAAATGACAGTGAAAATGAAGATGGTAATTGATCATCCAATATTGAAAATTGTTTACTACGGTCAAAAGAAGCTCTGCCCAACATTTAAACTCCTAAAACGCATTTATCCCAGCAAAACAATGTGCCGAAACCATTTTATACAACGCTGAATAATATTGAAGTTTTGTTTTGAAACTTTTGTTGCCAATTTGAGAAAAAAGGAAAATTTTGGACTTTTTTGTAAAAAAGAAATAATTAAAAGTTACATAAATGGACTACATAAATATATATTATGTACATATAAATATACAATGGTTACATAAATACACTGCTGGCCATTAAAATTGCAATACCAGGAAAGAATGCAAATAACAGAATTATATTTATTGGACAAATACATTATAATGGGAAGGACAAGTGATTACATTTTCTGAAAATTTGGAAGTATAGATTCTGAGAAAACACTACCCACAGTAGCCACCCTGGCCCCAATAACAGCATTTATCTACCTAGGCATGGAGTCGAACAGAGATTCGATGTAATGTACGGGTACAGCAGTACATACACCTTCAACACTATGCCACAGTTCATCCACTGTAGTGACTGGCGAGTGGTGGCGTGCCAGGCGCTCAACAGCCATTGACCAGACATTTTCAATTGGTGAGACATCAAAGAACGCGCTCAGCAGGACAACAGTTGAACATGTTCTGTGTCAAGGAAGGTCAGGATAGTACGGCCAACATGCAGTCGTGCATTGTCCTGCTAAATCGTTGAGTTGCGAATGCATCGTAAATAGGGCAGAACCACGCACACATCAGAAATTAAATGGCTGCTGTTGAAATTGCCGGCAATGCGGCAATACGAACAAGAGGTTACCGAGACGTGTATCCAATGGCACCTCATACTGTCAATTCAGGTGATATGCCAGTATGACGATATCAAATGTAATCTGGCAATGTACGTTTTCCACGACGTGGCCAAACACGGATTCGGGCATCATGATGCTGTATATAATGCAGGAATGCCGTTTCATGTCGTCTTTTCAGATGAATCCAGGCTTTGTATACATCATGAAGGCCGCATCCGTGTTTGGTGGCAATCTTGAGAATGCAGATTCCAGTTTGCATTCGACATCATCATACAAGGTCCATAATCTGCAGTGATGGTGTGGGATGCCATTGAATGCACGTCTCAATAACTTCTTGTTCCCATTGCCGGCAATATGAACAGCAGCCGTTACATTTCTGAGTTGTTACTGCCCGTGGTTCTGCCCTATCTTCGAGGCCTTCGGAATCTACGTTTCAGCAGTACAATGCACCGCCGCATGTTGCTCGTACTATCCTGACCTTCTTTGATACAAAATATGTTCAACTGTTGCCCTGGCCGGCACGTTCTCTTGATTTCTCACCAATTAAAAGTGTCCTGTCAATGGCTTCTTAGCGGCTGGCCGGCCACTACGGTTGATAAACTGTGGAATAGTGTTGAAGCTGCATGGACTGCTGTATCCATACATGACATCCAATCTCTGTTCGACTCCATGACTAAGCAGATAAATGCTGTTATTGCGGCCAGAGGTGGCTGCTTTGGGTAGTGTTTTTTCAGGATCTATACCTCCAAATTTTCGGAAAATGTAATCACTTGTCCTTCCCATTATAATGTACTTGTCCAGTAAATATAATTCTGTTATTTGCATTCCTTCATGGTGTTGAATTTTTGATGGCCAGCAGTGTATTTTTGGTGTAAAAAATCTTTTTCTGTTTTTCAATTTTTGGTCTGCTGTTTGTATTACCGTGTCCAAAAATCTATTATACATTGTGTCAAATTGATTTGAGTTATTTATTTCTGTAAAGTTAAGCCTTTCCTTGTCAATTTTTTGTTTTAATGATTTAATGAACCTATTGAATGGAACATCTTCGCGTACAAGTGTCCCACTCATCCAGTCAGCCTGCAGGTCTGTAAGTTACGTGTTTTAACTATTTCATTTTAATGTCGTTTTAAACTTTGGTTTGCTTTTTTAAGTTTAACTAAATTTTTTCATGGTACGTGTGTGTTTATAAACTCGGTGGATCATATACAGGGCTACACAAGGGAATCCGAAAGTATTACAGACTATGGGAGTGAATTGCTTAAAGGTAGTTTTTAATTGTGTTACACATGTTCCTGCTGAACTATATTTAGTAGACTGATAGAAGTTTGGACAAGTTGTAATTTTCCAACTGGACGAAAAATGTCCGGGCCAGGATTCGAACCTGGGATCGCTTGACTGAAGCCGCCACGCTCTACCACTGAGCTATCCCGGTCGAATCTGGAGGGCATAATTCATCCAGTTAACCTTATTGATCAAAGCATCTGGTCTGATATTTTAATCAGCTCAACAGAAAAGATCGCAGGTAAAGGAACTCCAGTAAACTCTGGATCCGTGAATACACTAGTGTAATAGAAGTTTGTGAAATATAAATAAATTCATATACAGGGCTACGCAAAGAAAAATATACATTGTCGTTTACGGTTGGTAATTGCTGCGAGTGAGTTTTAAGTTGCCTTTTAGCTTAATATGCTGTGTGTACAAAAGTCTCCAGATAATATACAGGACTGTACAAAAGATTTCGAGTGCATTTCCATCGATTGACGAAAATTACTAAATGTGAATATTCTAACTGAACTAAATTTTATCTTGCTACATATCCACATCTATTGATCATATACAGGGCTACACAAAATAATTCGACTATTTTTTTGACACTGGAAGGTAATTTCGAAAACAGTATTTTTCATTGTGTTATACGTTTTATATGTTTAATACATATCTTATTTCACCTTATATAACGGTGGAGTTTCGTTACAGTTTTCCGGCTGTGTTGGAAAGTGTTTCATAATCTATGCTTGACGCATGATTTTTCGTTCTTGTTTAACTTTTCCAAAGGGATATGTCACCTTTTTACAAACATGAGTCCATGCTTCCTGCTTAGCTTTTATAATTGCTTTTTTGTAATCCGCTTTACCTCTTCTGTAATCAAGAGTATCCTGGGGCGTTGCATACATAGATTTTTTTTTGTACAGAGTGGCTACGTGATTCTTTAAGATTTTGAGATCGATATTCCACCAAACTACACTGCTGGCCATCCAAAATGCAACACCATGAAGGAATGCAAATGACAAAATGTTATTTATAGGACAAATACATTATAATGGGAAGGACGCGTGATTACATTTTCAGAAAATTTGGAGGTATAGATCCTGAGAAAACACATCCTAAAGCAGCCACCTCCGGCCGCAATAACAGCATTTATCTGCCTAGCCATGGAGTCGAACAGAGATTGGATGTCATGTACGGGTACATCAGTCTATGCAGCTTCAACACTATGCCACAGTTCATCAACCGTAGGACGGGCGAGTGGTGGCGGGCCAGTCGCTCAGAAGCCATTGACAGGACATTTTCTATTGGTGAGAAATCAGAACGTGACGGCTAGTGCAATAGTCGAACCTGTTCTGTATCAAGGAAGGTCAGGATAGTACGAGCAATATGCGGTCGTGAATTGTCCTGCTAAATCGTAGAGTTGCGGATTCATCAGAGCCTGGATTCATCAAAGACAACGTGATGAATGATGACAACGTGGTGAATTCCTGCGTCATATACAGCATCATGATGCCAGCATCCATGTTTGGCGGCATCGTGGAAAACGCACATTGCCAGCTTGCATTTGAATCTTCATACTGTCATATCACATGGAGTGACGGTATGAAGTGCCATTGGATACACGTTTGGAACCTCTTGTTCGCATTGCCGGCAATTTCAACATCAGCCGTTACATTTCTGGTGTGTTACGGCCCGTGGTTCTGCCTTATCTTCGATGCATTCGCAACTCTACGTTTTAGCAGGACAATGCACGACCGCATGTTGCTCGTATTATCCTGACCTTCCTTGATACAGAACATGTTCGACTGTTGCCCTGGCCGGCAAGTTCTCCTGATTTCTCACCAATTGAAAATCCTGTTGAATGTCCTGTCAATGGCTTCTGAGCGACTGGTCCGCCACCACTCGCCCGTCACTACGGTTGATGAACTGTGGCATAGTGTTGAAGTTGCATAGACTTATGTACCCGTACATGACATCCAATCTCTGTTCGACTCTATGGCTAGGCAGATAAATGCTGTTATTGCGGCCAGATGTGGCTGCTTTGGGTAGTGTTTTCTCAGGATATGTACCCCCAAATTTTCTGAAAATGTAATCATTTGTCCTTCCCAATATAATGTTTTTGTCCAATAAATATCATTCTGTTATTTGCATTCCTTCCTGGTGTTGCAATTTTAATAGCCAGCAGTGTATAGTATATGTCACTGTGAATTTTTCAGCTCTCGGGTATATAACGTATATTATTATTTCTTTATATTTACGAATAAAATCTTCAAATTTAATTTAATATTTATCTTATAACAAAAGTGTTCACAATAGTATACTGTAAATTAATTCTTTATTGACATGCATGCAGAAATTTAACTTTAGTAATAATATATAATATTGCTTAATCTGTATCCACATTTATTTTTTTTATTTCGTCATATTGCAGCTTCTCTTTAACGAATTTTTCAGAATAACGAACTTAAACGTTGGTCTCTACAAATTCGCTGTAACGAGATTTTACTGTATATACAAATCTATAGATCATATACAGGGCTGAATAAAAGTAATCGGATATTTTTCGGAATATTGTATATGTTGGAAATTCCTGAAATTACGTTTTTAAATATGTTATGCGTTTTCCAAATTGTTTACTTTGATGTTATCTTTCAGCTTATTAAATGGTAATGATTTGTAAAATTATTTTGGAAGCGTTGGAAAGTGTTACATATTATATGCTTGACACATGATTTTTCGTTCTTGTTTATTTGGTAGTCGAAATGTTTAAATGGCTTTCAATATAGAGCTCTAGAAGTGTCAGCCATCCGCCTCTTTTATTATTACATAAGATTTTATTTTTATTATCCCAGTAGGATGTGCTGCATTCAAGGATGCACTTTGACCTCACCCAGCCAAGGCATGTTTTTTTTTTTTTTTTTTTTTTTTTAGAAGTTATGTTTGTTAAACTATAAAATAATTCAAAACTTTACTTTTTAAATACAATACAGTCATAATTTAAAATTAAAAATTTTAAGCAGAAAGGTAGTTAAACCTTTATATAATTGGGATAATTTATTAACATACATTTTAAATTTTTTAGTTGGTAAACATTGCAATATTTCATGTATTAGCAAGTTTAAATATATCATTTTCACTGCGGTCCATATAGGAGAGCAGGGTGGAGCCCCCCTCCTTGCTCTTGCTGTTGGTATAGTCAAAAGTTTTATACATTTTCAGCATTAAAATGGGCTTTTAAAGTAAATGACTTAAAAATACTTTTTAAGGGTATTTGAAAGATAATTACTTATTTAGTCACCCCCCCCCCCCCTCAAACTGGAAATTCTGAGCCTTCCCTCTAAATGTAATCGTATGGGATCCCATGTTCATTTTAATATTTTAATTATGTTTCAGCAATTTAATAAACACAGGAATAGGAGTATGACCATCTTTGGATTTAACAAATTGAAATTGAACTAAACTAAAAATAAAAGAAATCTGAATAATTAGTTTAGTTTTGCTTCATAAAAATTCTTAAGGCAGTATAAATTGTTCGTAATTTCGCATATAACTTTGTAAGATTTTTTATAACACACAAAGCTCTAAGTATTTGCTATGTTGGCCAGAGCCCGATTAAGGTCGTCTGGGGCCCAAGGCCCAGCAACTTTTTGGGGCCCCCTCATATTAAAATAGTGGCTAGAATTTTTTTCGGGGATTATTATAATATTTTATGATGCAGTTGACAAGTGAAAAAAAATCTTTTTGTTCTGTTTTTGAGAAAATAATTGCAGAGAACTTCATTTTAAGAAACCTTTTCTAAATCATTTTACCCATTTGGGGTCCACATCAGCAGTGGGCCCAAGGCCGTGGCCTAGTTGGCCTGTGCGTTAATCAGGCCCTGATGTTGGCCCACTATTATTCAAAGAACAAAAAAAATCTTTTATCAAATTTTTTAATCTAAATTGTACATGTAGCATCTTTCTGCAGACCCATTGTTTTGTGACATAAATCACACTTTTAAGGCAAACTTCCACAACTGGATCAATAATGAATAATCACGTTTATCTCAATTGTGTAAGCTTTTGAAACCTCTAATTTTTAAAAGGGAATGGTTTAAATATAAAGACTAGCAGAATAATCTTATTTAAAAATTATGGTGCACTACAGTATTCAAACGTTTTTGGAAAATCAATTTAATGCGTAACATAAGGTGATTAATCTATAATAGCTAACAAATTAAACAAAGCTGCATGAAAAAAAAAAGTGACTGCAAAAAGTATACAAAAGGACACCCAGGAAGCCCAGGTTGCATCCGGTCGCTTCCTATCCAGCAGTCATTAGAAGGTACTACAGTCAAACCTCGTTAACACGAACACGCTTAACGCGAATTACTTTTAGCACGAACTGTTTCCGATTGACCCGTGCAGTTGTATGTAATGTATTTAAGTTCGGATAACACGAACTACTTTTAACACGAATAAAAAAAGTTTCCCCTTGAGTGTTCACGTTAACGAGGTTCGACTGTATCATGTTTATTGGTGTCTGGTGTCTTTATGAAAAAATCTATAACTTACTAGTTTTTAAATTCTGATGTCCTTATGCCTGCATATATAAGTTACCAACAAAGTAGACACTTGCGATTTGTACCGAAACTGGCCATGATGCAAATTTAGCGTATTATTCAAAAAATCGGTACATATAAAAAGTATTTCTCTTTTTAAAGAAAAAAATCTTGAATGACTCCACTCGAGTTTCTGAACACTGATGTACCTGTCAAGAAATTAAAACAGAAAAGGGAATTTCATAAATTTCTAACACAATGGAATCGGTTGGATTCGAACGCTGTACCTCGCGTTTTGAAACTGAAGACGTTACCTCTGCAGTACTAATGCTTTATTACATCAACGCAATATTTAATACTTATAGTCTGTCACATTTGCTTGGTGATATTCTCTATAGAATCAATTGGAAATTCGATTGAAAATTGTTTTAAAAGTTATTAAATATCTAATCAAATTGGACGATTTTTTCGAAAAGTTATGCTGTTCTTGTGACAGTAGTATATAACAACGAGAACTCAATCAGAAGGACCGATTGGGAGTTATCATGTTTTTTACACACATGCAAACCATGATTACAGTAATTTTTTTACACTATGTGTTCGGAAAGTAATATTTTTTTCTCAGGCCTGTGTAATACGAATCAAGGGAATCAATTTTTGTAAAAGAAACTAGAGTCGATATCCACTTAATCAGTCAAAAATTGAGAGCGCCTCACTACAAGATGAACACGAATTTTATACTACAATTTTAAGAATCATGTGCATATATTAACGATATTTTCATCAGATTAATTTTGATTTGTATGAAATGTCATGATACAATAGAGATAGATAAAAGCGCACTGCAATTTGGTCAGTGACGCCGAATAAACTTTCAGCTAAATTTAATGTATTCAGTGTCTAACTTAATGTTGTTTGTACGCGAATGGTGGCCATTTATATGTGCATGACGTATTTGTTTATGCTTGCCAAATATCTATGTGTGCCTAATGGTATGTGAATAAATAGATTTATAGTACATAGTCTCTCTTATGGTAATATATGTATTTAACAAAATTATTTACACACCATAAATATTACATTCATCATTTTATTTACACACTGTTTCCTCATACATGGCTAATTATTGTTTACTATCATCTTCCCATTTCATCTTTAAAACTATCTAAATTTAATTTACATCCTTTAGTCTTCATCATTTTCTAAATTTTATTTACATTAATTACTATTTAGTTTAAAATTTATTTTATGTCAAAGCTGTTTGTAGCTCCAGCTTTTCCTTTTTTCCCAATAGATGGCAGCACCAGATTTATCCTTTCACTACAGTCTGTAGTTTCAGCTTTTCCTTTTATTTTTAGTAGTAGATGGCAGCACCAAACATTTTATTTTTGCTTCATCATATATTTTAATGCAATGAATAAGCATTTTAAGCCATTTTGTGTTTCTTGGTGAAATGACGTGTAGCAGTTATTGCAAAGCTCTTCTAATCCTGTTCAATCATCTTTACTCTTCGTTTTATTTGGTGATTCTTGTCCATTGTTTTATGATCTAATTTCTACTGCTGTTGACTAATGGTTTATTTATTTAGTTATTTGATCTCTTGTGGTTTTTAAAAATATTATTTTGTTTCTTATATATGTTATAAGGAGCTTAATATTGTTGATTTTATGCATAATGCTGACAATATTTACTGAAATAACATATATTTACTATGAATTATTCTCATGAAGCTCCTCTGAAGATTCCCTAAGATATTCATAGATTTTTCATTTTAATAAATGTCATTCTAGCAGTATATTTGCCATTGATTTTTATATTATCTTATCCTTTGTTTTTCACATGTGATTTCATTTTAAATAAATAAATAAATAAATAAATATATATATTCTCTTCGTGTATATGTGTGTGTGTGCGTGTACACTAGGCGAAGCTTCATATGCTTCGCTGGTTTGGTTTTCCAAACGAAACTGGGGTTGGGATATCACTGCCTTAGAAGAGTGCACTCAGGCGGGCTACGCCCGCTACAGTTTTGACTCAGACTTACCTGGAATTATTGTGGTTTCTTTTTTAATTTTTAGACAAAAATCTTTCCAAATGAACCTAGTGTTGGGGGGTCCTACTACCATTTTATCGATTTATGGCGGAGGAACGTAACGGGCCACCGTTATTGCGCTTGAAGTATTAACGAGTTAATTTCTGACATGTAATTTACACTTTCATTTTTGAACAATAGTTTCTGTAAAAAACGTAAATAATCGAAAAAAGCGCTTTCTACTGTGAGCATTAGGTAACTTATATCATTCTTTTCCTCTCTCTAATAAAAAATAATTAGTCAGTTATTTAATGAGCTATTAAATTTTTATATTTTTAACACGCAATTTAAAATTATTAATATTTTTTCATTTTAAACCACGCTTAGTCAGTCTCGGCATCAAAACAAAATTTTTACTTCTCCCGAGTGACGTGGGCTAAAGCGACAATAGAAAATAATACCAAACCCCCTTAACTCTTATCCGAATATCTGAGATGAAACAGTAACAATGCTTCGTCGCTATATAACCCAATTTGACATTTTTCAAATTCACGGGAGTAACAAAAATCCCCTTTGAGATCGCCATCTCGTTTCTGAAACAATCAATCGATATTACTTCCTTAAAAAATTCAGCAAAAATATCTATGTCATTCTTCTTCTATTTCTTTTTAAACAATTACTAAATATGTCCGCCATACAGGGATATAAAATATAAGATTTTGATGGATAAGATTTCAAATAGATTTCTACTAAGAAAAAACAAACTCCTCATTTTTGA
This sequence comes from Maratus michaelseni, assembly GCA_963931845.1. Lineage (NCBI taxonomy): Eukaryota > Metazoa > Arthropoda > Arachnida > Araneae > Salticidae > Maratus > Maratus michaelseni. Next base: position 299,800,887 of record OZ007586.1, read on the forward strand.
CGAAAGGTATTTAAAAGAAAATCGCGAAAAATTAAAAAATCGATGAACGAATTGAAATAAACTTTATTCAAACAAGGAGAGGATTTACTGCGTTTTACGCGATACTGCATTTACTGTGCTAAAAGATTGAAACCAGAAAAATGTGTAATTATAATACATTTTATATTTCTATATTTTTTCCAATTTAACTTACTTATCCCACCTTAAAACACATAATTGAACAGTGTTTATGACATCGGTTTGCCTGGCCATGCTCTAACTTGCGTAAATATACATGAATTACAATGAGATTGGTATATGTTAATGAAGTTTACCATAGGACATTTCATATTGCAAAAGGAATGTACAACGTTTATAGTTCGTTTACAAGGACACCCAACAGAATTCTATCACATTATGATCTACGGGCAAAAAACTTTTGCAGTGTATTTTAATAAAGTTACTCTATTTAAAAAGTACTAAAATCGATATAGTACATTATTGATGTGCAATACAACATTTTTTCTGTAGAATATGGATTGCATGACATTTATCATTCATTTACAGGGACACACAAAAGAATTACGTTACATTATGGGCTACGGGGAAAAATCATTTTCAGTTCATTTTTAAAAAGTTCAAATCTTTCAAACATAATGAAATTTGTGTGCACTACAAGACTGTAGAATATTGAGTGCATAGCATTTATTTGTTCATTTACAGGTACATAAAGAAGAATTCGGTTACAATACTGTGTACAAGCGTTAATCGCTGGAAGGGTTGTCTTGAGGTGCAATTGTGTTATGCTATTCCTAATTGAATTAAATTTTAGCTTAATATGTGGTGTGTGTATAAAAATCTGTAGATTATATTTATATACAGGGATGAATAAAATATTTCAAGTCACGTACTGGAAGTAAAAGCTGAAAAAAAAATCAAATGTGTTTTGCGTTTTATAGCTGAATTAAATTTTAGCAAACTATGTAGAGTGTAACAAATCTTCCGAGACTTACAGTGACGTCACTTCAACGTCACAAAAAAATTGAAAGCTGTCTAAAAGTAACTTTATTGATGTTATAATATGTTTTAAAGTTTCTTTTAAGTTTTCATACGATCTCCAAGACGTTCACATTTTGGTCCCAGTGTGACGTTACAGAGTGGTGGCATTTTGATCACAGATGTGACTTGACGTAAGTGACTTGCAGTGACATCACAGTGACGTCACTGCAACCATGCTTGCTATACGGGAAATTACAACTTTTCCGCTGTATAACGATGGAAAAAAAATGATTTTGATTTTTTTCGGTCCACTCTAATTTACAGGGTATGTCTACGTTAAAACGCACTTTAATTTTTACCTGTTGAAGATAAGTAGACAATGTACATTGCAAAATTGCTCGAAATAAGGTTGGAAAGAAGATTAGGGTAATGAAATGGCTTGTTCATATTTAAAATGTGGCGTTTTTTAATTTCTACTCTACCCCCCACCCAGACAAAATTGGTCGATTGGAAATTTTTTCTTAAAAAAGGTGATACCTCTTTTGCGTACCGTTTAAAAGGATGTTTCATCAGTGAATGTGGGGACGATGTAAAAAAAAAATGATGGCGTTTTCTAGATTAAAAGTATGTGAATAACTGTAAAATAATAATAATAATAATAATAATAATCAAAAATACATCTAAATAAAGGATTACACAGGTAGAAATCCTGTAAAGAGAAAAATATAGTTTTAAACTTTATAAATAAAATTTAAAAAATTCATTCATAAAGCAATCTCAAAGTGTTAAAAAAATTGATGGCGTCCTTTAGATTAAAAGTATGTTAATAACTGTAAAATAATAAAAATAATCAAAAATACATCTAAATAAAGCATTACGCAGGTATAGATAATGTAAACCGACAAATATAGTTTTAAAATTTTATAAATAAAACGTTAAAAATTTATTGATAAAGCAATCTCAAAGTGTTTTCCGTCATTTCCAATACATGACTGAGGTCTTCTAATAATGCTTCTGTAAATAGGGTTTTTAATATCGATTACCTTTAGTTTAATGTTAACTTCATTTGTATTATTTTCCGCGTTTTTTTTCTTTCTTATCGATTCTTGCTCACTGATTTACATTTCGAATTTGATATACGGTCCTCAGTTCCCACTTACAATGGTCAATTTTCTAAATGTTGATTATGCAATCTTTTCAGCTGATTTTCATAGCAGTGTTTTAATAATTTTTATATAATTAGGTTGTCATTCATATTTGTTTGAATTTTCATAAATGTTTGAACAGCCACGGGATTCTTTTTAGACGCATATGATGTTTTTTATATCTTACCTGAAGTTCATTTGAGCGGATCTACATTTGCTTGTTATTACATATCTGCATAGCATAAAACACCAGTATGACAACAATATTTGTTTTAAGATTTCTGTCCGTGCTGATTTTAATGGAAACAAAACTAATTCTATATTTCTGTTTATATAATATATAATTGCTATATATGCTGTTAAATGAATCATTAAATTAATATTTTAAGAACAAATTTATGCAAAAATTGCAAGTAATTGCTTAGAAATTTACAAAGCTTCATTTAAAACAAAAAGAAATTAAATAGGTAAATCATTCTAATGTCTATGCTTAAATAAATTTTTGATATGAGTTTAAATTTCTCTAATCAATTATTCAAATTTCATGAAAATTTTTATTTCATCTTTTTTTTCACTTGCTGAAGTTAAATATGTAATAAAATTATGGTGTTGCTATTAAACATATCTATTCTATTCTATCATTGCTATTAATATTATATCTGCTGTTAATGTTACAAATGAGGTTAAATTTAAACTAGAGATGATGCCTTATGACAAAACATACCTATTTACTAAAAATAAAATTTTATTCATAAAAAAATATTTCTCTTCTTACATCAATTAGGAAAAACATTACAGGCGATTTTCTTTTAATTTTACGTTACTGGTAAAATAATTAGCCGGTCTCATCTGGATGGAAATTTCGGGTATATTATGGAAATTCACCTGTTTCACACAAACAATGATGAAATAGCTTATCACATATAAATTCAGAAGTTTAAAGTTTCTTAGATGATCTTAGTATATTTTCTGAAGGGACATTCGTTGTAAATGCTGGTTCGTTGTAAATGCTGTTGCTATCTGTATATTGCATTGTATATAATTTAGTTCTGCATCTTTCCCTGTTCGGAAATTAGTCAAGAAATGAAGGAACCTAAAAGCGAATCGCTATGCTGTTTTGTCACATTTTCATTTTTCTACTTATATTTTATAAATTTGTATTATTTTTGGCATTGTGACTGAGTTAATTACTGAAAGCTAAAAGAATAATTTTTAGTGAGAAAACTAATAAAATATCTTTTCTTTTTTTATGAAGATGCAAATCAATCAGCAAGTGGAAATGACCCTGATAAGCGATCGTTTTTGGGTTCCAAAGGCGAGAAGGAGGATAATGCTGGTCTTGAAGAGGAACAGAAATCAGCAGCAGATCAACTTTCAGTGTTTGAGAAAAAATTCTTACTATGTGCAGAAAGAGGAGATGTTCCCGCCGTAAGAGCGTAAGTAATATTATATTTGTAAAAAATCATTTAGTATTAGTGATAATATTTATGAAATTACTATTGTAAATAGTAGTGATAAAAATCCCTTGTATCTGTAGAAAATCTCTACAAATATCTTCACTAGAATTACTGCTATAATTAAAGAACAGCACCCAGAAACCGCCGTCAGATAATTAAAGTGGAAAAAAAATCATTTTAACACACAATAAAATGATAAATGAATAAGACGAGTTTGTTTCTGAACGAAGTATAAAATCGTTCTTTCGCCAAGTAAAAAGAGCCGCATGTAGTTTGAAGACAAACATGCAATAGACTCACGTGTTTGCTTTTAACTACGTATGAATCGTTGCACCTGACTAAGGAGCGGATTTATATTTCATTAAAAAATTAATTGTTCTTCTTAATTTTTCATCATTATTTTTTAAGGAAGTATTTTTACATTAGTTGTATAATTATCCAATGATAAAAATACGCTTAAATGTGAATCTCGGCTATAAAAGGAGGATTTCTTTTTTTCCGTTTTAAGATAGTTTTCGTAAGCAATCCAACTAGACTTTGGGATAGTTCCTGGGCGTGCTAAATATCATTTCTCGAATTTTTTAAATAAATTATGACAGAGAAATATTCAAAAGTTTTACGACAAAAATTGAAATTTTAATTTGAATATTATATTATTTTATTACTGCAAGAGAAACACGATGATTATCTTTACGTAATATGTTGCTCTTGTAACACGAGTTGACTTGTATTCAGAAAATACGACTAAAAAACTAATGAACTTTTCTTATTTCTTATTTTATGACTTTGGAGCGAGATAGCTCTGAAACATTAATTTTAGCTAAGAAAGAGAGAAAGATCTATAGATCAGTTATAAAACTATCTATTGAATAATTTTAAAACAAATAGACCAAGTTACGTAGTCATTTGTGGCATATAAAATCTTCACGAAATAGAATTTTGTACAATATTAATCACACTATATTCCTGAGAAATAAGAAAGCACGAATTTTGGCCTTATCTTTTGCAATTCTGTCAATACATTTCATTGTGTGTGACCACGTGGTGATAACTCAATTTCACCGGAAATGTCCCTCCACCCCCTCAGATGGCCTACAACTATTTGCAAACGACTCACATCTAAAACATCTTTATGCACTGTAAGAAATAACAGCAAAATTTGCTGTAATTTTACGCATCTAAATTGACAGCATCTTTTACTTTAAATTAAGTGGAATATATGTAAAATTTTACTGCAAAAATACTGGCAATTTGGGTGTATAAAATTACAGCATATTTTGCTGAAATTTCAACATAAATCTTGATTAAAATATAGTTTCAAACTTTTATGGTGTTCGCTTGATATATGATTTAAACTAAAGAAAATGTTTCATTCTTATAAAACTCACAGCTTTACTTCGCTTTCGTGCTTCTAAGAAGTCCTATTAGGATGTTACAATTATTTTATTTTCTCCGCTGAACAACGCGAATCTATCTGACATATTCATGAACTCATTTTTTGCACGTAAATCCATTAAATTAGAATTTTTTTAATATTTAAGCGCCTAAGAATCGAATAGCGTTTTACATTTTCCCGTAAATTAGACATATCGTGATTTATAACTGAATTATTCCTGATAACGAGCATTCCTGGAATATCTTGACCCCAAAATCAACTTAAAACGTCCACTTTGACAACATTTCCTAAATGATTATTTGCCTTTATAGGAAAATGGAAAACGCTGTTAGATTTACTTATTTTTGTAAAAAAATACAAGAAATGTTTATGCATTGACAAATGAAAATACCTGATGGAATGTGGCAAACATTAGCCAGTTTGAACTTGTCAACAATTTTTATTCAAATTATTTGCAATCACTTAAAAAATGCGTTCTTAAATAAATTTAATAGCCTGCATTTATAAGAATATTTTCAAGTATCCAGTAATATGGTTTATCCATATCTGGTTCCCATAAACAAAAACAGCAACAACAACAACAGTAATAACAATAAACACATGATTTGAAAACTTCTAAAATGTGTAAACTTCTAAACTGTCCCTTCTACAATTTGTTAAATGGTTTTTTTTTTTTTTTTTTTTTTTTTTTTTTTTTTTTTTTTCCGCTAATTTTTGAAAAGAAATGCAGATTATTTAAATCTCTATGTAACATGTTTAATCTTTTGTTATTTCTATACGATTTTTGCACATAAAATCGTATTGAAACAACAGAATTAGAGAAATAATAGCCATAAAATTTTCTAAAAGTAACAAATAAAGTCATAACTTAATTTAATATTTTTTTTATTCATTGTCCTTAAGAAAACTTTTACTATAAGTAATTTCTACAATTCTTGTTTAAATGTTGAAAATATTTAACTCTAAGACATTTCAATGAAAACTTTATTGTTGCGTCTATTTTCTATTTTTATTACATGAAGTAAGGAATAAGATGCTGTTGACATTTTAAAGATTTTTTCTTGAAAACAAAAGTAAATAGCAAACCACACGATAGTTATAAATGGCGTATTTTATGTTATTCATTTTGAATAATTACAATGATATGTTTAGTAGCAGATTCAAATGAAGTTTTCAAAAAATTGCGATTTGAACTTAAAATTGTACTAGTATTCTGAAAACTACAGGGTGTTTCTAAATTAATGTAAAACATTTTCAGGGGTGAGAATACGTGTCAAGACAAACAGTCTTTGTACTCTAAACCAGTGTTGCCATCCACGTTTTCAACATTCAGGGTTTTTCATAACAAGCTAAACCCGAATTTTCGGCTAAAGTTTTACGAATAATGAAGAAATTTTTGAGAGTTTTTCATTAGATTAACTTTGCTTTGTATGAAATGTGATGACATTATAGGAAGTGCAGGAAGTTAACTTTAATTTGGTCAGTGACAAAATATGTACAGCCAGCTACATTCTGAATTGGGGAGTTTCTAGGTCAATGATGTTTGTATTCGAGTAACGGTCATTTACAGAACTTATCGTGATGTCATTCTCTGATTTCACAGTAAGCAATGTTTAGAATATCGTTACACTATCTTAAATATTATAACAGTCGTGAATAAAATTTCGAGTTCGGTTTAGGGTGAGAGACTTTGCATTTTTTACTTAATAAGTGGATTGTGATTCTGGTTTCTTATGCAATAATTGTTTGCTTTTTGAAAATAACTTCTGAAAGTTTTTTCATTAGTTTAGAAGCACCCTGTACCCCTGAATATCTAGTGTTACTGAATATAGCTACTTCATTTTTGCCAAATCGATCGTGTTAACTCATAACTAATTCAACGTTAGCACATTCTTTTCATACACTACAAAAGGCATTACAAAATAATTTTCCATTTATTCAAAAGGGACTATTATGGAGTTTTTTCTCTGAATTCTTCAAATGAATCACAAGGCTATAAATGTTATAATAAATTTACAATTTTAAATTAAAAGTAAAGATTTTTTAAGCAAAGAAAAGAAAGGATAAGAAATATTTTGCACTCTCGTCATGCTTTTGTAGTTTCGGACGATTGCTGAATAACATTCTGGTATATTTTTTGACCAGGCATATTGTATGATGTTTAAAGAATTTTATTAGTAAAACTACAAAACTAATTGGGGGAAATGTGAATTAACATTTCATGTTCTCTTCCCATAATTTTGAGAAATACAGTTGAACATGCCTATTGTGGTGTTGTTTACGATAATTTCTCACCTAAATGTGATATTTTCACAATGACTCAAGAAAATGTACTTTGGTTTCATATTTTGAAATTATTTCAGTAATCATACCAGGAAAGTCTTACATTTGCCGCACATTGGGGACGAAGCGTCAAAAATAACGAAAATGATTTTTTTTTCATCGCCGTTTTTAGTGTTTTTCTGTTCTTTGATAGTTAAAAATACAGCCCTAATTGAATTTTTCCGAAAGAAAATTTTGCGTCCATACAGAAGCGCCTAAAAGTTAGCTTTTTTAGACTTTTGGAAATTTGTCAATTTCAGATGATTTTTTTTCTCTTCGTGTACCTTTATTTTCAGATATGAAATTTTGAAACTTTGAGGGTATTTACCTACTACTCGTCATGCTTTTGTAGTTTCGGACGATTGCTGAATAACATTCTGGTATATCTTTTGACGATGGTGTTTAAAGAATTTTATTAGTGAAACTACAAAAAAAATTGGGGGAAATGTGAATTAACATTTCATATTCCCTTCCCATAATTTTGAGAAATAGAGTTGAATATGCCTATTGTGGTATATTGTTTACGATAATTTCTCACTTAAATGTGATATTTTCACAATGACTCAAGAAAATGTACTTTGGTTTCATATTTTGAAATTATTTCAATAATCATACCAGGAAAATGTTACATTTGGGACAAGGCGTCAAAAATAAAAAAAATGATTTTTTTTTTTATTTCATCGCCGTTTTTAGTGTTTTTCTGTTCTTTTATAGTTAAAAATACAGCCCTAATTGAATTTTTCCGAAAGAAAATTTTGAGTCCATACAGAAGCGCCTAAAAGTTGGCCTTTTTAGACTTTTGGAAATTGGTCAATTTTAGCTGATTTTTTTTCTCTTCGTGTACCTTTATTTTCATATATAAAATTTTGAAACTTTGAGGGTATTTTCCTACTATATAGAGAACAGGAAACCACAATTAACCCGTTTAAATATTTCTATATAGAAAATTTATGTATCCAATATTCACATTTTAAAATAGCGAGAAAAAAATGATTGTCGAAGCTTTCAAAAACAATATTCCAAGCCTCCGACACGGCTTGGCATATTTTCTCATTTACGTGTATATTAGTGCTCGCGAATATACGTATAAAACGTATTGTAACCGGTAACGATTTTGGATAGAAATAATATGGAAAAAAGGCTTAATTACGCATACGTTTAAACGTACACTGGCCTCCAAAAGTTAAGGTACAACCGGTTTTTTGCGTCTAATTTGCAAATGAAAGAATATAGAAACAACAAATTTGGAGGAAATGTGCGCTAAACTGTTATTTATTAAACGCGACATAGAAATTTACTTAAGTTAAACGTATAAATGAAATTACAACAAAAAAGCCCTCATTGTGGAAAATTGCATTCTTGGAGAAATCAGTACATCGCAGTATTATGCAGTAAAATGTGACAGAAATATTAAAAAACTGGTTCTAATACGGAATATGTCCACCCCGGACTTGAATGCATTGGCGACATCGACTTTCCATGCTCTCAATTAAATTGTCGGACACCAAAATAGGTAACGCTGATCAGACTTGGAGTAAGCCTTGTTCCAGCTCATTTAATGACCTTAGGACTTCAAGCCGCAACCTGTCTTCCATGATAGTCCCAAAGATGTTCTATCGGATTCAAGTATGGAGAGTGAGCTGGCTATTCCATTATCTCCAAACCGTGATCCTCAAGATAATCCTCAACAACCACAGCTCGGTGTGGTTTCACGTTATCATCCATTAGAATGAAACCATTTCCAATAGCACCGGCATATGGACGCACATATGAATCAAGGATCTCATCCCGATATCTCGCACCAGTCACAGTTCCTCCATGAAACACATGCAGGTCAGTGTGGCCTCCGAGTGAGATCCCTGCCCAAACTATGATTCCACCGTTTCTGTACCTGTGTGTTTCGACAGTGTTTGATTGATGGTATCGAGTGCATTGTTCTCTCTAGATCAGAAGACGTCCTGAATCACTCTCCAGTGGGAATCTGGACTCGTCTGTGAAGAGTACAGAAGTCCACTGTTGTCTGGTTCAGGAAACATGTTCTCTTGCCCAACATAAGCGGGTCCTTCTCTGTCGTCTGTTGAAGAGGACACACACAACTGGTCGCCTTGCATAGAGACCTGCATTGTGAAGACGTCTTCGCACCGTAGTAGCGGAGATTCTTCTCCCTGATGCCGCTAAGTGGTCTACCATGAGTTGCGGCACAGTAGTGCGTCTTCTCCTTCGGGCCGAAAGAGCTAGAGACCGGCCTTCTGCAGGTGTTGTAACACGTGGGCGGCCTGGAGCATGTCTTCTGGACACAGAATCTTCGGATTCATACTGATCCCAGAGTCGTTGGACTACACTGTGAGACACATTGAGCCGTCTAGCAGTATCGGCCTGTGACAACCCCATTTCCATCCATCCTACCATCCGCCACCTTAATGAATCGGGCAAACGACTTCTTTTAGACATTTCTAGATTCTACTGGCTGTTGTGAAAAAAACTGACATCAATAGTTCGAATACAACAAAACTTACACGCGAAATTACGAAAGCTTCGTAATTGCATATTTTTCTCTCATTCACAAATACTTATTCTTTTCTATAAAATAAAAGTGGTAGCTATAATTTTTGCGTAAGTTTTTTAAAGCTTATTATTGTCATTCATATAAACTATGAAGTTTAATTTGACTGCCATTTTTTGCCTGGTGAGCTTCGAAAAACATGTTGTACCTTAACTTTTGGAGGCCAGTGTATATAAACGGATATTCCCGAGCACTAATGTTTTACATTCAATAAACAACTATATTTATTTCAGCTGCAATTATCTGCAGTTATAGCAAAAATTACAGGCTCATAAATAAAATTATTTCATTAAAGGCCCATAATTATCTCAAGAATGAATAGACGTATCAATTTTGGACTATGGTCTTATTCGATTCCTCAAACCAAAATTCGTAAGAATCATCTCAAACAACCCTAAACCATATAATGTTTTGTATTTTTTTAACTTTTTAATTAATTTCTCATTTTTTAATTGCTTTATTCAACATTTTCTTTCTTATTTAATTAAGTACTTTTTTAATTGGTTTTAGCCAATTTTTGTGATATAATGGGAATAATATTATGGATTATATTGAGGCAAAATTCAGGTTTTTCGGAAAAATATGTGCTTAGAGCCCGAATTCCAGCATTTAATCCCTTTTAACCTCTTTTAACCTAGTCATAGATCACTAAAGTTGTCAAATGTTCGCAGAAAAATTGTTTTTACTGAATAGTTAAGGCTTGTATTGCCCTGCGGATGGTTTCATTCGATTCACAAAAAAACATTACAAAAGAATCGACACTGAAATATTTCATAAGGAAATATATTTTAATGCCTTGGAATAATCAAGGATTTAAGTTATCAAATATCGACAGACAAGTTGTTATAACTCTGACGGTCTCATTCGATTCCTCTCGAAAAAATAGATTGGAAACAATGGTCTGAAACAAATTTCCTAAAAGATGGGATGATTTGTAGAATCTTGGCCGGAAAACCGGGTTTCGTCCCATTGTTCACCATCTCATGATATCTCATAGATGCTTATCTCTGGATTAAGATTCTGGAAATTAAGAGACTAGGATAGTAGGTTGAACTTTGCGAAATGCTCCTGAACCCATGCAAACACAAAGCCTTGTGTTGGGAGCATTGTCCTGATTGCACCGTTTGGGAAAACAGACGCCTTGAAATAGTGTAACTTGTCCGCATTAATGTAGTCCACAGTTTTCGACAATTGCTGAGCATAGTGCTGATTTGACCATGTGAACATCTCCTATAGGATAATTGAGTCGTCATCAGCCTGAACAGTCGTCCAAATCTTATAACATGGAATGTTGTATGTTAAAGTAACGATACTACTGTTAATTCATAAAATCTTGGATAAAGTTTGACTGGTAATTTTCGTGGCGCTCTGGAGGTTCTTTAACAGCACACCGATTGCTATAGAGAGGCATTAATATCTATATCCAGATTATTTTTATATTTTTTAATCTTGCCGGAAGTCAGTATAATTATATGAATTATCCCGGCCTTACATTGGTCATATACAGCTGTATCCAGGCCAACCGACAAATTCTGATCCTGCCGGCATGATGTAAGGGATATCGCCATTTGCCTGACCAGACAAATCGCGTTTTCATTTCCAGACATGTTATCATTGTTCTGATATCCAATGATGATGCAAATTTGTCCACTGCAAGCGCAAATGACGATGAAGAAATGACGATGAAGTGCAGTCGAAAACAGAACTGTGTTGGTTCGGTGGTAACGGAGTCCGGTATATAGCAACGTCCGCTAAGCTGTGTGCTCTGAAACATTTCTGTTTTCCCTGCATTGACATATCTGACCAATTGAACAAGGGAATGGGGGCGATTGAGCTTTTTCAAATGGGTCATCTTAAGAGGCTACTTCACTGACCCTCCCAGATAGAGCAGCTAATGTTATTTCAATGGGAGAAATATAGAAGTGTCATCTTTTCGCATTTTGTGGGAATTTAGTAATTTTTGTAGCTTTCAAAACCTGTACATTTAAATTATGCACGCTCCTTTCATATTTTATTTAATTTTTTTAAATTTTAATATGATATAAGTGCGTTATTTTAGGATTACTAAAGATTCATGTTTAGTGTCTTATCGCAAAAAATCTGTTTCATATTTTAAAATTTGGTAAAGATACAATCGTAGCCTGATTATTTAGCTTTCCAAAAATAATTTTTATTTCGCTTTAAAAATATTTAAATCTATACTGAAATTTGAGAAAAATGGTACTGTATTCTTTAAAACAGCTGAAAATGGTAAAATGGCCGGCCCGACAAGGTTCCGCCTTTTTTTTCCGGGGGACATTCAACGGGGAGTACAAACGGAGGTCGGGGTGGTAAGAAGAGTAGAATAAGAAAGACCCTCTAGAGTTCTGTTAATATTGCCTTTGGCTAGTTGTAAACAATTCATAGGATAAGCAGTACACTTCATCTCGAGAGCCAATATGTTTAGGAAATTCCTTCTTGAAATTATGTAGAATGCTAAATTCAGAAAATGTGTTTTACTAGTCATTTAATCATAAAGAAAGAGATTGTTAGATAGTATGATAAATTTAGGATTGAAAAAAGATGTTTTAATTATCTTATTATTATTATTTTCTTTTTTCCCTGAAGTCTAATATTTTTGAAAGAAATATTCTGGAATTTACATTTATCCAACTACACTCGGCAAGGGAAAAAAAAAGGCTAGTCTTATTAAAAATGAATAGATGTACGGGGTGAATTTTTATTTTAATTCTCTCTAATACTATTTTATATCATTTGCTACATAATTTCTTACTGAACTAGCGTTAATGTTTCTTTCATAAATATTAAAAGTTTGTACTGTACAGTAAATTAAAAGATAACTATTGGGAAGTTACAACTTCTGAGACTAATTTAAAACTCAGAAATGCGCTTTACAAAGTTTTAAAGAATATTTTTGTGATTGAGAGAGAATTGTGTATATTATGAATTTTTTTACCTAAACTTTCTTCTGAATTCTAACGATGGATTACTAATTTCAAATTTATGATTTCTCTTTTAATTGGATAATCATTGAATACAAGTAGTTTTAACCAGTTATATTAAAATTAACGTACTTATAATAATTTAAAAAATAATTATTAGAAGACTTTCAAAAGTACTGTAATATTAGTATGGAATGCGTAAAATATTTCGCACGAATTCATCCTTATTCAGGCTGCTGCAAATGCAAGAGCAAAAGCCAAAAAATAACTTCTTATATGATGTATAAAGTTTTATAATTTATAAAGTTTTGTAATTGTAATTTTTTTCAATTTTTTTTTCATAATTTAGTTGTTTTAAGTCATTAAAATTGCAACCGTTATGTTGATCATCAGATATCCATCTTTTTATTTAATTCATTTTGCATTCATTTGCATTCATTTTGCACGTGTGAGGGGGGGGGGGAGGATTTCGAGCCGAATTCAAATCCAAATACTACCTTAATTTGTTTTAGCATTTGGTGTATATTTCTCGCGTACCTTTTCATACACGGTCATTGCGGTTTTCATTCAACAGCAAAATAAGATACTAAATCCACATTTCAATATTATAAACCTGGAAGCTTCATCTTTAAAGTTTGTTACACTAATTTAAAACTCAGAAATGATGAGATTATACAGTTTTTTCTTTTGGTTAATTTATCATGATTCCCCTGTCACAGATGAAACATTTTAAAATTATACTTTCGAAAAAGAAAAGAAAAAAATCCCTCGAAAATTAAAGTTGTGCGATTTTGCTTAAAATATGATATAATTTTTAAATTAATAATTAAAATTAATTAAGCAGATGTGATTATCCTTGGATGATGAAATCGTGATCATAATAAAAACTCTGTAGCAACGTATTGCCCATTCTACTTGTAAATACTTTTCTCAGGTGAAAATTGATTGTAGACATTATTTACAGGATAATCAATTAGTCATCTGTACCGAACCCCATACACATGTGGAACACAATTGTCAGCACGATTTGAAATTTATTTTAAAGTTTGTCGCATGAGTGTAAATTAGATTTTCTCATAAAAACTTCCTTTGGGTATAATATATTTATTAGAGCAAAAAGGTTTATATTTTTATCATAATACCGAAAGAGTAACTAGAGGGAATTTAGAAAGTTTAACTGAATTCAGAGAGACAACAATGATAGGTAAACAAAACATTTTCGATCTTTTGTAATTTTCCATAAATGCTATTAAACACATAATAAAATTATTTTTGTGAATTGTACATACAAATTCATTCTTGAGTTCACATAAGCTATTCGAAAGTATTACAGTATAATTTTGGAGCATTACTCGTTTAATTTTCGTTTCCGTATACTTTTTACAACCCCCCCCCCCCCCGTAGTTTTGAAAGAAAATTTTGGAATTTAAAAGACAAAGATTTGCATAATTTGTGCATTAAGAAAATAAATGAGATTTCATGTTTCCTATAGTGGGTCAAAAGATTAGAACTGAATTCCTTTTAAGAATGTCGAAAAATTTCTGCATTTAAAAAATCACAAAAAATTCAAAAAATTCTGTGTGAATTCCGAATAAACTTTATTGAAAAGAGGACAAAATTTACTATTAATGGGCCAAAAGATTGAAATTGGATTCATTTTAATAAAGTAAAAAAAAAATCTGCAAAATGTGAGAAAACGCTAAAAATCGCATAAAAATTAAATTAAAAAATGCAAAATCGGGCTTCGATGTGCATTATTACAGATATAAAGGTACCTTCTTGTAGCTCTGCGTTCAGCGGTATCTTTAAAACAGATTGTGGACAGACCCACTTACACAAACTTATTTTCTTATTATTATAGATTATTATCAATATTGAAATTTCCATCCATTTGGCAAGGAGGAAAATACAAAAAAGAAAATAATATTAGTAATAAAATAAATTAATAAATAAAAATAACCACTTATAGGATTCTTTTTCCCTTTCAACGGATATATATATATATATATATTTCTGGAAGTCGTTTTCGTTAGTATCCGATTTTTCTTCAGTTTGAAATTGCCAATTGGCATCTGTGTGATCCGGATGGAAATAATAATAATAAATAAATAAATAAATAAAAGTGAGCAAAAACTACCATTTAATTGAAATTTTTTTCCTGTGCCTTTCATTAAAAAAATGGGTAATGTATAGTAATAATTGTGTTTTCGGAAGATGTTGCCATATATATAAAAAAAATTCTGTACTTTTCTTAAAAATGATCAATATTCAAAACACACGTGACGTTTCTGCATCGGATCGAGTGACTAGATTTTACCCGAACCCTACCCAAAGTTATTGAGTAGTATTTTTTTTCTTGCCACAGATTGCATTTTAATTGCAATTTTACAACGAATTGAATAATCAGATTTTATTAAACCGGACCGGGGTCGGGTTCGTGTAGCATCTGGATATTCAACCCGATGAAGATTCTAATCCGAATTCCACCTAGATCCAATAAAAAAAAAGTCCTTCCGGCTTGTACCGGGAGGAAAAGGTAGCTTTCGTAGTCCATGTTTTTAAAAATTCAACTCATTATACTCAAATACCCGAAGCTAAAATGCTTGGAATCCGATTTGATTATAGAAGATTAAATACCGGTTTTCGTTAATACTGAATTTGAATGCGAATTTCAGCATAAGAATTACAGTCCAACAAAAATCAAACTGTTTCAAAATGTCAGCCACCCTAGAATTTCAAACTGCCACATCTCTGCCATTTTTTAAGATAAAGCCAAAACAAAAAAATGCTCCGAAATACTTGTAACACGATCTAACACTTAACAAAAACAACTTTTTCAATTTATAAATTTTTATAAATTTTTTTGAATTTCTAAAAAATAAAATTTAACTTTTTGCCATTTGGAAACAAAGTGGAATATGAAGTTGGCCAACGAACTCGGTCGATACCTCGGTCGAGACCTTTATCTACACATGATCAGTCACATTTATATCGGTTTATAAATACGAGAGTTACAGCATAACAAATATCACATTGTTTCAAAATCTCAGCAATCCTAGAATTTCAAACTGCCATATCTCAAACATTTTTTAAGATATAGCAACGACAAAAAATGTTCCAGAATCTTTGTATCACGTTCTAACACTTAACAGAAACAATTTTTTCAATTTATATTTTTTTTGTACATCTTTTTGAATTTTGATTTTTTTTTTTATTTTAACTGGCCGCCATTTTGAAACAAGATGGCGGGTGAAACTGGCCAACGACCTCGGTCGAGACTTTGACGTCCTATACACATACTCAGTTACATCCAAATAGGTTCATAAATAAGAGAGTTACAGCATGACATATGTCAGATATATATATATATATATATATACAGGGTTTCCACGTATAACCTGACCGACCTTTATTTTCTCAACCGTTGGTCCTAGATGCATACTTCCAATTACAAAAATGGTTTAAATAAGGTAAAGAATTATTTTTAAAGCGATTTGGTTCAAGAAAAGTATTTATTAAAAAATTACGAAATTTAAATTTTTATACGGTCCCCCTGTCCTATAAGTGATATTTAATAAAAATTTACTATGACACTAACAAGTAAGACAAAAAAATTTCCATTCATCTAACATTAAAACTGACCGAGTAATAGCTGTTTAAAGTTGGAGTGTATTTTTTGTTGCGAAATAGGGGTCATTCACAAATGTAGTAGAGATATAAGTAATCGTCAGATATATAGAAAAAACAGTTGAGAGCAAAATTAACATTGCAATCTAATATAAATGTGAAATCTATAATCATTCTGACATATTAATGCAAAATATACAATTTGTACTGAACATATAAGAGGATAAAAATAACAGAATTTTTGTTAAATAAAAGGATGAAAAACAACAGCCTCATTTCTTTAAAAAATGATACAGATTTTAAAATGCTGTTAGATTACACTGTCTTTCAAAATTTGGGTTGTGACATTTGTGTTTTTTTTTTGAAAATTGATTATTATATATTTTTTAGCGCTGAATCCGAAAATGACCTTCACTTTAAACCATCACGTCAGGATTTTTCTCAAATCGCAAATTTCAAAGTTGAAATTGATCCCCCCCTCCCCTCTCAACCTCATCGGGCCCCTGAGCTGTTTAGCCGTAAGAAACCCAGTAAAGCCAAAAAATTATTGAATTAAATAAAATTAAACTGAATAAAAAAGTCTTGCATCTATTTTATAGTATGAGATTTTTCGCTATTTTTTCACCTTGAAATTTACGATTTGCAAAAAATCCTGACATGATGGTTAAAAGAGAAGGTAATTTTTTTATTCAGCGTTAAAAAATACATAAAACGTAATTATAAAAGTTAAAAAAACACAACCACCGCAGGTTTATGTTATCTAATCTAAAACTCTTTCTTAAACTTGTTGACGGTAATCTATCCAAATTGTTTTGTGTTATCCTCTAATATAAGTATGTATAAGATGGTAAGCGTCGAAAATTATAATAATATTACATTTTCATCGGATTTAAGTCAGTATGTAAAATTTAACTTTGATCGGACTTTTGAAAGTGAGTTAAAGTTCAAGTACAAATTTTAAACTGGAAAGACGATCGTTGCAAGTTAAATAAAACCTTATGAAAATAACATAATTTTTTGTTAAAAGAAATCCTAGCCTCAAATCCTTACAAAATAAAACATATGTTAAAATACAATTATTTTAACTAATCTGAAACTTAACTAATAAAAGTTGACTCAATCGTAATAGTTGTACGATTTCTTTTAAAGTGCAGATACCTTGAAATAAGTTTAAGTACTTTATATACGACCCCTGAAAGCATGGCCGAAATAATCTGTTTTGAGATGCAAAAAAGTGGTATAAGTCATGCATTTCAAAGTTTCATAACTCGGTCAATTTTAATGTTAGATGAGTGAGACTTTTTTTGTCTTACTTGTTAGTGCCACAGTAAATTTTTACTAAATATCACTTACAGGACCGAGGGACCGTATAAAAATTTTAATTTCGTAATTTTTAAAAAGATGTTTTTCTGGACTCAAATCGCTTTAAAAATAATTCTTTACCGTATTTAAACAATTTTTGTAATTGGAAGTATGCATCTAAGACCAACGGTTGCGAAAATAAAGGTCGGTCAGGTTATACGTGGACACCCTGTATATATCAACATTTGAACGGAGGGTGGTCTGGGGGTCATGATTGGTGAAAATATACCAAATTTTTTTTGTAATTGCTTTCTTCCGGACTGCTTCAATAGGTAGCTTTTTGTAATGAAAGCTACCTAAAAGACACAATTCTGCAGAATAAGGTCGGGCTGGGTTCTGATAAAATCTGGGAGCCCGACCCAATGCAGTATCCGAAACATGCCAGAAAAAGAGTCGAAGCAATGGTGTCGGGTTCTGTTCGGGTAAAATGTGGTCCCCCGACCCGATGCAGAATCGTCACAAATGTCACATTTTTCACAAATTAGTCCCACTGTGACATCGCAAACTGGTCACAGTGTAAGGTCACAGGAGGTCTTAAAAACGGCCATAAGGACCTCACATTTAAGTCACTGGGACGTCACACCGGCGGTCACTAAGTGACGTTCCCATGACGTCACAATGTTTTGCGTGTGCGCATTCTTTCAATATGTTTGAAATAGTTGAACATTATTAAAAGAAATCGCAAACGATTTTTCCCCATAGACCGTAATGCAACGGAATTCTTTTGAGTGTCCCTGTAAAATAACTATAATTGCGACACACTTCATTTTGAATGCCGAACAAGTCCTTCTGAACATCAATAACATATATCAATTGCGAGACAATCCGAGTATATTTACGCGAGTTAGAGCACGGAAAGACAGACAGACAAACCGAATTCCTAAACACTTTTCAACAATGTTGGGAAGTGTTAAAAATAAAGAATAGAGCCCCGCTCAACAGCCTGAATCTTTCCGATACATTCTTACATACAAACTTTAATGTTGCTGACATTACTATTCAACCACTTTGGAATCGAATATAGTTTTTTTTACATTTTTATTTAATACTAGATGTTACACGTGACTTCCTTCACGTAACATTTAAAGAAAATTAATACATTAATTAAGTAACGTATACAATTAACAAACTCTTTATAATATATTATAGTAGAAAATACTTTGATAATACACTTTGCGTAATTTCGTTTTTGTATATAGATTATTTAAATTTCTTTTGATGAGCTTGAAATTCCATACTTTACAATAAGATTAAGTGTTGAACACATTTTTTCTTTGTTGTTCTATATTAGCATTTTTATTTATTCTATTTTACATTTGTTCCGTTCATGGAAATTGATTTAAGATTTCGTGTCGAAGGAATTTTTTTAAATGATTATATTAGTGAATATTTTTGAGGAAATTTGTTAGTTAACTTATCACTTTTTATGACTTTTTATTGATTAAAATAATCTAAAAATCAACATAAATTATGTTTCTATTCCTAAACACTTCACATCTTTAAAAACGAATTGAATTTATATGATATTTAAAAAAGAAATTAAAACGTGGTGGAGAATAAAAGTTTAAAACTAAAGAAAATAACTAGAAAAAATACCTTTAACCATTATATATGTCTTGTATTTTTATTTCGCAGTGCTGCACTTTTAGCAGCTTTAGATCTACCAACAATATCAAAATGTTTATCATGCTCCAAAGACTTTCAAAGCCGAAATGCTTATTTGTTAAGCAATAGAGTAGCTTATTTATTTCAATTGCGAAAAAAAAAATCTGAAAAGCACCCCAATTATGGATAAACAAATAACATATTGATTTTTGTGTTGTAGTTTAGGATTATGGGACTTTCGATATTTGACAGCCATATTCCAATGAGGAGCAAAAATTAATTATCCTGCAGAGATATTTTTAATTATGGATTTAAATAATTTAAAATTATAAGGAATTAGTTAAGTATCAGAGAAAGATAAATAATTGTACCTGGATTTTTAATTGGCTTTTCACTTGTGCTTTTCCATTGTCATGGAACCTTTAAAAAATAGGAGGGGAATTTTCTTGTTTAAATAGTGACATCTACTCTTCCTTGAATTTTACGTGAACTATGTCAAAGGAAGATTATATTCTCCAATGAAAATTAAATATACTAACAACTTTTACATCGACTTTAATATATTTATTAAATTTGATAAAAATTTAATATTCTGGAAGACTGTACGGTAAAAGGATGTTAAACTTGTGTTTTGGTGACCAATATATTCTGCGGAAATTATGCTACTTTGTGTAATTGCTATAAAATACTATTTTTTCCTGAATGAAAACTGGCACATGATTTAAAATATGACGCAACTTTCACCGGGGATAGTTTTTCCTATGAATCGATACTTGTTTAGTAAAATAAATTCTTTCACTTCATGAATCATGTACAAATATGCATTTATATTTCTAGATAATGTGCACTTTATCTAGAAAGACATCAAGAAACTGGTTTGTTGCGTGTCTACTCAACTTAACGTCGGCAAAATGTTGAGCTAAATTATTTGAAGTTCCGCTAAATTTCCTGTAATTTTCAAGTAGTTAGGGTACATAATATTATGTGTAGGAAATAATACATTATGAATTACTAACTTTGCAAGTATTGTTACTTTTCGTCTACAATTTGTTGATAAATACGCCTTCACTTTTTTTTCTTTTTTTTTATACCACTGACCAGGCCCCTACCTGCCAGGCTTTTGCCTAGCTTAACGAGTTGATACCTGGCAACGGGGCGAAGATTCGCCTGCTCACCGCTTGGCGAAGATGTGTTTGTTAAATCTATAGGCCGGCGTAGCTTCAGTGCGTCTTGTTGCTTTAATTGCTTTTTCTTAGTTGGCCGGTTGCTAATTGATTTTTGATGAGGCGGTTCAGCACTGCGTAGTGTAGCGAAGTCATGCCGGACGGATGTGAGATGCTGGGATATTTACTATTTCCTCGCTGCATCGCTCATCCATACGTTATGCCATCGCTACACGAGTTGGTCTCGTAATTTAGAACCTTGATCTGGTGACGAGACCTTCACCAGACTAGGCACCCTCAGAGGTATAATTCACAGGTAACTAGGAGGACTTTACACCCACGACGGATTTTACATGAACCGGGACCATTAGCGTACATGATCGCCGCATCTGAAAAGGAATGGTGTTAGACATTTTATAACACTTTTAATACTACAAACTAAGTGCTACTTTTAGACTTTAAGTACTATTACTTACTTGGTTGTTTGTCTTAATTTACATGTAGTTCTACCCTACGATAATTTTAACCCCTTGGAGGGCAAGCATGTGGTCTAAAAATGCTAAATTTTGCGATGTTTCTACACCAGTAAATTTTAATAATGAATTTTTACCTTCTCAATCTGCAAACAACAATACTAAATATTTTTATTTAATAATACTGGTGGCAAAGTTATATATTAAAAGTGGTATATATTATATACCGGTGCCCCTCAAGGGGTTAACTGAATCTAAATATTCTAGAGTTGCTTATTCCTACAGGGGGGACATTATATGCATAATTTACTAAATTAAGAGAGGGTTTGGACCATCGGCTATATATTATTTATATATAATTTAATATTTATAATTTATATAACTTATATAAATATGGGAGGGTAGGGATAAATGGTTAAATACTAACGAAATATAATTAATGGTATAATGTTTATAACTAGCACTAACTTAGCTTCGGAGGTACTGAGAAGCTTAATTTAAGTTAAAAATTGCTACTAAAAACTGCTTAACTAATACGTCATGACGTCAGTTTTGGATTATTCTAAGTGAATCTGAATTTTTATTGGTTTATAAAAATACTGTCCATACGTAGTTTCTTTTAATCGCCTTTACTTGAGTGCGTGACATGCAAATTATCTATTTAAAACATGAAAGGCTTATAGAAATCCAATATTGTTGTACTCATAGAAAAATTTTAAACATTAATATTATTAAATACTAAATTTAAATTAAAAATTATCTTCAAAATGTCATTTAAACAGAATTTGCTAAAATTGCGTTTTGAAGTTATATGATTTTTGATGAAAACATTATTTCTCAAGAATATATATTTCTTTTAAGAACTGGACAATAATTTCGAAGCTGGTGAAATGAAAATGACTTCACTTTGTCTAACTTATAAAAAATACATTAGTTTTTAAAATTAAAATAAATATTTTATGTGAAAAGAAAACGTCATTTTTTTCTAATAAACAATTTAACTTTTATTCCTTCTTTTTAACACCCATTAATTAATGGAAAATACTATTATGTGTTCTTTAAATATAATTATTGTCCACCTGAATCCAAGGCGCTTAAATATGCCTCCTTGGTTGAAGATGAAGCTGAAAAAACTTACGATGTAATCATTTCTAAATGTCAATATTTGACAGACGATTTTTGGTTACGTAAAATAAATTGAATCATGAAGTTTGAATATGCAAAAATATGTTTTTATTTCTAGGAAATTTTACTTTAATATTAACAAACCAGTGTAATCAATTTACTTTTGTAAAATTAGCAGCTAAGCTGTTTATTTTTATCTCCAAACACATTTAAATAAATGTACTATGTCACTTAAACGCACTTGTAGTAATATTTTTAATATGCGAAAAAATGACATTATCTTCTCTGTATGACGTCAGTTTTGGATTTCAAATTATTGTGAGTGAATCTGAATTTTTATTGGTTTATAAAAATACTGTCCATACGTAGTTTCTTTTAATGGCAACGGGAAAGAAATTGCAGTAGAAATTGAAAAAAAAAAATAGATTTCTATAATGATAAACTATGGGAGATGTTTGAAAAAGTGGTAAAGAAATTTTTGAAATTGATAGTATCTTTTCTCGTGTTCTAAAATGTTTCTTTCAAATCGAAAAAAACAGTAGATTTGTATAAGGAACATACACACATACCATTTATATATATATATTATATATATATATAGATAGATATTATGAATTATAAATGAATCGCTACCCGATAAGAACTTTGTCGTGATTGTTGTGTATAAAATCAATACAAAACACCAACTTTGACATCGTTTTTCGAATGATATTTTTCCTTCATAGGAAAAAGAGAAAAAATATTTTTTTAGTATCTGAATAACAATATCTGTAAATTTCTTGCGTTTAAAATACTTATGAAGTGTGTGACGTCGAGTGGAACAAAAAGAGCCAATAATAAGTAGAAAAACATCTATTTGGCATAAAGCAGGATTAAAATACATTACAGTTCAATGTCCGAATGGAGACAACGAGATATTTTTATAGCAATTGTTCGAAATTGTGGCCGCGAAGGTCATAAGGCGCACAGCCGACACCGACAGACGAAAGATTGCCGGACGCGTTCAAACATACCCGGTGTGCTGGCGATGTCTACAGAAGCGACGACGATCCGTGCTGTCAGATCCTCCAGTGTATCCACAGGCGTCTGATAAACAACCGATTTCAGCTGGCCCCCATAAGAAGAAATCTGAGGGATTGAGGTCTTTGGGAGCTTGGAGACAAAGCAACAAGTCCGTCGCGTCCATTCACCTCCCGGGATATGTAGCATCGAAGTGGTTACGCACTACAATCGCAAAATTTACTGGTGCACCATCATGAATGAACCACATGTTCAGGTGCACAATGGCCGGTATTCCCTGTATCAGATCCGGGAGGACGTGCTGGAGGAAAACAAGGTATTTTGCGTCTTTGATACGTTCGGGCAGAAGGTACAGTCCCAAAAGATTATCCCTGCCCATATGTTAATAGCGAACTTGTGTTGCGCTTTCGACGAGATAGTGTTGTGGGGATTTTTGACGACTACATATGCGCATAGTCTGTGTTTTTACCTCGCCTTTTCTCGTAAAGCAGGCTTTATCGGAGAATAAAACAATGGCCGGAAACTATGAATCATTCTGTGTGGCATCAAATATCCAGCGTAAGAACTCTACCCGAAGTGGGTAACCGTCATCGCCTAGGATTTAGACCTTCTGCACGTGGAAGAGGTGCATGTTTTCTGCACGCAGAACATTCCAAAGTATTTCGTGCCGAATACCCAGTTCAGCTGCAACCGATCGTGTACTGGTCGACGAAAAAACGGCAAACCGTTGCAATAGTTGGTTTTCTGTTTCAGGTGTGCGTACACTGCGTTCTCGACCTGTATTACGCCTCTTTATTTGGAAGGATCCCGTCTCCCACAGCCGTCGATCGCTGTTCGTGAAGGTGGTATGGTGCGGACAACGCCTCCTCAGATATTGCTCTTGGTACATCCTCTGTTCTCGGAGTGCATTGCCACGTGCTAGGCCGTAAATCAGACGCATATCCACATATTCCTCGTTCGTTTAATCTGACATGTTGTTACCGAATGAAGTTTAGCGCCTGCGAATTCTGCAATGCCCACTAATGAATACTGCTCGCTGTTTTTATTTTCCCCATACGCATAGGAAATTTGCATCTGGGAAGGTTTATTCTTCTCGACCGCAGTGCTCCTAATCCTCGCATTTGTTTGGCCAGTCTCTTCGTCAGGCTCACTGTCTTTTCAAATTTTCACCGACAAAACGTGATTTGTGACCCCATGTTCTATGGTAATTTTTCATCCTTTTGATGCCTTCTATCACCCTCTAAATTTGTTGGTCGAATTGGGTAACAACCTGTATATAAATGTAATAATATAACATATATATAAATTTAATATATGTATAAATATATTGAATATATATAAAAATTTAATATATATATATATATATATATATATATATATATATATATATATATATATATACAGGGTGATTATAAAAAACTATCCCGACATTTGGGCCCCTAACTATCTTACCATTCACAGAAACTGAATGAAATTTAGGCAAAAGGTATTTTGAGGTATGCGCTGAAGAATGATATGGAAAACAACAGTGTCACTCAAACAGTTACGGTTACAGTGAGAAAATTTCGAAAAAATCCAATAGCAACACCCAATGTTTTGTATTGGAATGTGATCTTCATTGTGAAAAACCCTAAATACACTGTTAAAAATTTGCAGCAAACTGTCCAGTCATTTGACCGTTTTTATATAAAACGGTTACGTAACCGTAATTTAACTCTATTATGACCATATTATTGCCCATATTATAGTCAGAATAGAGTTAAATTACGGTTATGTAACCATTTTCTATAAAAACGGTCAAATGACTGGACAGTTTGCTGCAAATTTTTAACAGTGTAGCGTTGGAACGCCAACTGTAGCATGAAAATCACCGGAACTAGACAAGAGAAAAGTAAAAAGGACTTTGCCGTGCACCAGAGAATTAATTTTCGTTTCATTTACGTCACACGTCGCACCGTTTCTTTGGCTGATATTTCGGGTTCTACGTAAGACACAGTCATGACTGACGTCGTCACGCTAGGTGAAAGAAAAGGCACTGCGAAATGCGAGCCGCGTATGTTCCTTTCTGCTATTCTGAACAAGATGCCGCTTTCAGGGAAAGAACGTTGGGAAATCGTAAAGATTTATTACCTGAATGGACAAAATGCCGCAGAGACATTGCGTGTTTACCGCAGAGACCATGGATTAAGGCGAGGCCCGTGCACTGTCAAAGCTGTACGGGACTTGATTCATAAATTTGGAGAAACTGGTTGCACATGCGATCGATCTTGGTCTGGACGACCTTCCGTTCCTGTGGAAGCTGTTGCAGAAGTCCATCAGACGATAAGCACAGTTCGTCCCGCAACTTCACGCGGTGTTTCAAGTGTTCTGGATCTGCCGAATTCAACTGTACGCAAGATTCTGCGCTCTGTTCTAAACATGTTTCCGTATCGATTCCAGCGTGTCCAGATGTTGGAAGCGGGAGACAATCAATTACGGCTGGATTTTGCAAATCAATTCCTTATCCGGTACGATGAAGATAGCAGCTGGCCTTTACGTATTCTGTGGACAGTTGAGGCGCATTTCTCGTTATCTAGTAACGTGAATTCGAAAAATTGTGTGCACTGGGCAGAGAATAATCCATATGATGTGCATGCACGTCCATTACACGAGGAAAAAGTGACTGTGTGGTGTGGTATAACGAGTACGTTCATCCTCGGCCCTTACTTTTTTGAAGAGGTTACTTCCGGTGATCTGCAAACGTGTACAGTAACGAGTGCTCGCTATCTGGACATGTTAACTCATTACGCGATTCCCGCATTGCAACGGCAAAATGTTCTATCTGAAGTTGTGTGGATGCAAGATGGCGCTCCTCCACATGTCGGGTCTTCAGTCAAACGTGTCTTAACTCAACAGTTTGGTGACAGAGTTATCTCCCGTCATTTCCCGTTTCCGTGGCCACCAAGGTCTCCTGATCTGACACCAATGCATTTCTGGCTGTGGGGATATCTGAATTCCAAAGTGTATCAATTTCGTTCTCAAACTGCATCTAATTTGAAAGATGCCATCAGAACTGCGATTCAAGGGATTCCTATTGCCATGATACGTGATGTAGTGCTATCCACCATCAGCCGCATGCAAAGTGTCATCGTGTGTGAAGGAGGTCATGTGGAAATCTTGTAAAACACAATAAAATGCTTTATTTTATGCTGCTTTTCTGTCCTTATTGGTTGTCCTCACTTTTAGCCTATCTACCGTCGGTGATTTTCATACTACAGTTGCCGTTCCAACGCTATTTAGGGTTTTTCACAATGGAGATCACATTCAATACAAAAAACTGGGTGTTGCCATTTGATTTTTTCGAAATTTTCTCACTGCAACCGTAACTGTTTGAGTGACACTGTTGTTTTCCTGTACTTGAGCGCATACCTCAAAATACCTTTTGCCAAAACTTCCTTAGATTCTGTGAATGGTATGATAGTTAGGGGCACAAATGTCGGGATAGTTTTTTTTATAATCACCCTGTATATATATATATATATATATATATACAGGGTGTTCCAAAATTCGATCGACAAATTAAGAGGGAGGATAGAAGACATCAAGAGGATGAAAACTTATTATAGAACATGGGGTCGTAAACCACGTTTAGTGGGAGAAAATCGCAAAAATAATTATGAAGGGTGTGACCTCGAGTGGAACAAAAAGGGCTAATAATAAGTAGAAAAAACATTTATATTACGTCATACACGATTACAATACAATGCATTGCAGTTCAATGTCAGAAAGCAGACGACGACACATTTTTATAGAAATTGCTCGCAGTTGCGGCCACGAAGGTCATTGCACAGCCGACACCGACGGACAAAGGATTGCTGGACGCGTTAAAACATATTCCTATATGTCTCGTCGTCTCCTTTCTGACGTTGAACTGTAATGCTTTGCAATCATGCTCTACGTCAAATAAGTGTTTTTTCTATTTATTATTGGCCCTTATTATTACACTCGACGTCACACCCTTCATAAATATTTTTGTGATTTTCTCCCACTAAACGTGGTTTACGACCCCGTGTTCTATGATAAGTTTTCATCCTCGTGATGCCTTTTATCACCCTTCTTAATTTGTCGGTAGAATTTTGTAACATCCTGTATATTACATATATAATTATATAAACATGGTCTGTTCCTCAAGAAGTGTTCGAAAGCTCCGTAAGTATATTAAGTGATTGTACACATTTTCTCTGTAATTGTAAAATATGTGGCACAAAAGTTAGTTTTTTTCTTTAATCAAAGTATAGGCTCACAAAACGGACGCAATTTGAGACTACAGCAATTTGAGATGCTCGTATAAAAATTTCAGGATCTGGGTGCAGATCTCTACGCTTTCAGAAATGCACACAAGAAGTTTTGTCCTGAGAAATTATAAAACCCCTTTTTATTTGTCCATTTAATACTACCGTTGATAGCAATTTGTAGTCTTCTCGCGATAAAACGCGTGTCATGTCCTTTACATACAATTGTAAAGTCGTCAACATACAAAATACCCTGTACATATGGGGGCAATTTATCATTGATCCTGATTAAAAGAGATTTACACGAAAGACATTAACTTGACGTATTCCCTTTTGATTATAAAAAATAGATAAAATTCCACCAATACGGACTTGAAAGAATCGAATGGCAATAGAATTTTAATTTGTAACTGTCTCTCAATAAAACGAATATCCTGTTCTAAACACATAATACGGAAGGCGTCAACGTATAAATTATTTTACTGGTGTGTTACATTCAGGACACTACCCTGGGGTATACCCTCTTCTTGTACATAAACTAGACAGTATCCGCCCAGTTCAAAATTGAAAAAGTCGAATGATAAGGAAGTTTTTACTAAAAATTGGGAGTTTCCTTCGAGAACCCCAATTAAAAAGATCGGGAAGGATCTCATACCGGCATCCACCAAGCATCAGAGTCTTTTGCCATATCAAAAAAGTGAGACTAAGTGGTTGCGTTTTAGAAAGGTTGTCCCTATATGATTTCCTAAATGGATAAGGTTATAGATAATGGACGTACCACGTCGAAAGCCTGCTTTGGAATGCTGCAAGAAAGTTATTCGATTCTAGAACATGCACCATGCCGAAATTGACCATTTTTCAAGAAGTTTGCAAATACTACTACAAATTGCTATCGGTCTGTAATTACTAGACTTACTAAAAAATCTGGTTTAGGAAAAGAAATAATTATAGCTTTGGACCGAGCATGAGGAAAAATCTTTTCCATCCGCATCCTATTGAAAAGAGGCAGGGGATTATTAAGAAAGAGTGGGTATACTTGCTTCAGCATGGTGTAAATGATGCCATCGTGTCTTGTGGCAGATAAATGACTCTTTCACAAACCGTGTATAAGCTCTGAACTAATAAAGGTTTCACTGTATGCAAAAGAGTGATGAGAATTAAAATTGATTCTGGTTAATTCCATTTGTCTTTTGTAAGTAAAAAAGGTGCTGGGTATGAGTTGGAGCTTGAAATAGATGCTTGGGTATTTCCTATTGTATCTGCTACGTTTTTATGAAACATTATAGTTTGACAACTGTGGTTTAAAATTGAAATATGATTTACAGAGTACAGGCCCATACATTTGTTGACTCATTTCCAGAGCTCTTCATTTGGAGTACTGGGCTTACTGTTACAGACATATTTAATCCAGGATTAACGTTGGCTTTTATGCAAAACACTTCTAGATTTGGCTTTCACATTTTTATTTGCTATATAGTTAACATTGTTGGGATACTTCCGGAAAATAACAAAAGCCTTCTGTTATTTTTTCTTTGCTGATTTCATTATTCCACCATGGCTTCCCATGCTTATGCTCAGATTTTTTTTAATGCTAGCATTAGCAGCATTACAATACAGTCAGAGAAATATTATCAAGTGTTTTGTCAATATCCCCCTCTATCATACTATTAGTAATTTTTGCATGTGCTACAAAAGTTGGCCAGTTCACTCTGTCACATATATAACGTTTTGAATAGTTATTAGAATCCCTATGAGACGTAGTCTGTGAAATAAAAGTCGGAATGTTGTCACTGCCGTGGATGTCATTTGAGAACCAGAAATTAGTAGGTATTTGCATTTGCTTAGTAGGTATGTGTTCGTCTTCGTGATAAATTTTGTTATTCGAGCCTCAATGACACCTTGTTCTGCCAAGTTCTCTAGTATTTCTTCTTTAGTAACTCGTAAAATGTCTGATTCCGAAATCACTCCACGAGATGACTTCAGAGTTCTATGTGGACTGACAGAGACATGAATGTTTGCAAACTGTGGACGTTTTTCGAGTTAGCCAATTTTTCCATTTGTCATTATTAACCACAAAAAGGAGTTTAACAAACAGTAGTTGTTTTTATTGTCTTTACTTTACCGACCAATGTTTGAATAGTTTTATGAATCAAGAAGGGAGATGTCTGGTCAAAGCTCCCCTCTTCGCGTTTAGCATCAAAAAATGCTTCGCCTGATTTGTAAGATTTGTTGCACCACAAGCAGTATTTTTTACTTCCACATTGAATGTAAATTCTTCCACTTGATTAGACCAAGATTTCTGTTGTGTGTCTGATCGATCTTAGCTTTAAGGTACGAGCCTGTCGCATTAATATTATTTCCTCTAGAGTTATTCTGAGACTGTAAAGTCTCAGAATGTTTGTTCACTGAAATGTGGAAACCTGAATGAGAATCAATACCAGAAGGCATAACCGAATTCAATTTAGATGTCGCCATATTACCTTTTAAACCCACGGATTACTTCCTGTTTGGTCGAACGTAATCAACCCACAATTTACCTTTTGTGTCCCATGTTACCTCCGGAGTCTTCGCACAGTAGATGACGGGGAAATCCCCATAATGTGCACCATGCACACGATCTCTAGAGGAGACAAGGAAGATTTCTCGCTAGGGAGAAATCTTCTCCATCCAATTAAACGCAGCCAGAAACTCAACATCCGAGATAGTTGCAGGAGAACTACCGAACACCAATACGTTATTCACACCCACCACTTCTTTTCTGCTGCCATTTCAACACTGGACAGTTTCCACTGGGACCAACCACCATTTTTGACAGACCAGAGCAGAAAACTGGTACGCAATCCATAGTGTGAAGAAATGACTGCAGAAAATCTGGGCTTGGACAGAAATAAGGCCATTGAAAGTTGTGTGATAAAAACTTCTGTTTTTTTAGAAATTTATCTTATATATATATGTTTTTTCATTTTAATATTTATTTTTCATTTTTTACAACAAAAGAACAAATACCAGTTTAGTATAACAAAAAATAATTTGAACAAAATATATTAATAAATAAACAGGCTAAATCAACGATCAGAAAATAATAAGAACAAGGAATGATAGGAAACTAAAGAGAGAAGATGAGGAAGAGTGAAACAAAGAAGAAAGAACAGCCAACCTAAAGAAGGCGTTCTTCTGTGGGTGTAACACACTAAATATTAGACTGAATTGAATTATGCTGCTGAATTCAGATTTTTAGAGTTAGTATTACATGTTGTTCTATTTAATTTTACTATATTATAATCCTTATCTATTTTTATCTGTTCCATGAAACTGATGTAGCGTGCGTGATTTTTCACAAATTTTCAAACATAACAAATACTTTACATAGATAACATTTGCAACGCATCACGTTTAAAATGACTAACAAACTTCTGCGCCCTAACGTTCCTTTTTTCTGAAATCTGTTCAGCTGTGTAGAAACTACTCAGTTTCTGTCCATGGACATGACCTAATTTCTATTAAGAGTAGTAGTTATTTATCACATAAAACTATAAATAAACAAGATTGCTATTTGAAATTGAACCTGATACTATTAGCTTTACAAATCACTGAATTAAAAATAAACTAGATGAAACCCGTCAAAACTTGACGGAAAAAAATACTATAACAATATCAGTAAAATAAGCTTCTTTATTACATAAGAAGGGGTGAGTATGAAACAGTCTTTCAAATATTTTATTTTAAAACTCCCCCCCCCCCCCCAGTGAAATACAGTATTATTTCCGATGCAAACTCCAATCAAACAATCCGCAAACAACTGTGTAATGGAAATCAGTTTGACATTACCGTCATATTCCCCACGGCAAGAAAGAAAATTTCATGGACCTATGAAGTATCATACAAATAGTATATCCCTACTTTCATCTCATATTCAGTAAATAAAAGAACATAGTAAATAAAGCACACATCCCCCCCCCCCCTGTGATAATGCAACCGAATGAGCTCATATGCGCAAGTGCATTGCATTTGCGCAAAGGCACCGTCGAAATTCGGCGTTAAAATGGTTTTAAAATGTTTAAATTAAAAGTTTTAAAATGTCTTCTTTCATCACTAATCGTTTAAAATCCATTTCTTCTAAAACGAATCCATTGTTTTTAGCTAATTAATTTTTATGTAAAGATGAAGAATTTTTTTTATAATAATAGATCAATATGTAGATGAGATGCTATTTGTATGGTTTCTTCGGTTCCTTTAAATAATCAGGATGATTATTCCTTTTCCATTTTTCCCTCTTATACAGTTAAATATCCAATGGATCTTTAAAAAAATAATAAAATACAGTTCCTAGCATATTCTGATGCAACACATACATCAACGAATTCATCATATCAATTTTATGTTAATCATAAACTTTTTCTTTTGGACAGATTTTAGTTTAGCGCCAAAATGCTCTATCTTATGGATAATCTGATCCTATGATTTATCAGGTTTTATTATTATTATTATTATTTTCACTTGTCATGATGGTTAAAGAAATCGATTTTCAATTGTGGCAACTTTCCCAGGGGCTATTTTACATTATTAAAGCAAATTGATGGTCATTGTTGAGATAGAATTATACTATAGATATGAAAAATATTTCATGCTTGAAAATTATTCAAAAAGTTGTTAAATTAAGCGGCAGTTTTCAAATGAATTTCAATGGAAAGCTATTTTTTTTTCTAATTGATCATGTAAGCATTAAAATTGTAAAATGTAGTAAAATGTAGCAAAAATTTGAAATTTGTAGTATTTAAAAGTGATGTAAGTAGATTACCATTTTTCGACATCGAAAGAGAAATTTACAGTGAAAGAAATAGGACTTTGCCGCTAATAAGGAACTGTTAAATGAACGTATAACAAACCTACCAAAATAATTCCTATAAAAAAATTAGCCTTACGTTGTTTATTCTAGCTAAAATTACAATCATTATTTCAAGGTTTTTTTTTTTTTTTTTTTTTTACCATAACACTATTTTTAATAATTTTTATTTTCCTGAAATCCTTTACTTTTGTGAATTTTTTTCTTAAAAAATTAAATCACATGTAATCAAGGTATGCAATCAAGATGAAGCAACCAATAAAGGCTCCAGTTCTAATCTTTAAAATTAGAAATAGAAAAATCAGTTAAAATTACGTAATGTTGACACAGTCATATAAATTTTTCTTTTTAGTTTTTTCAATGTTAAAATACATTTCAAGCTAAGCAGAACATCATTTTTACCGGCGCAAACTTTTCACACTTACTTTGTATAAGTTACTTTTATGCTTAAACACCATGTATACAAATAAAAAATATATTTTGTATTTAATTGTAATGAAAAAATGGCATCAATAAAGTTATAATGCATAATGATAAAATAAACCCAATGGAAATATTCCCGTGACGTCACAATAAATATAAATTTTTATTCGCTTATAAAACACGCGGATAAATATTTTTACCGAAATTTTACTTGCAAATTAAAAAATTCAGCCTAAAACCCACGTGCTTTTAATATTTATTATTTCTCTTTTATTCTAGCAACCACAGAGGTTCTCGTTACTATGTGCCTCACAACAGTGGGCGTTATCTGATTTCCAACTTTCTGACGTCATACGTAGAAGTAAAATTTTATTTTAAAATCCCGGCTAATTAATTAAATTTTCGAACAAACGAATGTACATAACAAATCTGTGTCCAAATATCTTTCAATTAAAAAAAGAATGATGTAATTTTGATGTAGCAGTTTGTTCTCACGGATTGTCGAAAGAAAACGCTTAGCATTTTAAATATATATATAGATAAGGGATCATAAAAAGTATTTAATCAAATTCGCCACCCAGTAATTGGTACAAACTTTGGCTGTGACAAACGGCGTGATTTGTCAGGCTCTTTGGATACATTATTTATAAGAAAATTAATATATATTTTTATTATTTAAATATTTACATGCATTATTCGGTTATACCACACTACATTTCCATTATAACAGTTTTTCAATTACAATTACTTGTTTAATAAATATTCTGTAACATTGTTTTGTACGTTTCCAGTAGACTGACCCTCATCCGTTAATTACAACACAAAATATAACACAATGTGACACTGTAAGGTGGGTTAACCGTATGACATAACAACTAAAACATTAAAACAATGCAGTAGGCATTATCTACAAGTAGAATAATAAAAATATTAAGAAAAAATATTTTTGCTCAGATAGTATTAAATATATTTTTCGTATTTCTTTGTACAACTTAAAAGTAAACTGACGGAATATCATGACATTTTATTTTGGTAGGTAATAGATAGTATATATTTTACATAGCAGTAATCCTGCGTTCGATGCACGATGACGTTGATATTTCTGTGGTTGGACGAAGATTTTGATAGTAGCCGTCTTCCCAATAGTACCCAAATAGAAGACGTTTGTGTGACAGGCCAATAATATAGAACAGCGTTTCTCAAACTGTGCTCCGGCCCCACCAGTGGCTGAGAGGTTGTGCTCTCGAAGCTGGTAGACGGGAGGTGCTGGGTTCGATCCCATTCGCGCCCGTCGGCCTAATCGTTCGGAGTTTTCGTGGTTTTCTTCGAGCCGTGGATTTATCCATGCGTAAATACGGGTTAGGTTCCCTTAGAAAGACCCCCACGACGGGCACTCCCCCCGGGCCTATATGCCATGTGTAGATAATTGGCCGTCAAGAATCAACCAACCAACCAACCAAACTGTGCTCCGCAAAACACCTCCAAGTGCTACGCGAAAAAGTAGTATATGTTTAAAATAAAAAATATTTTTACTAAACATATTTTAAAAATAAAATTTAAATATTTTTCATGAAAAAAATGGTACAAATATATTTGAATATTATGACATTTTGCACTCTCGGTGTGTAAAAAAAAATGAGTATAAATCATTTATCAGCGATCAAGTGAAACATTGACTATATAAAAAGGTAGTCAGCAATCAATGTGTCAGTTTCTCGTCCGCCAGACGACAAAACAAATTTATGTCAAAAGGCAACACCAGACAACACGGAGCCAGGCAGAGGCTGGACTCGCTGTCTCCGAGTTTGTAGAAACACTTACAAGGAGACCGCCAAACATGATGCGCACAGATTTTGATGATTTTAAAGTATGTTGTAGGGATCATACCCCTAACTATTCAGGTCAAAGGTTTTCTTCAAATGGGCTTTAGTTTTCGAGAAATTTCGTTTTAAAGTTAAGCATGCATTTCAAATGCCATTACTTCGCGATCCTGGACAAGGTCTCAGTGGTTCCGTGGTAGCGTTCGCGATTTGAGAGCCGCAGATGGGTGTTCTGTTCTCTCCTGTGACTTTTACCTTTTTTAACAAATTTTAAGTTATGAGTTGTATGCAGAATTATGAATTCTGCATCTTTGAACTTTTTGATATTTTCCTAATAAATTCCATTTACATTTTCGAATATTTCGTAAAAATTTACGTTTTTTTTTGTTTTTTGTTTTTTTTCTTGTGCAGTTTTGAAATTAATATTGTTATTGACGAAATTCTAAAATAACTAATTCCAAAAACACATCTTGAAAGGAGTAATAAAATATTAAAGCAATAACGATTATATCCAAGTTTTAGCCAGTTATATATATTTTTTCTTTTTATGTTATTTAAATACATTTAATTGTAAAGTTCAAACTCACCGTCATTTTTGATTTGCACAAATAAAAAATAATGTATTACAATTATTTTTTTTTTCAGTCTAACAAGTCGATGCCATACAGAAAAATTCAACTAGAAATGAAAAATTGTTTGTAAATTACAATACATATAAAAAATATCTGAAAAAAAAATCGTCTGCAACGACTTTTACGGTAATATCAAAATAAATAAAATTTTCTTTTTATCAATTTCGTTTCGCTTCCTTTGCAGACAAATACCACGTTTGAAATAATTTCTTTTTCATATTTAATGCATTTTTAAATATATTTATCACAATTTAAGTATTTAAAGAATATATAATATGGTAATTTATACATTCTTCCAATATTGTTAAAACAATTATTTAAAGGCGATTTTTAATGCAAAATTTGTTTAGAATATTTTTGCGATAGGTATAACACAATTAGTTCCATATTTAATAAACTAAAAATGTCGATGTCGGTGATGATAAATATTTTAGTATTTCAGCAGTTAACATAATTCAATATATTTAGAACAAATCAAATATTAAAAGGATACATTACTTTGTTAATTTTTTCTTAATCATTTTAATTTTTTAAATAGAAAATGTAAATTAAAAAAAATGTATTATTTCATAAATACAATAAATAAATAAGTAAATATACATAAATGTAAACAATAATCATTTTAAAAAGACGAGATATCAAGACATAAATTAGTTTGGATTTTCGTCAGCAGAAATATTCGAATAAAAATTGCGCAAAAACTATAAATTTTCACTTAATATTCGAAAATGTAAATGGAATTAGTTACGAAAATGTCAAAAAGTTCAAAGATGCAGAATTCATAACTCTGCATACAACTTATAACGCGACAAATATATAAAAATTTGTTAAAAAAAGGTAAAAGTCACAGGAGAGGACAGAACACCCATCTGCGGCTCTCAAATCGCGAACGCTACCACGGCACCACGGAGACCATGCCCAAGATTGCGAAGTAATGGCATTTGAAATGAATGCTGAACTTTAACCCGAAATTTCTCGAAAACTAAAGCCCATTTGAAGGAAACCTTTGACCTGAATAGTTAGGGGTATGATCCCTATAACATACTTTAAAATCATCAAAATCTGTGCGCATCATGTTTGGCGGTCTCCTTGTTAGAAGCTTCGACACCATTCCAGAGTTATTGGAAATTTTTTATTGAATATAAAACAGGTTATATACTCATTTCTCAAAGCAGTTCCATTTTAGTCAACATTCAGTCGAGAACAGAAAAATTATAAAGTTCATTATATGTAATTTATTATTTTTAAAAGTCAATTTTCTATATATGACAAAATATCTCTCTTGATGACAGAATATCTGTCTTGTGAAGGTTTCTTTAAATACTAAATTAGTGATACGGGGAATAACGACGATTTTCTTTCAATGGGCTACTCGCTGGAAACAGAGTCCTTAAAAAACATCAAAACTTTTGCCAAGCCAATTGGAATAGCCGTGGAAGCATCTGCATATAAAATGTATGCACCCGTTTTCATTTTATTCGATGTTTGTGGGGACACAGTACTCCAAATATATTAATATATGTAGTTCTCTTATTTTTAAAAAACAATGAACCGTATTAATTTAAAAATATATAAAGTCATGGCTACGGACTAAAGCAAACATTCCATAATCGAGAAAGTAAGAGAAATAAACAAAATTTTTATTATTTATTCCCACTTCAGTATTATTAGTTTTTCATTTTTTTGATAATAAAGAAAAAAATTAAATCTTTAATTTAAGTAATCTTCAAAAAAGTAAAAATTTATTTTTCAAATATATATTTATGATTTTTTCAGAAGGAAAAATAAAGAACTAACGAAAGTCCAGAAATGTATACCATATCATTCAAAAACTGTCGACGAAAAGACTTTGATGGCATCTTACTTAGTCAGTTACTGAATTGTTCAAGCTGGCGAAGCCCATGCTGTTGCTGAAAATCTTATCAGGCCTTATGTAAAAGACGTTATCGAATGCATGTTTGACGAAAGGTTGCAATAATGATAGACACAATTCCTATGTCGAATGACACAATTTTGCGACGAATCAGGAGCTTAGGAGTGAATGTGAAAGCTACTTTAATTTCTCGTATAAAATCCCCTAAATTTTCGCTTCAAATTAATGAATCAAACGATGTTGATGGTTTTGGCAATATTAATGGTATCTGTGCGCTATCCATATATGAACTCTTTTCAAGAGGATTTACTTCTCTGTAAAGCCATAACCGATTATCGCAAGTGGTACTGAAATATTTAAATTATTATATTAATTTTTCGTAGAGAATAGCATCCTATGGGATACCTGTGTTGATGTGTGCACAGATGGAGCAATAGCTATGACTGGTAAGATGTCTGGTTGAATCGCAAACATAAATGAAAAAGTCAAGGGGTGCAGCAGTATCCGCTGCGTACTTCACCGACATCCTCTTGCAATGAAGAAAATGCCATCTTTTATAAAAGAAGTGCTGGGTGAAAATGTTAAAATAGTACATTTTATAAAATCACAACCTAAGAAAAACAGGTTGTTCAAAATCTTCTGTGATGACATGAGGAGTCTGCATATGTCTTTACTTCTTCATACGGAAATAAGGTGGCTCTCCCGTGGTAAAAGTTTAATGCGCCTCTTTGAACTAAGGAAGGAAGTCAGGAGTGACAATGATTTTGCTTTGTAAGAAAAATTGTGTGATGATCGTTGACAAATGAAATTGGCGTATTTGGCAGATATATTTACAAAAGTTAATGATTTATGTCTTTCACTTCAAAGAAAGACAGTAACTGTTGTTGATGCTACTGATAAAGTGGAAGGATTTAAAAAGAAACTGAAGTATTGGCTAGAGTCAATCAAAAACGGAAGCCTGGATTATTTTTCACTAAAAAAATTATTTGGAGAAGAACTCGGATCTGACATTCCTGCAGATGTCTTAAACGAGTTTGAAGTTCATATCTTGCGTTTGATTGATACTTTGATCTCTTATTTTCCAAAAGGATTGCAGGGAAATATAAAAGAAAACGTTTGGGTTGTAACACCATACTCTATATCAAAAAGCCGTCCTATCTGACATCACAGGGATATGAATGCTTGCTTGATTTGACATCAGATACAGCGATAAGATCAAAGTTTGAAACTGAGAAATAAATCTCAGATTTTTGGTGTACGCTAAAACATGAATTTAAAACAGAATATTTCGTTGCAACTATTCGAAATTCAGTCAGATATAATCTCATTGTGCAAATCAAAACAGCCTCATACTTCTCATTAAATTTCTGCTTCACGAAAAAAAGTAAAATTTTTAGCAAATGTAATAATGCCAAATTAATAAAACAACAAATTGTGGATCTGCAATATTTGCCCTGAATTTCTTTTTAAATTATTTATTCCTTTTTTTTTTTCATGTGTGAATTTTCAGTCTGCAATGGGAAATTAGTGCAGAAAAAAATTTGAACGGTGAAATCCAATATCCTGCAAGCTTACATAACGAAACTTACCTTGTATCGTCAATGCTATTTTGTCATTATTTTTACTAAATACAATATATAGCTGCGAGATAAAATTTAGTGCTGCGAGTTGAATTTCCAATTTCAAAGGTGCTCCGTGGCTGAAAAAGTTTGAGAACCTCTGATATAGAACACTAAATCCTCATATAAAAGTCCATGGACGCAATTTGATTAAAGTACTACAGCTAATGAAAAAGCGAGAAAGTTTGTAGGGTTTATTTTAATTTGTTACACATTTATAGAGATTAAAGAAAAGCAGGCTCGTACTGACTCTCCGGCCGATGCACCTTCATCCAGAGAGTGCTTCGCACCTTTCTAATCTGTTTCAATTTCCTTCTTCTTGTTTGTACACATGCATTCCGTTAGAGCTTAAGCCATATGGTAGGCCTCCCTGCTTGGTTGAATTGAATTGAATTGTGTATTTAATTTTGAAAATTCATTTATGAATCGTCATCAGTTAATAGACAGACATCATAAGAGAGAAAGTTTCGCTATTACAAATAATTCGAAGTTGCACACAGGAAATTTTCAGTAATTGAACCCACAACCTCCTATGTTCCCAAATGATAACCGTTGAGGGCATGCATTGACAATCGAAACAACTTTTTTGAAAGACAACTTGGGAAAATAATAAATAAAATAAGCCGGAAAAGTGGTTTTCTATGTAAATGATGTCATTAATTTAAATTGAGAACGGGGAATAGTTTTTTGAGTAAAGGAAGAAGGTACCTGGAATTTTAATGATATTTCTGTCTGTCATGGATACATTTTAGAAATTATTCCTCGTAGATATCTAACTATGTTCAGAATTTGGCAAATCGTGTGTAGAGTGTGACTGTAAAGTAAACCTTCACTTGAAGTAAGAAAGAATTCTGGAAAAATCGAAAAGACAGTTACGTCACATTTCTTAGTAAGTCGACTGATAAAATAATCATAAATATTATGAAGCTTAAAATCCCGGTTGAAATTGCAAAGGAAATAACGCAAGCAAACATTTTCTATATTAATCTTTTAAATTTAATCTACTTCATTTTGAATCACATCTCTCATTCAGATATTTTTTAGGCGTAGAAAACGCTAACTTTTCAGGATTAAGACACAATATGAATATATTAAGTGTTTATTCATGAATTATTCACTCATGTATATGTCTGAAAAATCACTACAAATGTATCCTGTCCATTACAATATATCACAAGAGAATCCCTGTTCAATTTATTGGTGAGTATTTTATATAGCAGAGACCTTGTCATAGAAAACTGCGCATCAAATGCGATGGGGCTTCAAACATGAGTGGCGAACATTGCAGAGTTTCATTTATACTAAGTGATATAATACCAAACCGTATTCGTACTTGGTTCTATTCACATGTGTTGAAGCTTGTAATGTACGGAAGAAGACTCTGCATAATGTTTCCCAATAACCATATCATTTATCAGATTTTCGAAGCAGTATTTTTCAAGGACCCGCACAAAATATTACCTCTATACTTATAGAGATCCAAGGCTATGTGTACGGGCAATTGCATCCAATGTATGACAATGCGAAAACAGTGTTTCTATAGCTAGTTGTAACACTTTATATAATTAGAAATCCCAGAGTTTAATCGAAAGATTCATAATGAAGCTAATGTCTCCAGAAGTATATTTAATTTTATATAAAACCATGCTGGAGGTTAAGGATATATTTTGATATATCGGACCCATTTTGATGTTTAATAACTCATAAAATAATAAAGATAGATTAAAATTAATAACATAAATGGTTAGATAGACTCAAAAAGTTTCATGACCCTTGTCAATGAACTTCCACGTGTGCCCCCTTCGTCGCACGGAGAATATCAAGTCGATAGTTAATTTCACGCCAGGTAGCGGCAAGTATGTTGGCATCCACAGAGGCTATTGCGGTTGTAATTCTGGCTTTTAAGTCATCAATGTTCGACACTCTCCTCATGTAAACATTGTCATTTACAAATCCCCAAAGGAAAAAGTCCAGCGGCGTTATATCAGGTGATCTGGGTGGCCAAGGAATTGGACCTCCTCGCTCAATCCATCTTCCTGGAAAATGGTCATTCAAAGAAGTACGAACGATGGTACCCCAATGAGGTGGTGCAGCATCTTGTTAGACATGTTGGAAAACTTCGTATTTCCACAACTAGAAGAGCTTCAGCCACATGTCTTTTTGCAACAAGATGGTGCACCACCTCATTGGGGTACCATCGTTCGTACTTCTTTGAATGACCATTTTCCAGGAAGATGGATTGGGCGAGGAGGTCCAATTCCTTGGCCACCCAGATCACCTGATATAACGCCGCTGGACTTTTTCCTTTGGGGATTTGTAAAGGACAATGTTTACAGGAGGAGAGTGTCGAACATTGATGACTTAAAAGCCAGAATTACAACCGCAATAGCCTCTGTGGATGCCGACATGCTTGCCGCTACCTGGCGTGAAATTGACTATCGACTTGATATTCTCCGTGCGACGAAGGGGGCACACGTGGAAGTTCATTGACAAGGGTCATGAAACTTTTTGAGTCTATCTAACCATTTATGTTATTAATTTTAATCTATCTTTATTATTTTATGAGTTATTAAACATCAAAATGGGTCCGGGACTTTATAAACACCCT
Source organism: Maratus michaelseni (assembly GCA_963931845.1). Taxonomy (NCBI): domain Eukaryota; kingdom Metazoa; phylum Arthropoda; class Arachnida; order Araneae; family Salticidae; genus Maratus; species Maratus michaelseni. Next base: position 299,842,154 of record OZ007586.1, read on the forward strand.
GTATTTAGTGGTGCACAAAATCACAATACTTCTCACAAATTACTGTATAAACAAGGTCCTAGAGTAGTGTTGTGTGATAACAAGATGTTTGTTATCGTTTTTCTTGATTGTATGAACATCTCGATTTTTGTCGATTGTGTCAACAGTTTCTCGATGACTTTTGTGAATCAATTGCTATTCTTATCCGATATCCGATTCGATCTGATCTTATCAAGAATCGTTTGCGGGTGAACTGTGCTGAGTCAGCATTAATAAGTGTTTAGGACACTCAGTTATTATAATATGGGGCTTTTTTACACTTTGGCTACACTTTTTTTTCTGGTCTAGTGGTGTATGCCGTATAGGAACATTCATCTAGAATGATATTATTGGTTTATTGTGGCTTCCCTCCCCTCGCAGACGCAAGTTGGGCGTTTTTCCGTATTTCAGCGAGTTTTCAGATTTAACGTCCCCCCCCCCTTTCACTCGTTTTCTTCTCAGGATTCATTCATTCTCCCATTCTCTTCCCCCCTCGGCAACTTGGATCCTTTCGGCAAGGGACGTTGGCCCTATTCATTTCTCAATTACCCCTCCCCATTCCTTACATATATTTATGACTAAAATAAATTTTTAATGGACCACACTCGTAGGGTATCTTAATATAGGACCATTGAGTCGTCGTCCTCAAATCTGTCTTCAGTTTTTCGTTAGGGGCCATAGTTTGCGAGATTTAGAGGGCTTTTTCCTTCCAGTTTTCGTTTTTACCCCCCCCCCCCCTCTTAATTCTTAGCTCACATTCATTATTTTTCATTTTAATCACTTTGGGCCTCAGCCCTTCTTTCCTCTATTTTTTTAAAATTTGGACAGTAAAGTCCAACTAAAATACAGTTAGCCTTCAATTCTCCAACCCCCCCCCCCTCTTCCCTATCACTTAGCGCTTTAAGCTTATTCTTCTTATTTTGTTATTCTCTTCTCGGGATTCATTCTTGCCTCTCTCTCAAATCTCAATCAGGTGCAAATCACTGCGATAGCAGAATTGTCGAACTATATAAGAATTACTCCCCGTCACTATACGCTCAAATTTCCTGTCAGAATAATCGCTCAGTTTTGTAATTGCGGTTTTAAGATTCTCGGTTGGACAATCGATTGTAGAACATCTCGATTGTAGAATTTGGAAATTAATCGATGTTTTTCTCGATTCTTATTTTCGCGTAATTTTTTATTCCAACCATGTTCAGCGATCGGAACCATCTCGCATTCTGATTGGCTGTTGCTCTTGGCAGTAATAAAAATACGTCTGGTGTCTTTGGTTAAAATATTGTTCTAAGCCGTTTTGGATTGAGTGCGTAGTAGCTCCGTGGTTTGACATTTCTTTCCAGTTCTGAGGACTCGAGTTCTGATCCGAAAAGTGGAAAGCTTGAAAAAATGGAAAGATTTTTATTTTTCAATATTTAATTGGGTTTTAAAATATTATTTGAATGCAAAAATGAAAAGTTTTTGCTTTTCAATATTTAATTAAATAATAAAAAAGAATTTGAAACAATACTAACAATTTATATAATGCGATTTTTTAAAATATTCGATTATATTATAATTTACAAAATTTACAAACCCTTGCACAATCAATACTGATGTTATTAAATGCGCACGGAGGAGGATTTAAAAAAATACTAATTTACAAAATTTACAAACTCTTGCACAAGAATAGGGAAAATATTAAGCGCAAGCGAAGCGCCGGGCACTCCCTCACCTGCGTAACAAAGTTGGGGGGGGGGGGATGCCTCGAAGGCTTCACATTCAACAGATTAGCCCTTATATTGTAAAAAACGTAATTTTACTTTATTTTGTTTGTAGAAATTGAAAAAATATATATATTTGATAAATGTACATAAATTATTTAGGTACGCATTTCTTAAATTATTCAAAGTCATCATTAAATTGTCAAATTACTGTCAAAATTATGTGTTTCATGCGCTTCCAAGCTCACGTAATTATTTAATAAATCATAATAAATATTAAGTATACGCAATTATAACCAATATAAGGTTAAAAAATTAATTTAAAAATATTAATGGAAGAGAAATATTACTAAATTAGTATTTATAATTATACGAAATACATTCAATAACTTTCAGCAGATTATCGATTTTGTTAAAAAAATGTATTTTTGCTTTATCTAGATTGTAACGCATTTCCCCCAAACGAGGGCAAAGTCGTCAAAATTGGTAGGATAACTTACTGGAAACTGGGCGAGCAACAGTCAATCAGATTGAGAGCTACGGTTGCGACCACCGAAAATGGTTGGAAAAAAATTATGCCTTATTTTCTACGATGGCAATTTTCATCGCTTGTTGAATTCTCAAAAATCGTCCATCACTAATCTAGAGTATGGCCATGCTTGGAAGTGTATGGCCGCAAAACAGAATGAATTAAACTATTCTAGAAATAATTTCGATGAATTAATTAATGTCGCAAAAATATTTGCATTTGTTATGTCACAAAAATTAGATAACATAGAAAAAGATCTTTCTCCGGAGGATCTGCTTTAACAAAAAAGCTGCTCCGTAAAAGAGTGAAAATGGAGAAAAATTCCCCCCGACTCTGTTAAAAAATGAAATATAAAACAAATATTTTAGAAAATGTAGAATGTTTTTTCATGCACATAATCCGTATATGCGTTATTTTTTTCTCAATGATATTTTAAAGAACAAAAAAGGAAAACGCAAAGTCAATTTCCTTGACATATCATTTTCTTAAGCATTTAATATTCTATTTTAAGAATACATTCATTTTGTAAGTGCAGTAAAGCAAGTAATATTTTACATGACGTTTTAAGTACCTTTGTGATTTTTGGAAACTATTAAATTACATAATGTAAAAATATTTCGCAAACACAAGTGAAAAATTTGGGTAAAAGTTTAAGAGTAATGTCGAGAAAAATGCCATGTGTATATAAAACAAAATACTAATATGTATTTTAGTGCAATATTTTTGTGAAATTTGCCCAGTTTTTCAGTTGTCTTTTCCAATTTTACGAGACAAAATTTACCTATCGCATTTTTTTAAAATAGAAAGATAATAAAAAGAAAATAAGAATAATAAAAAAAATGAAAAAAATGAAAAAAAGAATAATAAAAAGAAAAGTGCTCAGTTATTACTGATGGCATTTAGCTCACAGGCTATTCCCACTAATTGTATATTATATACTCTTATTTCAAAGAATAATGCCCATAAAAAAAAGAAACCGACAATAAATTAAGGGGGAATAAGCCCCCCCCCGTTTCCCCTCTTTATACTTAATCAATGAACCCCCTAAACTAATCAAAGAAGCGCCTTATCACAATAAACCTATGTAGAAAATTTTAAGCAAATCGGCAAATTATGCATGAAAAACCCAATTATCTAAATTAAAGGGAGGGGGATTAGCCCCCCGTCCCCACTTTATATTTAACCAATGAACCAACAAAACTAATCAGCAAAGCGCCTTATCACAATGAACCTGTATACAAAATTTGAAGCTCATCGGATAATTCTGCATGAAAATCCCATTTATCTAAATTAACGTGGGGGGGATTAGCCCTCGTTCCCCCATTTATGCTTAACCAATGAACCCCCAAAAGTAATCAGGGAAGCGCCTTATCACAATGAACCTATAAACAAAATGTGAAGCAAAACGGATATTTCTATCAATTGTTATCGCGTTACGTACATACGTACATACATACAGAACGGGCGGGTACATTAGCTCTCAGGCTTTGATAGCCTGTGAGCTAAAAATTCTTAATATTCAGTTGAGCCACATCGAAAAGTTAAATTACAATATTTTGGAAATCCTTAATATAAATTTATAATTAATTGATATTATTAGCGTCTAATAGCACCTCTACACATTGATATAAGGAAATAAAATGACTCTAATTATTTAAAATATATACGACCTCAGGAAATTCAAGGCTTGCGCCCTTTTTGATGGCCCAGACCGACCCTGTTAAAATGTAAAAATTAAATTAAATATAATAATAATAATAGCAATAATAATAATAATAATAATAATAATAATAATAATAGCGTCACAACAGAAGAGGGGTCTCAACTAAGTGCGACAACCTGTGACATAAGAGGAGGGAGATGTTAAAAAACAAACGAAATTTGCATGACGTAATTAATGATGACCCCCCCCCCCATTAATTTTTTTCATCACTTATCGAATCGAATCATATTAAAAAAAAATTCTGTTTATATTATTGATTATCAAAGTAAATAAGAAAAAGAACTACAGCCATTCCATTACATGAATACTTAATTTTCTCTTAAGCTATGTTACTTCAAAACTTTAAGCAATAATCATTAGACATTGTTGTTTGGATTCAAGATGGTGTGACAAATAGTGTTAAAGCGTTTACCAGCATTTATACACTCGAATATTATTTAAAAATTCTTTTTTATCATGTGTGCTTGATTTTCCGGAGTAAGGTCTAGTTCTGGGATTATCTCAAATCTAAAACCTTTCGTACTGCTTGAGCTAAAAGAAGCCATAGCACTGCAGGCAGTGAATATGTGAAGCTATTCTTCGAGCTTTGTAATTCTTATCATTAGACACGTACATTATTTCATTTAAGTTGATGTTAAAAATATTCCGATTTGAAAAGGAAATATAAGAGTAAATATACTGTAAATATTTGATTATAATTATATAATTTTTTTCAGTCATAACAAATGTTAAAGAAAAATTCATTTAAAGAAATTTTAAATTATCTGTAGTACTACGCATGTTATTCAAACAATAACAACCACAAAATATAATGTATTCTATTTTTGTAAAATATCCTCAAAAAGAACTACTTAATCTCAGGTGACCATTATACTACGCTTCATTATACCGTAATTACATATTTTTACTCAACGTGTTAAAAAGTTAATGGGTTATAAGCGGACATATCATTAGATATTTTCATCAAGCTCTACTTGCAATATCTGGAAAGTTCAATTTTTCAAGCAAGAACAAGTATTAAATGTTATGTAACGCAGCAAAAACTTCACGTGAATATACGCAATTATTTAAAACCGAAACCTTTATTCACAATTATTTATTGATACTAATTAACTATGGTGTTTTTACTTATATTTAACAATGCTCTTACGCAGGTCTCTAAAAATCTGATTCAAGTCCATGGAGACTAGAAAAAAAAGGCTATTTCACTTAGGATGTTGTTTTTACTCTAGTATATGAAATTTTTACCAGCCTTTCTGATTTTTATGTGCTAGGATGAACAGAAATTAAAATAATTTCGTTGTAAAGTTCAGTTTTCAGTTTACCTTGACGTAAAATATATTTAATCACGTTGGGATACAAATATTGTCAGTTTACATACCTTGTATGCACAGACGTCAACCGGCGCGGCGAGTTACAGAAATATAACATTGAAAAGTAAACCTGTGTATATAATAATTTCACCAGGTCAGAAAAAGAGAAACTTGAGAATTTTGGAGAGAATGGAGATCAAACATTGGTGCAGTTTTATGAACCAACATGTGGATGCAACTGTGAGCTTTGTCAAAATAAACCAAAGCAATCTTTAGGAATAGTACGAATTCAAAATGCTGAGCCAGGAGATTATGTTAAAAGAACTTTTAAGCAAAATTGTATAAAACAATCATAGATTTCCAATTTTTTCAAGTTGCTTTGTAGTTCTTTGGACAGAAGTGGATAAGACTTTTTCAGGTGTTCTTTTCGCTGGTGACGCGAGAATATAAGAATGAGAAAAAAAACATTGTTTTTCATTACATAAGTAATTTTAATTTTTCTGTTAGTTGAATTCACAATTCGGTCGATGTTAAAAATCAAATATGTTATTTTTGAACTGACGACGCTAAGCTAATTGCTAACAAAACTGGTTTCCAAATTTAATAGACATTTTTGGGACTATACATGTTCCCTTTATATACTACTGTTGATTCTTTGATAAGTGTCATATCTTCAAAAATAACCAACTAAAAGTGGCACTAATAATTTTTAACAAATTTAATTTTTTTTTCAAGTGGTGACAAATATTATAGAAAAAAAACATTTGTTCAAATATATTACCAATTTGGATAGAAAAGAAATATATGTCCACTATGTTACTTTGGTTTAAAAAATTAAACATATCAATTACTCTATTATTGCCCTAATATCTAATTAACGTAGTTAAAATCTTTTAGAAATATACCATAATGTAATTTGAAATAATATATGAGTTATGTAATTTAATTTAAAAACTACTCTAGTAACAGAGTGGACAAATACAAGATTTCAATTTTTTTAAAATTATTCTAGACATTATTTAGGCTTAATTAGTCTTGTATTATTACATGCATACTTAGCCTTACATTTAATTATATTTACCAATCTTAATAGTTATTTATATTACATATATAGCAGTGTAACATAGTGGACATACATAAATGTATTTACTTAATTTTTGTTACAAAAATCTGTAAAAAAATATTCTCTCACTTTATAAATCCAAATTCCATGTGGACTAAATCTTTATAAATGTACATAGTCTTGAGACATGTGCTATCATCTATTGTGTAATAGGATCATTAGAACATCTTGGTAACAGAGTGGACATAGGAAAACGTGCATTCTTTGGGGACATTTTATTTCAAGCTATATTATATTTTTATAATTGAAATGTTTTCTCAGTTTATAATTTAATTGAAAGATAAGGTATCTAATTTTGATGTCTAAATATGACCGAAGAGGGCTCGCGGGGCCTCTGGTCGAACTCCCGACTACAAATGTACAAGAGAATGGCCAATAAAAGAGTTCGATCCGCAAAGAAATCCCGAGTCTAATTATTTCTGTGTTTCTGTCAATTATTAGTCTCCCAAGTCACCCCCAGAATAAATCCTTATAATTTTATCCCCCTCCAAGATGAGATCCACCAGATTTGCCTGCAAAGCTGAGGGGGGGCGGGGGGGCTCACCCGAAAGACCGAGAATGCCAAAGTGAGTTAAAAAGAAGTGTTTAATTGAGTAAGACTTCAAAATAAGTTAATGTTAAAGTTAAATTTACAACTAAGATTGTTAAAAAAGTAAGGGCTGAATTTTGCTGCTGAAAACATATTAAAAGTTTACATTTTGAGGCATAAAACTTAAAGGGAAAATGAAAGATTTTATGTTTTTATGTTAGAAGTTCTAGGTTTGGGATATGGCTCACGGGACAATCTGACTGAACTTTATATAATAAAAACTTGAAAAATATAATACTTTTAGCACAAAACATACGGAATATATGAAAACAATAATATACTAGTGCAATGCTAACACAAGGAATATACGAAGAAAAAAAATACAATAACAAAATAATATTGTTTTAAAGTTTTGTGGCCATAATTGTGTGGCTTAAAAGTCCTCTGGACATTTTTGTGCTATTTTTGTTCAAGTTCTTACAGCACAAATTTTGAAAATTTTGAATAAAATTATATTTCTGTACAAAATTATAATTCTGTAAACATAAACTATTAGTACGAAAAATAAGAAATTATTGTAATATCTGAAATAATTGAAAAATATGTTTTTATATGCAACATATTCACATTAGAATATAAAAATATTAAAATATTAAATTAAAAATATTAAAATAACTGGAAAGTATTAAATTATGGAAAAAAACTTGAAATTATTTATTCACATTTTTTCAAAACGTGAAAATATTAAAATTGCAGCAACATAAAATTGTTAAAATTAAAAGATTATGTAAATATTTAAAAATAAGGAAATACGCTGTAAAATGGACAAAACAGGTGTGGACATAACAAGTGTAAGATATGAGATTTATTTACAGGAACTACTGGTTAGGTATGCAGTTTTATTTTTATCCTAAACCTTTGGAGGTTTTAGCAAATCCTAAATCTTAGGGAAGTTTTAGCAAAAATTAAAAAAAAAAGAAAAATGAGCATGATGTTTATATTTTTTTGTGTGAAGATGTATGGGCAATTTAATTGTAAGCAGTGGAATTTATTGTTTTGCAGACTGAGGTGTATTTGTTTTCCCCAGTGGTATTAATAAATCCGAGCCAGCAATATAATAAATTACATATACATATCACTGTTAGCTCATAAATTTTTTTAAGGGTTTTACTACTAGCAAAGAAGAAATAAAATACACTTTGTTATCAATCAAAAAGTATCAACAGTGTTTTAGAAGTGCATGGCAACCTGATGACAATTCTGCTTACTAATAGATAAGTTTTCACAACAAAGTCAGCTGTTGACACATTTGCACGAGTTGTAGTTTGTCACTGAATCTTCCCTGACTGCACAGGTGTGTTTTTGGTTGGAGTTTAATCAACTCAAAAACTTAAAAAAATAAACACATGTGGATTAAAAGCTTAATGGGGTGGAACCATGCTTGCTTAAAAAAATAGTAAATGGTTGGGTTTAGACACTGATTGGGTTTACCAAAGGCTGGGGTTACCAAGGTCATGTCTAAACCGATTCGCTAATGAATTGAATTGAATATTTAAAAATGGTGAGGACGGGGCCTTCACATTTAATGAGTGAATTTAGACACTATTGGACTTACCACGGCAAAAGTGGATTCACCAAAGTCAAGCCTAAACCGATTGGTTAATGAATTGAGTTGAATATTTAAAATGGTAAGGACGGGGCCTTCAAATTTTACCTTTAAAAACTGGTTGAGGTTTAATCAACACATGGGGGTCGTTTAGAAAAAGATGGGGCGCGATATTTTAATTAAAAAGCGACAGAGATAATAAAATTGCATAAGAGGAAATGGTAAAAATAGTAATATAACATATAAAAATATTGAATAAATGTACAGTAAAACACAACATAAAGGCTTATTGACATGATATATAAAAAATATTTGCAATTTGATTTGTATGGCTACCAGTTGTGTAAAAATATATTTTCATATAAAAAGAAACAAACTATAATAATGAATAAGTAAAATAGGTAATACTTACTAAACACACACAAATTCTAAAAATAATAAAAAATATATTTACAAACATTTCAATTCCAACTTTTACCCATATGTATTTTGAAACTCTGTGGTAAAACTCTGTTCATTGGTTTTCAAAACACAGAAGTATTCTGACACAAACTCTTTTAATATGAAATGTTCTCACTGAGTCAAACATGTAGTGGGACTTTTCATTGTATGAGGTAAATCTGATTAATAAAAAACTTTAGTTTCTTAAAATGTTTACTTCAACCTATATTTATATAACAAAAATCATTAAAATAACATAAAATATAGTTTTTGGTGATCGCACGTATGCTTCATCTGATGAAAAAGAAAAACTGCTATTTTCAAAACTTCTCACAATTTTAATGTGCATAGCTTGTCATTCCCAAATTTCCTATAACTAAATAAATAAAATATTGTTTAATTTAACAAAATCGATTTTTCAAAACATTTTTTCATAAAAGAAATAACGTAAAAAAAATCTGTAGTGTGGCTTAATTACTTTTAATACAAAAACTTCTTAAAATATTTAAAAATTTAAGCTTCAATTCAAAAAAATCAGTTACTTTCAAACACTGAAATGAAGAAATTAAAAAGAATGTAATCAAGCTTTATACTTTTTTCCTACAAAACCATTAAAACGGAAATTTTAATAGCAATAAAACTTACCTGTGAATTAAAATATCCAATTTGCTTTAACACACCCACACTCACACATAAACAAAAAATAAAATAAAACACGGTGTTTTTTCCATTTTATCATAATTAATCGTTCGTTATCAATAAATATCAAAGTACTTTTTCATCGCATAAACAGATAGATCACTGAAAAAGAAATCGCATTCCTCACTCCTAAAAGTTCGTGCGACTTTTGACCGTGAAAACAGCAGCACCTAGTTGACCTACATATGCTGACTGAAGTATAACAGGGTTTTTCGACTGATTCATTTTGATCTTCACTGAGTCAAAAAGTTAATAAATTGCTGTGGTTTGCAAGCAGATAAGTTTCTTTCTGTCGATAACAGAATGAGAAAACTAGGCTGTGCCGCCAGACGCCAGAGTGGAGGCCTGGCGCGTCTACGACCACTGAACCCATGTCCTGAGGGACTTTTATCGGATTTGTCTCTCCATATGCGCTTCGGCCGGTCGGTGGACCGCCACCTGCGGAACCTCCAACCCATTACCCAAGTCAGTGACGACAGAGGTCGTTACGGTACGTGGAAGATCCCATAATTCAGAGGAGACCACCGCGTAGACACTTGATGAACCGCCGAATAACCCAACTACTTCGTCGCCGGAACCCCATAAGGAAAACCAGTCCCTAGGTCATATGCCGAGCTCTCCGACGGCCCTTGCTTTCCCACGGCGTCCGATTATCGGGTCGAATGGAAGGGCGAAACAACTAGTTCATCTGCGCGGGTTGTCGCTACGTTCGACGGAGGAGCTTCTTGCCAACCCGGGACTACGAAGAAACTCGGTCCCTGACGCATAGACACGTCTTGGCTAGGTTGTCCCCTTCTAAATGGCTTTCCCTCCGGTGAGCTTCTGCAGCGAAATACAGAAAGGTCCCCGGTTGACTCCATTTAAAAGGATCACCCACATATATCAAAACAATACATGCAAACAACAAACAACAAATAAAACAAATCACAAAAATGTTAGAAACAACGGAAAGTTAGTGGAAGAGCCATTCCTGGTCTCTGGAGGACATGGAAAATCCCTCCAAACGCGCACAAGAGGCGGGCCCGGTCGAGGTAAGTTGTGGGTGAAAATTAGGGGAAATCTCCCACTCATCCGGCCGTCAGACGTAGAAAGCTCTGACTGCGCATAGACACGCCGGATTGGGTTTCGGCCCAGGGATCGATTTCAAGTTCAAACGCCGCCATTTTACTGACGTGGCTGATCAGTTCGAGAAGAAGCCGATCCGAAAGAAACGACCAGTACGGCATATGGGCTGAGGCCCCCTCGTATCATGATGCGTCCCCAGAACGGGTACTTCTCTTGTCGATCAAACCACGAGGGCGACTCACAACTTCTCCAGTTACAGAGGGAAACCCAAGGGACGATATGCAGGTCAACAGAGGACTTGGCCTCCCCTGTCTCCGTGCCGTCTACGTTCTACCACTTGTACGGCACCAAGAGTTGCTACATGCCGCCTCGCCTACCGACAAGTATCACAATAGAAGCCTTGCGCTCCTTGTTCTACAAAGCACGTCCTAACCATCGTCTAACCTTAGACAAGTTTTGCAGTCGTCCGACCCATGTTCGGTATTTTCTGCCGTCACGTCACTACACAGCACGAGGGAACCGTGAATTAGGGATCGGCCTACGCGAATGTCCTTTCGCCGCCTGGTCATCTCAAGTTCCCGCGGAACACAAGTCCCGTACCCACGTCAGTAAAAGAACCGACCACGGCACTAAGTCAAGGCTCTGTACCTGGAACCTCGAGGGACGACGAACCTGATCCTCTTGCAGCCGAGAACCAGCCCTAAAGAGGGGGAGACCCAGTAGAATCGGCATCTCCGGCTACTCGGACATCGCTTTACCACCCGCTTACCACGTTGAGGTGTGGGATCGTTGACTGCTGCCCCCCTCGTGTAGACGAAACATCTCCTAGCGTCGAGAGCCCGGTCTTCTTCCCTACTAAAAGGGCCGATTCGGAGCAACCCGTCGGAGAGTTCGCGCAAGGCCTGGCTTCCGGTCATCTTCTCCACCAAAGGGGGGCGAAGCGGGTAACAGAATGAGAAAGAAAGTTTCTTGGTTGAGGACCGGGGATGTAGCAAATACATTTCAGCAAAAAGGATGTTAAAAAAAAGTTTCTTGGTTGAGGACCGGGAATGTACCAAATAAATTTCAGCAAAAAGGATGTTAAAAAAAAGTTTCTTGGTTGAGGACCGGGAATGCACCAAATAAATTTCAGCAAAAAGGATGTTTATTTTCGGTTTCACAGTAGATTACTCTAGATTAAAGTTAGATTGTGATTGCAGGCAAGATGATTTTGGACTGGAGTGTATTGTCTTTTTAGGTTGTTAAGAGTATTTTTTTTCCTGAAAACTGTAGTTTATTTTCCCATATTAAGTTCGAATACGAAATACCAAGTTCAAAGGGATGGGTTCACGTGATTTAGTTCTATCAGACCAGAGACAACCATCCAGAATAAGTGATCTTTTCTCATAATTAAGGATAATTTTTTTCTTTTAGGGTTAATTGAATATCACATTTTTTACGGAACTATTTCGAGATTGTTCGTGGGCAACTTGCGACAACGCAGCACACATACCATCCGAATTTTTCAAGGGACAGGTGGATTTTTTACGATTATCAATTCCAGCAAAAGTTGAGATTTTCCCCAGGGAATCATATTCATTTCGTGATGGATATCCCCGCGGCAGGACAGTACAGAAAGTCCCAGATTTTCTCCGATGTAGTCGCGAGTATGCAGGCCATGCAGGCTGGGTTTTCCCGCGGCAGAAAACTATCCTGCCGACTAAATTGTAAGGATTTATTTTGGGGATGGCTTGGGAGACTAATAATTGACAGAAACACAGAAACAATTAGACTCGGGACCTCTTTGCGGATTGAACTCTTTTATTGGCCGTTCTCTTGTACATTTGTAGTCGGGAGTTCGACCAGAGGCCCTGCGAGCACTTTTCAGTCATATTTGAACTCCACATGGCCGAGGGTTTGGCTGACCGCTCAAATCTGCCAAAAATCTGTCTTCCTGGTCATTGCATGCAGGTTTTAATTAGAATTTGTGATATTTTCCAGCAGAGGGAGAAACTGTCAAACAGGGAGGATCATTTAATTTAATTGGTCAATTAGCTTTTGATTAATGTCTGGACTGGCCAGATCTTGCAGAGCATCCCGGTCATAGCTCATGCCGATCTAACCACAAGGAGAAGAGAATTGCACAAACGTCAGCACTTTTAATCTTAAAGAAAGTTCAATTTTGGAGTCTGGAAGTAATAAGTGCTGTGCAGTAAAATAAACTTAATAGGGGCAAGTCGGATTTAAGCATTAGATTTATAAGTTAGAAAAAATGTTTGGGATTTTAAATTTAAATTTTTGAGTTTTAAATTAAATTTTTATTTTTACAAAAGGGTTCATTTATATCCTTTCATATATATAATTAAATTTTCCAGCAGATCTGAAGTTATAATTCACATTGTTTGTTAGTAAATATACATGTTATGATTTATACCATTTGCAATTACAAATATAGAATAATTTTTCCTCTAATAGAACTTAACTTTTAACCCTTTGAGGGGCGGTGGTATATATTATATACCACCTAATTTTAATCAGATTCAAACCAGAAACTTTTAATTAAATTTTACTTTCTTAACTTTTACGAGAAAAAGTTGAAAAATTGCTTATTCTTATTTTGAACTAAATTCTTTCCTAAATTCCGGTGGGAATTCAACGTTACAGGAGCACAAGTGCTTGCCCCTGAAAGGGTTAAAGATATGTCTAACAGAACTAGAAAGTACATTTACACAGACGAGACAAAAATACGGAATACATATGTCAGTATATGCCAGTTCCATAATTGTTTTTGCCCTATGCTGGGTTTGATTCGGGTATGGCGTATCAGTCAATTTTGACTGCAGCTTTCACATGTTGTGTCGTGAGAGCAATTTTCCCGTTGCAGGTTTTTTTTTTAATTTATTTAATGTAATTGATATTTTTGTGACCTAACCTCTTATGGCATAGCTTGATTCACTTTTTTACTATTGCAGTGATGAGCTAGTTTTGCATAATTTCCATCTTTAGAATTATCTAAGATTATTTAATAGAGATTATTTTTTAGTTCTCTTTCAAGTATAGTTTTGCCGTTGTATCTTAATTTACAATTTTTACCTTCAAATGGTAATTTACAACCGTTTTGGGCTGCCTTAGTGACCGACATTATTTTTTTTATATATATCTGGTACATATAAAACATACTTCAGAGTTATATCATTAATTTGTCCGTCGGATGTTTATATTTCTATTTTAACGCTGTCTGACCCATATGAGTTTAAAATATTTCCATTAGCAATCGCGACGAAGCTGTAATCATTATTATTCATGCCCAGTAAAGAAGAATTTATCTTTAGAGATATGCGAGGAATTGTCCGAATCTACTATCCAGCTCTGTTTATATATCTTTGGTGCGAGAAAATCCAAATTGTTTTTCTTTTAGAGTTCATTTTTTTCTCCTTTGAAAATAGGTCATTTGATTTTCTTTATTGGTCAGATCTATTCCCGATGTGGGTTTATTCGTTTCAAAACATAGTGATGAATTCTGTCTGTATTTTCCATTTTTTATTTTATTCTTGAAGAAGTCAGAGTGTTTGTTTTTCAAATGCCAACAATCGGATTTTTCGTCATTTGTTTATGTCAATAGGTGCAAAATTTGTTGTAATCATCCTTAGAGTAGGTTCTTTATAATTTGTTTTATGTTCTTAAGTGGCGTTTTTATACGATGAAACAGAATTTTGGTTCTCCTGTGAACTTCATCCGTGAGTTTTCCTTTATGAATTCTGAATTCAGTTTTTCTTCTGGTATCGTTTCTACAGCGGTTATAACGGTTCCATAACTTGGTGGCAATGAGCATAATAAAAGCGCACCTTTGATAATATAGCTTTGATACCTTCGCCATTATGATTGATCTATCTTCACCAATAACGTTGAGCTTATCAGTAGTTTCAAGGATTTTATCATATGTCTATGCAATAAGTTTTTTAACGCCCTGGCCTTTTGCTCTTTTTCAGTTCAATCGTTAGTGACCGAATCATGTGGATCATCGGTAATATAGTCATACAAATCATGCTTTATTAGAAGAATCTCCGCTTTAAACTTGCATACGACGTTATTATTCTGGTTTAGTTTTTCAATGTTGAAGCTTTCTTTTGAAGAAGCCATTTTTTTATCCATCTTATTTTGAGATCCGTTATACTTAACGCGTGTTTTTATTATAATTAGGTGTATTAATTATTGTTACCACTTGTTTAACACTGATAATTTTTAATGAGCACATTCTCATTCTCATAATCTATTGTGACATCAATTGTTTAATATATTTCTTTTATTAGTAAGAAACAGTAAAATATTGTAGGTAAGGAAAAATCTCACTTACCTTGTTTGACATATCTCGCTATGGATATCCAAACATTCAGGCCAGGACGAAGAATTTATCCTTTAAAAGAGATACACAAGCATACATATTAATCCATACTCTGGTCTTATCAAATTTACTTCATGCTCTATTTTTACTTGAAATAAATTTAATGTAAGAGTGAATATGCATGTTATGATTTGCATCATTAGCAATTAGAAATACGGAACACTTTTTTCGTCAATAGAACTTAATATTTAAAGATACCTTTAACATAACTAGAAATTGCATTTACTCTGATAAGCAAAAAAGCTGTACCCGTATGATCAACAGTTCGGTAAAAAAGATTATTCAGATAGTTTGCTTAGCAGCAGATGTCCTCTGCGGTTATATTTCTTTTTCAAGGAGAACATTTATGTCTAATATTAACATGGTTTGCACATACATGTCGTTTTTTAATTTAGTTAAAATTGTGTTTTTAATTTAGATTCCTTTTCCGTAACATTTTCGCTTCCATATTTTTTTGCATATTCTTTAAATAAAATACAAATGATGCCAAATACGTTGATTCTCAAATATGTAGCCTATATTAAAAAAGACAGTTAACTATTTAGTTTTATAGATTCTGATCTTTCAGGCTACAAGTAGGGTTATTTTCAAGACTCAACAGAATCCGCAAATGTAAGCAACGCGCAGAGTATTTTGCGAACAATTGCTCTTAAGTGTTTTAAATAGTAATGAAAAATTAAGAACTGAGACTACTATTTTTAGAGCACTCTGCTTGGTAGAATTGGATTTGATGTCTATCGTAGGACATATAAATATAGTTAATTCGTCATTCGCGGATATAAACTATCTCATGGTGTGTTTTCAGCCGTTTTTCTCTTAAAAAACCAGTTTATGAGGATATATCTGATATTGCATATAATAGAATAGTACATGCGATCCCAGCTTTACGGAGCAAACACTCTATTCTCTGCATAACATTTAAGATTACTAGATTTTTTTTTTTAGTTCGTTAGGCAGAAAGCATTTTTGCCAGACAAATTTTCCATGTTTCACTATTGACGGAAGTGTGTCGATTCCAATACAGCAGTGAACCTGTTAAATATAAATATTGGCATATTAGTAAATCTAATGCTGTGCACTGTAAAATAACTAGTCATGTAAAATTTAAAGATGTTTTGGATTTTCTTACGTCCAGCTTATTCTCTCTTATGTATCTTATTACCAATCAGACAAAACATTCATTAGGTGCTTGCCAAAATTTTAAATACTACTTGTTTTTCGTTTTCTCCGTTAAATCCTCAACATATATCCAGTCTTTTTTGTTAGTCATGAGATGAAAGTCTTGCAAAAGACTCCCTAATTACAAGTGGAAAATTCGAGAACATCTTTGAGGCATCATTTATACAAATTAATTGCAATTGACTAAAAATTATTAACAAAAATAGTTTCAAGAAATCAAAATAACTAATTTAAATGCGTTTCTGTATGTTCAGTTTTCGATATACAATTCTAATGACATTAAGAAATGCCCTTAGAAACTGATTCAACATTCAGTTATATTTATGTAAGCCTTGCGATACTTTATTCTACATTTGCGATTATTTCGAAATTTTATGATAATAAAAAAACAACCTGTGAAATTCTTAGAAAGGTGATATGAGGTAGAAGTTTGACAAATTATATACTCTTCCGACACAAAATTTTCATATCTAGTTTACTTTCATAATAATTAAATGAGCTGAATAAAATATTCTAAAGAGAAATAAGTATATTTTCTTATGATAGGATACAGACAGTAGTCTAATTTAATATATATATGTAAGATACCCTCTGTATAACGGGCGCACCTCGTTATAACGAACGCACATCGATCTCTCTGTAACGAGCGGTCGATCACCGCTATCACACATCCCATTACTAGATATCACGATGTTCGAAGGACCATATTTAGCTCCGTTAATATAGTTCTTGGCATTCGTTCGTTGAATCACCATGTAATTCATAGGCTAGAAGATAAAAGTATGTAGTCGGACGAGTGATTAAGCTAGGCCCAGGCCAGAGTTTGAGGAGTCTTTCACCGGGAAAACATTGTCTTATCGGCCGGAGATCGCGAATTATCGGACTTATAACGGCCGTAGTTATTGGGGAGAGTGATTAGTGTTAGCCCTATGTATATATTTTTGGACCTTGAAACTTATACATAATGTCACCTTTTCGTACTTGCCTAATTTTCCATTCAATCCTGTATTAATTTTCTTCAGTCGATATCGTTTTCCATGTCTAGTATCGTTCAAATCTTTCTTTTCGTTTTTCAACTCGCCGATAATGTTTACTGTTCGTTTCGATGTCGTTCACCACATCGACCATCGTTTTCTCAGCCTTTTTCCGAATTCAGTTGCAACCGCCAGCTTCGATATCGTTTCAATCGTAATAGCATAGGGGAGCATGCGCCCAGACGCCGTGACACAGTCTTCAAAGGCACTCTAGATTACTTTGCCGATGGGCAGTTTGAGAACTTCTCAAGTTAGCACATCAGAAAGGGGGCGTTTTCGGAAAGCGGTATCTTGATGTTGTTTAAAAGGGATGAAAAGGCAGTTGGAATGGGGAGAGTGAGGCAGCTTTACTAAAATGATATTGGTAGATGCCAGAAGAAACAATATCAGTGGCGGTGTAAAGTTTTTATGAGTGCAATGATGGTGTTAAACGTTTTTTTTAGTGTTTGTTTATTTCTGCTGTTGAAGTTGTGGTTTTTCTTTCTTCTGTTGGTGATGTACGTTCATTTCAAGGATTAATTAATAGTGTGTGTGGACTGTTCTTCAACTCTTTTTTTCTTCACATCTAATGCCATGGTGACTAATAAAATAAAAGGCCTGTTTTAATTTGTGTCATCACGTTCAATTAATTATCATGTAAGTTAAAATGAACTTTTCTTCAAGTATATTTTGAAGGCTGCATTTAAGTTACTTCATGCCATATTATTTTTGTCACCTTGTTTTTGTTGCCATATGCCATTATTTTTTTATTAATTTTAAGGGTTAGCTGACAAGTGTTAGTAGATGGCGGCAATTAGACCCACTAGTGAATTTTAGTGGGGGGGGGGCCGCATTTAAATAAAAATTTAATAAGTTTCAGCATGACAGTTAAAATTCAGATATTTATTTTTATGAAATTTTGTTGAAAAATTTAAATTTTTTGGTACCTTTTTTGTACATTTTTTTTGGAAAAAAAAAATTCTTCCTTGGCAATGGCTAACATACAGGTGAGCATAAACAAGCTAAATTTCCATAATTATGGAAACTGGTCAGCTGACATCAAGTTCCTTCTATTGGACAAAAATGCCTGGGGCATTGTTAACGGAACAGAGACTGTGCCTGATACAAGTGATGCAGCAGCATACAAGGACTATCAATCCAGAGTTCGTTCAGCACTGTCCATAATCTATCTGAATGTCGAGCCTGACTTCCGTCGAATAATTGAGAACATTGACGATCCTAAAGATGCATGGGCAAAACTTCGATCCCATTTCCAATCTGATAATAGAGCCCGTCACATGCTGTTATTTTCAGAGTTGTTGGCATGCAAAATAGCACCAGAGGAGTCTATAGATATGTACGCTGCTCGCCTCAACCGAATCGCTGACCAACTGAAGGCAATGAATGAGCCAATTAAAGAAATTTACCTATCGTTCCAACTACTCAGATGGCTCCCTCAAAAATACGACAGTCTAGTCCAGAACATACTTCGTTGGCCTGATTCTAAATTTGTGTTTTCTGCCATCTTGACTGAACTAGTCGCCGAGGAGTCTCGTTTTAAATTGAGGTCAGAGGATAAAAATCAACTTGCCGTCCAGTCTCACTTTTCCAGAAGTCGCCCACCAAATAAAACGAGTTACCGACAAAAATTTAAAGGCAGATGCCACAAGTGCGGAAAAATTGGACACAGCAAAAATCAGTGCAAGGCCCCTTCTCCAGTCACGTCTGGTCCCGAGTCCTCAGCTGGCACCAGTTCCAGAGAGTCTTCTACATCCAGAGCTAGTCCTGTTCAACATCAGAATAGAAATGGAGCTCCCAGATCCAGACCGAGTCGAAAACATCAAAGTGTCTCCCATAGTCAGGTAAACTTCCTCATTCAATCTAACCTTAGTAAAGTTAAGGGGGAAGAGGATGCCTGGGTGTTTGACACTGGTGCCTCGCACCACTTTTGCAAAGATCGAGGACTTTATGTGTCTTTTCAGCCTCTTCATAACCACGAACTTGCCGTTGCTGTCGATGGAGCAACTTTCCCGATTGAAGGGACTGGTACTGTTAATCTTAATTTAAATGGATCAACTTTGTGTCTAGGGGATGTAATGTATTGCCCTAACTTAAGACGTAATCTTATTTCTGGCTCTCGCCTTGATGATAGAGGCGCAACATTCAAAGGAGGGAAAGGGAGAGTTAAGGCCTACACAACTGATCAAACACTATTTACGGCTATACTTAAAAATGGGAATTATTACATCCACCCTGATGCTAATTCTAAAAGTAAAAGTAAACCTAGCAACAACGTAAAATTTAAACAGGTCCGTTTTGAGGCCTCGACAGTACAAAAAGATGATTTCATATTATGGCATCGTAGGCTAGGTCACCTCAGTCCCACACTAATAGAACATACACAGAGGTGTAATGGCGTAAAAGGCTTACCACACATTAAAGACCGAGACTTTCATTGTGAAATATGCAAATTGAATAAACATAGACGCACATCTTTTAAACCACTAAATCAAATCCGGTCCAAGAAGCCACTTGAACTTTTACACACAGATTTGTGGGGACCTACTACAGTAACTGGGAGAGGTGGAGAGAAATACTTTTTAACAATAACGGATGATTTTTCCCGTAAGGCATCGGTTTATCCATTATGTAGTAAATCACAAGTCTTTAAAGTTTTCACAAACCATGTCAAAAGGGCCGAACGTTTTCTAAACACGAAACTTAAACATGTACGTAGTGACAATGGGCGGGAGTTTTCAAATGAAGCTTTTAAAAGATATTTTGAGGAAAATGGTATAAAACACGAGTTCACGAACACATATACTCCAGAACAAAATGGCGTCTCGGAACGACTCAATCAAACCATTGTAGACGGAGCACGTTCCATACTACATGAAAGTAAACTAAGTCTGAAGTTTTGGCCAGAAGCCATTTTGTATTTTACTTACACTCTGAACCGTGTTTGTCACAAATCACATAAGAAAACACCATTTGAATATTATTGTGGAAACAAACCGTCCATAAGACACTTACGTCCTTTTGGCACAGTTGCATATGTGGGAGTACCCAGACAACTCCGAAGTACAAAATTTGAGCCTAAGGCTAGAAAGGGGATTTTAGTAGGATATGCAATGTCTACAAAAGGGTATAGAATTTCGTTGCCAGACACAAATAAGATCATCGAAACAATTAACGTAAGATTCAGTGAAGAAGCAACCATACCCAAAGACACCTACGTTGGAACTGAACAAGGCCCTATTTATTCTTTAGGAACAGACCCTTTTGCTAGTTTAGAGCAGCACAACGGAAGCGATCTGGGACCCACTTACACACTATCATCTGAACCTCCCGAAATTGACCCACTAACAGAAATTCAACCTGACAAATTCCATAAGTCTGTAATTCCACCAACCGAACCAAGCACCTCAGGTTTTTCTGCTTCCGCCGCCGGACACCCATCTACGAATGAGAGTGAGGAGGAGGGCGAGGAGCTTTCAAGAACTTTGAGGGAAGTTACCTGGTTTAGAAAACCTGTAACAAGGCCTGATGGAAGGCGTACAGACATTTATTAGTATGATTTTGGAGGGACACAGAGGTTAAGGTCAATTAGAGAGGTCCGTGACTACTGTCTAAAAAATGGAATTAAATTCAATCCAACTCTCTTTTGTTTTAGAGGAGCAGACAAACATGAAGGTATTGTACATGGACACTCACGATGCTCAAGCGCTAGTTCTAGTCCAGGCAGTACACCACCACATTTCTCCATTTTAGAATCCAACAACTCCGATGCATGACTAGACCAGGCTGTACCCAATACATACAAACAGGCTTTAAAATCACCTCAATGGGAGCTCTGGAAACAAGCAATGTGGGAGGAGTTGGCAGTAATCAACAATAGAAAAGTATGGGTCTTAACTAACCTTCCACCCAATAAAGAACCTCTCGGTTGTAGGTGGGTTTTCATCATTAAGCGTAATGATAAAGGGCACATAGCAAGATACAAAGCAAGACTAGTAGCACAGGGCTACAAACAAATAAAGGGCGAGACTTATGATGAAACTTTTTCACCGGTAGTCAATTTTAGTTTAATTCGCTTTTTCTTTGCAGCTTTAGTGTCTTGTCACAGGTGGACTCACTTACAATGTGACGTGAAGGGAGCGTACTTATACGCCCCATTAACTGATGAGATCTATATGAAACAGCCCCCTGGTTTTGAAATAAAAGGAAAAGAACACCTGGTCTGTAAACTCCAAAGAGCATTATATGGGTTACATCAGAGCGGGAGAGTATGGTTCTACGAACTGCATAAAATTTTAATTTCTCTTGGTTTTAAAAAGTTAGATTGGTGCAATTGTGTTTATACATTTTCTGATTACATTGTTTTATTATTATATGTTGACGATTTTGTCATTTTAAGCAGACATCAAAAATACATAGACAAGGTTTTAACTCTTTTAACTAAGCATTTCGATATAAAAATCTTGGGCAAAACCCGTAAGTTGCTTGGGGTGGAGTTTGAGGAAGATGAGGAAGGTGTAGTCTCTATACATCAAATGCAATACATTAAAGAAATTTGCACACGTTTTGAGGAGTATAACTTTCCCATTTCTTCACTCCCGATTAGTAAAGGGGTCGTCTATTCGAAATTACAGTGCCCTCAAACAGATGCAGAAATTAAAGAAATGCTTAACTACCCATATAGAAGTGTGTTAGGGTGCCTATCCTTTTTAACAAGCAGAACACGCCCTGATATTGCTTATGCAGTAAACATATTCAGCCAGTTCCAAAGCAATCCGGGGATAGCTCACTGGGTCGGCCTCTTAAAACTTCTGGGTTACGTTAACTATACAAAGCACTATAAATTAAATTTACCTTGTCATAAAATTAACCTGATCACATATACAGATGCGGATTTTGCAGCCAATCGTGATGACAGGACATCTATGGGTGGTCAATTACTTATGCTAGACAAAGCTCCGATAACATGGAGAGCTTTTAAACAAAAATCAATATGCTTGTCTACTATGGAATCTGAGTTCGTGGCCTTAACAGAAGCAACTAAAGAGCTTCTTTGGTTCAGCCGTATTATCACAGAATGTTATAATAAACACATATTTTCAGGTCCACAAACTAAACCAATTTTATTAGTAGATAATATGGCAGCAATAGATTTCATTAAATCCCCCATAGAAAACTATAGGACAAAACATATAGATGTTAAACTTTTCTTTGTACCCGATTTATTAAACCAAGAGATATTTTTAGTAAAACACGTTAATAGCAAATCCAATCTCTCTGACATTTTTACAAAACCACTTACAAAAGCTGCTCTACTAAAGTTCATTGAGGCTATATTCATTTTTGGGTCTTAAAAATTAAAATATACCAAAAACAAAAAAACTCTCCTCTCCTTTTGAATTGTTGAAAAAAAAATTTCTTTTCTTCAAGCGTTAAAAGTTTGTTTAAATTTTTTCTAGTTAAACATTCGAAGTTTAACTTTATCTCTTTTGAATTTCTGAATAATGAAACTTGCATGTTTCATGTGTCTTTTATATATTAATGTTCGAACCTTGTGATTATACATATAAAACTTTTCTGTAATAGCATCGTGTTTATATTAATATACCTAGATATTTACTTGTTATAATTGTGTAATTATTGTTGAATTGTGTTTATATTGTTGAATGTATATATATTGTAATATATTGTGAATATATTAAACAAATTTTTACTGATTAACTATGAATGTTTCCAACTGTTATATTATCACATAATTTCAGTATAAGTGTCAAGGGGGGGGGCAAATGTTAGCCCTATGTATATATTTTTGGACCTTGAAACTTATACATAATGTCACCTTTTCGTACTTGCCTAATTTTCCATTCAATCCTGTATTAATTTTCTTCAGTCGATATCGTTTTCCATCTCTAGTATCGTTCAAATCTTTCTTTTCGTTTTTCAGCTCGCCGATAATGTTTACTGTTCGTTTCTATGTCGTTCACCACATCGACCATCGTTTTCTCAGCCTTTTTCCGAATTCAGTTGCAACCGCCAGCTTCGATATCGTTTCAATCGTAATAGCATAGCGGAGCATGCGCCCAGACGCCGTGACACAGTCTTCAAAGGCACTCTAGATTACTTTGCCGATGGGCAGTTTGAGAACTTCTCAACTTAGCACATCAGAAAGGGGGCGTTTTCGGAAAGCGGTATCTTGATGTTGTTTAAAAGGGATGAAAAGGCAGTTGGAATGGGGAGAGTGAGGCAGCTTTACTAAAATGATATTGGTAGATGCCAGAAGAAACAATATCAGTGGCGGTGTAAAGTTTTTATGAGTGCAATGATGGTGTTAAACGTTTTTTTTTTAGTGTTTGTTTATTTCTGCTGTTGAAGTTGTGGTTTTTCTTTCTTCTGTTGGTGATGTACGTTCATTTCAAGGATTAATTAATAGTGTGTGTGGACTGTTCTTCATTTCTTTTTTTCTTCACATCTAATGCCATGGTGACTAATAAAATAAAAGGCCTGTTTTAATTTGTGTCATCACGTTCAATTAATTATCATGTAAGTTAAAATGAACTTTTCTTCAAGTATATTTTGAAGGCTGCATTTAAGTTACTTCATGCCATATTATTTTTGTCACTTTGTTTTTGTTGCCATATGCCATTATTTTTTTATTTAAATAAATTGTCTGTCATGTTTTGATCTTTATTTTATTTTGTGATATATCAAATAAACGTTAGTTTAATTTAAACCTAAAAACTGTTTTATCAATGTGTATTATCTACATTCAACACTTTTAGTCACTACCTTGCCAATTTCAGCTATCAAACTTCCACGTACTCTGTTTTTCAATTTAATTACATTTTTAGACCGGTCCCTGTATCCGGACCGCTATCAATTAGAGTCAAAAGCCACGCAAAAACGTGTTCCTCACATTATATACGGCCGGACCACCGCCAGAGACCGCTTTGCAACTTATAAAATAATGTAATTTAATTGGCTAATTATCCCTTGACTCATATCTGGGTAAGCAGCCCAGATAATTAAAATGCAAAATCTAGCCACCGGGAGAAGAGAGATGCGCTACCGTCAGCACTTTTAATCTTAACTAGGATTCAAAATTGATATTTGTTCGTAATAAATGTATTGTAAGGAAAGTTAAGTTACAGGGGCAACTAGAAAAGAAGTCAGGGCTTTAAAATTTTGACACACGATTTAGGGATTTTAAACTTTGAATTTTTATATTTTAGTTTCTGATTTGGAATGGGTTTAACTAAACTATCCTTTCATATCAATCCACATTCGTTCACATTCAAAATTGTTTCATACTTTTTCACATTCAAAATTTTTTCATACTTTTTCACATTCATTTCACATCCCCCCCCCTTTAAAAATGAGCGCCACAGTACTTGTCAGCAAGGGCTGTGGTGCTCAACCCCATAAGTTAAACTCATTTTAAACTAGGCTATCGATTTTTTTTTCTCTCTACGGAATTCTAATTAGACTCTCAAACTGCTTGGGCTTACTTTTACATAAAATACTAGTACTATTTGATGATATACACTGAAGATTAAACATATGACATATACTGAAAACAAAACACAGCTGCAGCAAAAAAAATTGAACATTTCTCGTGAGAACATTATGTGCTATTTTTTCTTAAGTCTTTTAGCACATTGCGAAAGTTTTTGCTAACCAACATGTCCTGTGTGAATTGTTCTTGGGTGTTGCTTCATCAGGAATGGTAAACATTGCACTTTTCTTTAAACATACAATACAATAAAAACTAAAGAGTAGGATACTTGAAAACAGAAATATAATATGGCAAATACTTATATTATATACAAAACACAAACAATTAAAATATGCACTTAAACTTATAAAAATATTTCAACATGATATAAACACTTATTCAAAACATTAAATTAAAAAAATATAGCATAAAAGATATTTCAAATAAATTGTAAATATAGGACAAAACAATTACTACAAATGCAATAAAACAACACAAACATGAAAATGTCATCTGAGCAGTTACAAGCTCTGTTACTACTCCAAATTATCTATTTATAAGCATCTTTGGGCTTATAGGACACACTAGTGGGACTTATTCTCAGGAGGAAAAAAAATTTAACTTGAAAACTTAGTAAAAATAGAAAATTCTAACCAAAAAATTAAAAAAAATAGGCTATCCTTTCCACCATGCTCAGTGAGACATGGATTTCTAAACTCTGAGGTGATTATCATCCAAAAAATGTGTCTCTTGCACAAGGAAAAAGGAAAAGTGGAAGCCGATAATCACCTACAGAGGGAAAGCGAAGCAGTTTTGCCAAATTCTCCATTCTACATGGAAAGAGAAAATGGGAAAACAGTTCGACTATAGACGGGAGGCCACGGAGTGGAGGACCCCTAACGTGTTCCTAGTTTTGTCATTGTATAAGTAATAAAAAAATAAAAAGGTTAGCAGTACTTTAAAACTGCTCCGCCAACTACACTGCTGGGTTTTAAATTAACATCCAGCTGGGTCCTCATCCAAACACTAAAATGATAGAGGGACGATAGGAAAGTTTTTAGATAGGATAGAGTTTTAAATTTTGAGGAGGGTTATAGAATCTCAACTTGGAGGCGTGCACTATATCAGAATTTCTCTTAAAATGTATACTGGGTTTATCAATTTCAAAACTTACATCAGATAGTTGTTTTAAAATAGTATATGGTGGAGTCAATTTACGTGTTTTAGGATAGTGGAATTCTTCATACATTACAATGTCACCAACTTTAAACTTTACAGGAAGAAAACGAGCATCATAATGGATTTTGTTTTTTTTATGGTAAGCTATTGTTCTCTCCTTAGCCAATTTTCTAGCTTCTTCAACAGGAGGGTAATAATCATTATCTGGCAAAAGAGGATCATAAGGTAATTTTCCTAACAGCAAATAACTAGGTGGAAACTGAGTTACAGAATGCGGAGTAGCATTATATTGGTACAATACTTCATCTAAAAATTTTGTCCAAGGTAATTTAGTTGGTGCTGAATTTACAATACATTTTAATCTGGTGACAATAGTTTGATTCAAACGCTCAATTTTCCCATTCGTTTCCGGGTGATGACTGGAGGTTAATCGGTGTTTGATATTATAATTACGAAGAAAACGTTTAAATCTAGAAGCTGTAAATGCTCCATTTCTATCAGTAAGTATTTGTTCTGGTACTTGAGTTTGAAATAATTGTTTCAAAATGTTTGTATAAGTTTCAGTTGTTACACTTTTTGACGCGAAACCCCACACATAGCGAGTTGCATGGTCTATGACCAAATGCAGATATTTCTTTGCCGAATTATAATGATTAAATCCGCCAACAGAGTCCAATGCCCAGCATTCAAAAGGTATATCCGTTGGGGGCATGAGCTGCAACAAACCAAATCTTTTTTGCCTACTTTTTTTGTTGATTTGGCAGGTATGACAATATTTTACAAAATTTTCAATATCTTTATTAAGATTAGGCCAATAATATTGATTTGTAATTAAATTTATCATCTTATAAATTCCAGGATGTCCAAAATCTGTGTGGGCTTTTTCCAAGAGGGGTAAACGTAAAGCCATGGGGACGACAATCTTATACAAACTTTTCTTTTTAATCACAATAACATCATTAATTTCAACATATTTTTTACCATCTACCTTGACATTCTCTTTTTTCTGATTTTCTCTGATATCATTCAAGTTGAGTAAATGTGTATGATGTGGGGGGGCCTTCTGAAACAGGTAATCTAGACAGCATATCAGCCTCTACATTAGTGGAGCCCTTTTTATATTTAATATCATAGTCAAACATACTCAGTTTAAGGGACCAGCGGAAAAGACGTCCTCTTAGGTTTTTAACATTTTTTAGCCAAGTGAGAGCCGCATGGTCTGTATGAATGACAAATTTTTGACCGTGTAAATAATGGTAAAATTTATCTAGAGCATCCACGATTGCCAAACATTCGAGTTCAGTAATTGCATAATTTTTTTCATAGTCGCGAAGATTTCTAGAGTGATATGCTAAGGGGTGCAAAATACCATTTTCATCAGCCTGTTTCACAACACATCCCACTCCAAGACTTGATGCATCTACAAATAAATTACAAGGTGTTTTGGGATCAAACAATCTTAAGATAAGTTTTTGAATTAGAGCTGATTTTAATTTTTCAAAAGAATTTTGACAGTCCTGGTCCCATACATAAGGAACATTTTTCTTTAACAAATTATTAAGAGGATATCTAACCTCAGCATATTTATGAATGAATTTATTATAAACATTAATAGATCCCAAAAAGCGTTGTAGCTCTTTAACAAAATTGGTTGGTGGTTTTAACCTCTTGATGGTTTCAATATTCGGGTTATCGGGTGTAATACAACCATTCGACACTTCATATCCAAGAAAATTAATTGTTTTTTTAACAAAATTACATTTAGACAGCTTTAATTTAAGATTTTCCTGGACACAAATATCAAAAATGATTTCCAAATGATGGTAATGGTCTTCTTCATTTTGTGAGAATACAATAATATCATCAAAATAACTGCATGCAAAGTCAATTTTATATTTATTTAGGATTCTTCGAAGGATACGGTTGAAATTTGCAGGCGCATTTTTCAAGCCGAACGCGAGCCGCTTCCACTCAAATAAGCCAAACGTTGTGGCAAAAGCTAATTTTTCAGTATCTCTTTAGGGTGGATAGGTATATGCCAATATCCACTTGCTAAATCGAGAGTGGAAAACACTTTAGCTTGCACCAATTTGTCCAATAAAGTTTCGATTCGGGGTAAGGGTTCTGCATCTGTTTTGTTTATGGCATTTAATTTTCGGAAATCGACACACAACCGAGTTTTCTTTCCTTCTTCACGTTTATAAACTAAGGTTCCAGGTGAGGAATAAGGGGAATGTCTTTCTTTAATGATACCGGCTTTTAACAAATTTTGAACTTGTTCTCTAATTTCTTCTTCTTCCTTAGGGAAGTATGATAAGCTCTAAGTGAAATTGGTAAGTCGGAATTAAATGTATTCTCTGGGGTTCCATGTTGACACATGCTACATCATATTTATCTTTGGCAAAAATACCGACATATTTGGCCAAGAGAGTAGGCAGTTTGTTAGGTGCAGACTGAACTTGGATAGGTTCAGTGGGATTTACAAACTCCGGCTCATAATTTTCGCCAAATATCCCTGCATTTTCCTTTTCTGAGACATCTTCATTAGGTTCTGATACATGCAAGGAATTAACAGTTGGAATATTTCGTAATTGGTTCAGGATAGGCACTCTTTGGTTATTTTGGAAAATTTGCATCTTAACACAATCAATATTTAACTGGAAGCTTTGGCAATGGTTAAGTCCAATAAGGGTATATGGTAATTTATTATCGATAACATAAAGATCAACATATTTGGATATGCGGCCAATTTTCAAATTAACACGACATTTTTCCTGCAAGGTGAGAATGCCTTGTGTTTGAGCGACCGATAGACCTTTACGAATTTTGGAAGTGTTTAATTGGAATTTTTTGACTAAATGTAATGGAATGACACTTAACGAGCTTCCTGAGTCGATCAAACAGGGTATTGAGTTTTCTGGTATCCCTAGAGTAGTAATTTTCTGACGTTTCTTTGGGTTTTATTTGGATCCTTTTATTTTTTCTATGTACCCGGTTACTATTAGTTGTCATTGATTACTACTTGGGTTTGCAGAAAAATCACTTTGTGTCTGATTTGGATTTTGGATTTGAATGTTTGTTTGTTGGGTTAGAGAGGAGGCCTCTAAAGATTGCTTTCGAAAAGGACAATCTCGTACCCAATGGTAAGCATTTGGAATATTAAGATTAAGGCACACGCGGCATGGCGATGGTGGCAATGTAGCCTGGTAGTGTATATTTGGTCTAGGAGGAGACGGTTGAAATGGTCTCACATTTTGGAAAGTTCTTTGAGGGTTAGGCACATTTGGGCGATTCTGGGGGTTTTGATAAGGGTATTTATAATTCCAGGATCGCATTGGAAAATTCTGCTCAGTGGTGTTAGGGCGATATCGTCGCCATTGTCTGAACTGATTTTGGGAAGTTGGGTCTGGTTTATTTTCAGGACTCTTGCCTGCTACTTCAAGCTTAGTAAGTTTAAACACTAATTCTCTCCATTCTGTGGCAGTTTTGGGGGCATTAGTTACTTTAAGTCTTTGCATAGAAATTGGCAACCCTTCGGATATACCCTTCCAGAATGAATTTGTTGTCTAAACCCAGATTACGACCCATTTTAGTTTTCTTTTGGTAGTACTCGTTGAGGTCATCACCTGACCTATACCGAATACTAGCAAAGTCGCTTAGTGATAGTGTATCTGGGGTAGAAAAATTTTCATGGAATAGTGAAACATACTCATTCCAGTGTAAAACATTAAGACAGTTGTTAATGTATAGGGTAAGGGCACTATCTTTTAAAAATTTCTGGATGTTTCTTATCTTCCAAACATCATCTTTTCTGGATTCAATACATACAGCCTCAAAATAAGCAAGCCAAGAGGCAAAGATCATCTTAGCTTCCGGCGAAAACGGGATAATTTCCGGATCTTTTGTTGTTTTTTCCTCAATATTTGCTGCATAGCTACCTACAGCGGCCTTTTTGATTAACTCTATTTCAGGGGTTAGGGCCTGATTTTTAAGAGGTTGTTGGCTCTCTGGGCTAATAGCTTCATTCATATTTACAGGGGAACTTTCATGTATTTCCGTATTTGGAGGACTTTCTGTAAAAAACTAATCCATTCATTTCAATCACTTAATATTTTCCACTCAAAGTAAAATAAATAAATAAAGAAAATGATGAAGCACGCAGATAAAAACCCAACGATAATTTTTCTCTCATCTCTTAAAACAAGTGACCTAATTTATGACTCTTAAGTTTCAAGTTTATCAAGCAATAGAGATTTATTACCTCGTTATAATCGTTCTCTTCTAATAATGTGAAATATGTTTATAATTTGTTATTTGTGATTATGCTATTATAAACTTATTACAGAACTAAAACATTTAAAAGGACAATTATTCAACGTCAATTTGTTTCAAAGAAATGATGCAACTTTACTCGTAACTTTCCAAACTTTGTGAAAATGAGTCAGTGTATTACTATCCTTCATTCTGTAAAGTCACAGGAAAAAATGTTTCCTGATGTTAAAATTAATCTAAATGTAAACCTTTTAAAATTTTAAGTAATGTAAAATATAATTTTTAAAATCAATCCAAACGTGAACTTATTTATTCAATGTGAATTGTGCATTAATATAATTTTTTTTACAAGTTTTATTTCAGCGGTGGTGCATCTAAATAGAATTATTCAAGAAGTGATTATAATAAGTTATCAATTATTGGAAGTATATAAATCAGTGGATACTACTAAAATTGGATAAACCATAGAAAAGGTAAGCAATTCCTTTTCTTTCTGCATGTTGAAGACCAGAGTTAATTTTAATTTGAAGAATTTAATATTCTGATGTTACGCGCTTACCTCGTTGGCCTCGCCCCTTCAACAGTGATCATGAGACTGATGAATATATGAACTCAGAATTTATTCTTAAGGATTAATAATTGACTCTAATTAATAAAAATAATACTCAGCTCTTATGCTAGATTAAAAATTCAAGAAAACATAATTGAATTTAATAAACTATTTAAACTAATAAAACTTTAAAAACTGTATAAACAAGTTCTCCGAGATGGCGACAATAAAGGAAATGCAAATAGTAGATAAATTAAACAATAATAATTATTCTATATGGAAGTTTAAAATTAATATGTTGTTAATTAAGGAAGATTTGTACGAACTCGTAACTCAGGAACCCCCTACACCAATTAACGAAGATTGGAGAAAAAAGGATGCAAAAGCTCGCGCTTTAATAAACCTGAGTATAGACGATACGCAAATAGTTCATGTAAAACATTTAGAAACAGCAAAACAGACATGGGATAGTTTAAAAAATATTCATGAGAGAGCCAATTTGTCCAGTAAATTGTATTTGTTACGAAAATTGTATAGTGCAAAACTTCCCGAAAATGGGAACATGCACAAACACATTACTAATATACTGGAAATAAAAGATAAGCTCTCCGCAATAGGAGAGAACATAACCGACTCGCATTTATCTGCACTTCTATTGTGCTCGCTACCTGCGAGTTATAATACTCTAATAACAGCTCTCGAAGCCCGAAATGAAATTGAATTAACTCCCGAATTCATCAAGAGCAAACTTACTGATGAATTTAATAAACGGGTAGAAAATAGTGAGCAAG
Organism: Maratus michaelseni; assembly: GCA_963931845.1. Taxonomy (NCBI): domain Eukaryota; kingdom Metazoa; phylum Arthropoda; class Arachnida; order Araneae; family Salticidae; genus Maratus; species Maratus michaelseni. Next base: position 299,873,775 of record OZ007586.1, read on the forward strand.
TTGAAAACTCACAAAAGGTGTTTAAAACACAAAAGAAATACACTCAAGATTATAAAGGGCAAAACAAATATTGTACCTACTGTAAACAATCAAATCACACTTACAAACAATGCTGGCATCTCAAGAACAGAAACACACAGACCACTACACCTAAAACACAATACAAATACAAAAAGTACACATCGTTGTGTTTTGAAAATACAAAAGGTGATAGTAAAAATAAAATGAATGAATCAAAAACAGATGAACAGGTACAAATAAATAAAAGTGAACATAAAGATGCAGCATTCATAATTGTAAATCCCGCTAATAAAACCTGGTTAATTGACTCAGGAGCGTCTTCGCATATAGCGAACGATAGGGATATATTTACAAAATTCAACGATACTGAAAAAACTACAGTAACAATTGCTAATGGGAATACATTAAATTCTTACGGAACCGGCGAAACACAAATAATGACAAAGACATCTGATGGATGTATAAATAGAATTACACTTAAAAATGTGTTATTTGTTCCACAATTGGAATCAAATTTAATTTCCGTAAGTAAAGCCACAGAACATGGCTATAAAGTATTTTTCGAAAATGAAAAATGCATACTATCGTGCAATGGAAAAATATACTTAGAAGCATTAAAGAAACATAACTTATATCAAGTTGAAACACTAGAAGAAAGTTCTCAAAATAAAATAAACATTGCACATGATTGCAGAAATAAAGATTGCCTCGAAATTTGGCATAAACGCCTTGGCCACAGAAATAATGAAAGTATAAAAGAATTAGTCAAAAATGACTTGGCCAGTGGGATAAAAATAAATAACTGTAATCATAAAACAAACTGTGAAACTTGTATAAAAACAAAGTCAACAAATGCACCGTACTCTAAATCTATCGAAAATAAAACAACAAAAGTATTAGATTTAGTACATACTGATTTATGTGGGCCTTTTAAAACACCCACAATAGGAGGAAAAAATTACTTCCTTACATTCATAGATGACAGTTCTAGATTCACAGTTATTTACTTATTAAAAAGTAAAGATGAAGTTTATGAAAAAATAAAAGACTATGTACAAATGGTCAAAACCAGACAAGGAAAATATCCGACGGCGATTAGATCGGATAACGGTGGGGAATACATAGGAAATAAAACAGAAGCCTTTCTAAGGGAACATGGTATAAAACATGAATACACAGTTCCATTTTGTCCCAGCCAGAATGGCATTGCTGAGAGAAAAAACAGAAGTTTAATTGAAATGACACGAAGCCTATTATCCCAAGCAAATTTACCTCATAGGTTCTGGGGTGAAGCGATAAATACTGCTAATCACCTCCAAAATAGGCTCCCCACTAAATTGACAAATAAAACGCCATATGAAATTTGGTTCAAAAGAAAACCAAATCTCTATTATTTACGTGTATTTGGCTGTAAAGTATACACTTACATAAACAAACACAAAAGATCTAAACTAGATGACACAGCAGAAGAGGGTATCTTCATGGGCTATGATAATAATACAAAGGGATACCGCGTTTTCACTAAAAATGGTGAAATAATAATTTCCAGATCTGTAAAATTTCTGGAAGAAAAACTGAACAATTTAAACGAGAAAATTAATGATCACGAACAATTAATTGAAGATAAAAAATACATTGAAATAGAAATAGGTGATACACCCTGTACACCTGACGCGCCCAAACAATCAGAAACACACCAACCTCGTAGATCTGAAAGACAAAACAGAGGAGTACCACCTCAAAGATATACTTCCGACAATTTTATTGCTTTAGCAAATGATTGCGATACAACAGAACCTGAAAACTGGAAACAGCTTATCAAAATAAACAATCCACTAGAAAAGAAAAACTGGCTTAAAGCCACTGAAAACGAAATACAATCGTTAATGAAAAATAATACATGGGATCTAGTCGATCCTCCTCAAAATAAAAGAATCATAGGAAGTAGATGGATTTTCAAACGAAAAATTGATAGTTCAGGAAATACACAAAAATATAAAGCACGTTTTGTTGCCAAAGGTTTCAGTCAAAATTATGGGGAAGATTATCAAGAAACATTTTAAGCAGAAGAAATGAGAATCCTCGCGAAAAAGACTGGCAAGCCGTAAAAAGAATAATAAGATATCTATATCATACTAAAGAACTAAAATTAATAATTAACACTAATGAAGAACCAATATTAAAGGTATTCGCTGATGCCGATTGGGCAGGTGATACCAAAACCCGTAGATCAACATCGGGAATATTATATATGTTGGGCAACAACCCAATTCAGTGGACGACGAAAAGGCAAAGTTGCATTGCCTTATCTTCAGCAGAGGCTGAATATGTGTCCGCAGCACATGCTAGCCAAGAAATAATTTGGTTATTGAAGTTACTTGACGATCTAGGCTTTCCACAGCAAAAACCAATCACTTTATATGAAGACAATCAAAGTACCATAAAAATGGTTGAATCAGAAAAATTCACGAAAAGATCAAAGCACATCGACGTCAAATTTAATGCCATTAAACAATATAGCGAAGAAGGCATAATTGAGTTAAGATATCTTCCAACAGAAAAAATGATAGCTGATGCACTTACCAAACCTTTACCCAAGCCTCGATTCATCGAACACAGAAATTCAATGAAAATATTAGTTAATCCCCATGAACGGATTAAGGGGGAAATTGTAAAAAACTAATCCATTCATTTCAATCACTTAATATTTTCCACTCAAAGTAAAATAAATAAATAAAGAAAATGATGAAGCACGCAGATAAAAACCCAACGATAATTTTTCTCTCATCTCTTAAAACAAGTGACCTAATTTATGACTCTTAAGTTTCAAGTTTATCAAGCAATAGAGATTTATTACCTCGTTATAATCGTTCTCTTCTAATAATGTGAAATATGTTTATAATTTGTTATTTGTGATTATGCTATTATAAACTTATTACAGAACTAAAACATTTAAAAGGACAATTATTCAACGTCAATTTGTTTCAAAGAAATGATGCAACTTTACTCGTAACTTTCCAAACTTTGTGAAAATGAGTCAGTGTATTACTATCCTTCATTCTGTAAAGTCACAGGAAAAAATGTTTCCTGATGTTAAAATTAATCTAAATGTAAACCTTTTAAAATTTTAAGTAATGTAAAATATAATTTTTAAAATCAATCCAAACGTGAACTTATTTATTCAATGTGAATTGTGCATTAATATAATTTTTTTTACAAGTTTTATTTCAGCGGTGGTGCATCTAAATAGAATTATTCAAGAAGTGATTATAATAAGTTATCAATTATTGGAAGTATATAAATCAGTGGATACTACTAAAATTGGATAAACCATAGAAAAGGTAAGCAATTCCTTTTCTTTCTGCATGTTGAAGACCAGAGTTAATTTTAATTTGAAGAATTTAATATTCTGATGTTACGCGCTTACCTCGTTGGCCTCGCCCCTTCAACACTTTCAAGGGGATTTCCACTTCCCTCAACTTCTGTGTTTTTTTCTTTCAAAGATTCGCTACCTTCACCCACTTGAGTGGATTTGTCTTCTGCACTCATTTTTATTACTTATTTTTACAATCTCATTAAACAAAATATAAAAAAAATATTTTTACTAGGAAAAATCCAATTTTTTTTTCTAAAAAAACTTGAATTTTAATTAAATCTTAATTTTTCATTAAATCCCGCTTAAATTTAAAAAATAATAACCAAAAATAATCTGCTTCATTAAATCACTTAATTTGTAAAAGAAAGAGATAATAATAACCATAATAATAAAATACTAAAAATAATAGTAATAATAATAATAAAGTAATAATAATAATAATAAAAATATGTTTCATGAAAATAACACTTTAAAATAAAAAATAACATTTCAAATTGTTTTTGTTAATTGTTCTTTCTCTTACTGTTTTTAATTTCTTAAAAAATAACAAAATCGTAACCTACCTATCTTTTCCTTTTCCTTAATCCATTTGATTGCACAAATTACTCACGTGAAATAAAAAAGAAATTCACCATTTAAACTGAAACCGAAAGAAACACCAACGAAACACAAAAAAAAGAACATCGCTCCTTCTGCTGGAGATTCACTGGAGATCGTTACTGCATTGAACTTTGACATTGATCTCTCTACACATCATCTGGTTGTCGGTTGTCTGTGACACACTTTTTGCAGCAAACTAGGTCATCTGAGATAACGTGTTTTGAAAGTGAAACATTGAAGGAAAAATTGTTTATTTTAAGTAGGCAACGAAATAAAATGTTTATCCGAGATTTGATAGCTGAATGAGGAACGAAGCCGGAGCTCTTTTATTTCTTTTATTGACTGATCGTAGATATTTATTTCTTTATTTTGGACACAAACTTTTTCTTTTCAGTTAAACACACTAGTCTTCTGTTATTTTCTTTTAAAGGCCCGGTGATTAAAAATAAAGTCTTTTTATGGTTGGTTCGATTACGATGTTTCTTATTGATGAATAGTTATTTAAAAGAAAGGATTTTCACGTGACAGGCATTTAATCCTACCGTACTCACTGTAAGATACCCCTCTGTATAACGGGCGCACCTCAATATAACGAACACACATCGATCTCTCTGTAACGAGCGGTCGATCACCGCTATCACACATCCCATTACTAGATATCACGATGTTCGAAGGACCATATTTAGCGCCGTTAAGGTAGTTTCACGGCACTCTTTCGTCGAATCACCGTGTAATTCATAGGCTAGAAGATAAAAGTATGTAGTCGGACGAGTATAGGAGAAATCAGCAGACATTTTCCTGGGAACTAGCTTTTATTCCAATTAATTACAAGTCTCTTTGATTAAGCTAGGCCCAGGCCAGAGTTTGAGAAGTCTTTCACTGGGAAAACATCGTCTTATCGGCCGGAGATCGCGAATTATCGGACTTATAACGGCCGTAGTTATTGGGGAGAGTGATTAGAGTCAAAAGCCACGCAAAAACGTGCTCCTCACATTATATACGGCCGGACCACCGCCAGAGACCGCTTTGCAACTTATGAAATAATGTAATTTAATTGGCTAATTAGCCCTTGACTCATATCTGGGTAAGCAGCCCAGATAATTAACATGCAAGATCTAGCCACCGGGAGAAGAGAGATGCGCTACCGTCAGCACTTTTAATCTTAACTAGGATTCAAAATTGATATCTGTTCGTAATAAATGTATTGTAAGGAAAGTTAAGTTACAGGGGCAACTAGAAAAGAAGTCAGGGCTTTAAAATTTTGACACACGATTTAGGGATTTTAAACTTTGAATTTTTATATTTTAGTTTCTGATTTGGAATGGGTTTAACTAAACTATCCTTTCATATCCATCCACATTCGTTCACATTCAAAATTCTTTCATACTTTATCACATTCATTTCATATATATATACATTTCGTATCGAAGGGGAAAAAATAAGACTAAAGAATGACTGGCAAGACGCAAGTCTTTTTTTTATGCTCGTACTTGCATAACGTTTTTTAAACATTTCAAAAGTCCCTGCTAAAGTGCATTAAAATGTGATATATATGAATATATATGTATATGTGTGTGTATGTATGTATGTATGTATGTATATCTAATTAAATAGCTATGTCATTTATAAATACTTTTTTTCGTTGTAATGAATTGTGGGATAACATATTAAGAAAAAGTAGATGAAAATATAAAAAAAATTTAACTACATAAATGCACTTTGTTGTTTTCTCAAATTTTAATTTGAAATATTCTTTTCATTCTTCTCTACACCCTTAATTTTCATTAGATTCTGTTATATTAAGCACTAAATTAAAATATTCCACTTTTATAGCTCCCTAAATACACTAAGTTGTTTAAATATTAGGAACACCCTGCAATGCAAAATTAATATTTTGTCGAACTTTCCTGGCTTTAATGACAGCAAATAATCCTTTAGGCATGGATTCTACAAGTTACAGAAACCTTCAGGGGGAATATTAGACGATGCTAGCAAACTGACAGCACTTAATTCCCCATGATTGTACCTAGATGTTTCGAATCTTTGGGTAGATTTTTACACCTCATTCTACAAGTGTTCCATGGGAGAATTGATTGGCTTTGGGAGCCATTGAAGTAATTGAAACTCAGAATTTAACCTTCTAAAACAAATTTGAGAGGATTTTAGACCGGTGGAAGAGTGCATTAGGAACTATTATAGGCATAAACAGTAGCGCGTGGTTGGCAACGATCTGAAGGTTGTTACCGGCATCGACAGATGTTTCTCATGAAACTCAGATACAAAGTTTATATCAGGTACATGCTTCCCAGACAGTGATTCCACCGCCAAACACTTGAACAGTAGGGTGGAGCGAATTTTTTTTCTTCAAATCAAAATTGGGCGGAGTGGGAAAGTTGCTCTATCAGATCCTCATTCTGAATATAAAATATCTTTGAAAAATATTAATATTAAATACTGCCCCAAGGTCATTGAATATTGAGAAAAAACGTAAAAGCGCTCTCCTACGGATTTTTTTTTCTCCAAATCAAATTGGGGCGGTGTGGGAAAGTTGCTCTATCATATCCTCATTCTGAATATAAGATACCTTTGAAAAATATTAATATTAAATACTGCCCCAAGGTCACTAAATATTGAGAAAAAACGTAAAAGTTGTGCATTTTCCCATTTTCTTGTCAAATATATAAAATGCACAAATATTATTAATATTAAATTAATTTTAAAATATACTTCTTAAATTATTATTATTATACGCTTAAAGTAAAACTATGTAATATTTATATCAAATCCAGGTGTCTTTTACTGCCCCAATGACTTCAAAATTTTGAAAAATGTATAAAAATTGGGCAATTGTAAAGCATAATCAAAACAACAAAATTGTGTTATATTTATACTTCGTAAGAATATATTTTTTTAAATTATACTTGAAGATGAAGATTAACAAAAAAAAATTATTATTACAATTTATAAGCATTAAAATTACTAATTTTTTTAAAGTGGTCTCTACTGGTTTTTATTTTTAAAACCTGTTTTAAAACTGTATAATAAAAATAATTTAATCTAAGGTATGGTCTTTAAATTATCGTTATTTTATATTTATTGTCAAAGTATTATGCAAATATGCAATATGCAAGATTATCTAAAAACATATTTTTTATTAAAAGAAACAATAAGAAACCCTTACAGCTGCTATACAATTTCAGTTTGGTTTATATTTTGATGGCTGTAAGGACAAAACTCTTATCATGGAAGACACACGGCGAAAAGTTTTATTAGAGGAACATATAAGGTTAATAAAGGAACCAGGTTCTGAGTATTTAAGGCACCTTTCGTTACAATCTGGAAAAGCTTTAATTTTAAGTGAAGAAATAAACAAAAATTAACTACAAAAAATTATGATACCAATAAGCTTGTTGCAATTGGCTGTGACGGAACTATAGTTAACATGGGTTACAAAGGAGGTGTCATACGATTTCTAGAAGAAAAAGAAGGAAAGCCACTTCAATGGCTTATTTGTCAAATACATGTCAATGAGCTTATCTTGCGCCATTTGTTCGAGCATATTGACGGTACAACAAATGGGCCTCAAAGTTGTACAGGATCCTTTGGAAAATCTCTAAAATATTGTAAACTTCTTCCTCTTGTAAATTATAAGAGAATAAGCTGCACTTTGCCAGAAATTACTAATAAAAAGAATTAAAGCACGGATCAACTCTATTTGCTTGAGATATGTGAAGCAATTTTTTTGGGATTGTGTCCCGAAAAATTGTATAAAAGAAATCCTGGTAAAATTGTGCATCCTAGATGGCTTACAGTGGCAAATAGAATTATTAGGCTATACGTTTCTTCAAGTGAACCGTCTAAAAATTTGTTAATTCTGACAAATTTTATACTAAGCGTTTATTCAACTATATCGTTTCAAATTAAAACTAAGCCTTCATGCATTTACGGAGCTAAACATTTGCATCAAACAGTTATGTTATCACGATATTTACCAAAGGAATTTCAAACAATAATAGATCCCGTAATTCAACGAAATGGTTATTTTTGTCACCCGGAAAATATTTTGATTGCCATGTTGGCTGACGATAGGGACTATGTAAGAGTGTTGGCACTACGCAGAATAATAAAATCTCGAAAGTCAAGAAATTCTTTATGTACGTTCAAGTTACCTGAGATCAATTTTGAAGCTAAATATTATATCGATTTTTATAAATTGGGCTGAAGTGACCGTGACAGAACCACCATTATCTAAGTTCTTAGATCATAACATTCTTACAAAGTTTATCCTAAATCCAAAGGCAATAGATGAAGACATCTTACCTAAGATTAAACTACTCCCTTGTCACAATCAAGTCACTGAAAGATGTGTGAAACTTGTTACGGGGGCTTCTTCTGCTATTTGTGGTCCTTTGAGACGCGATGGGTTCATTAAAACTTGTCTGGAGTCTGGGAAAAAATGACAGTTTTTAAAACCAAAAAGCAGTATGGACTACTATAAAATGGTAACTTCATTGCTTGTAAATTGTAATAGTAATTATTTTTACCTTTTTACTATAGTTCTTTAAGAATAATTTGAAATTATATTTTCTTATATAGGTTGAGTAAAAAAATATAAAACAATTACAATTACCCAAATTTCATATATTTAACAAAAGTATAGTCGTTGAGTTAGTATGGTAAAAGCGAATTTGATATAAATATTATATAGTTTTACTATAAATATATAATAATAATAATAATGATGATTTGATGATCATCCTTTTAAATTAAATTAATATTAATAATTTGTGTATTTGAGGGGAAAATGCACAACTTTTACGTTTTTTCTCATTATTCAATTACCTTAGGGCAGTATTTAATATTAATATTTTCCAAAGATATTTTATATTCAGAATGAGTATATGATAGAGCAACTTGCCCACACCACTCCATTTTTGATTTGGAGAAGACAAAAAATTTCCATAGGCGAGCGCATTTACATTTTTTCTCAATATTCAATGACCTTGAGGCAGTATTTAATATTAATATTTTTCAAAGATATTTTATATTCAGCATGAGGATATGATAGAGCAACTTTGACACACCGCCCCATTTTGATTTGGAGAAAAACAAAATTTTCCATAGGCGAGCGCTCCACCCTATTGAACAGCTGTCATGTGGTATTCCGGATCCGTCGCTTCATGCTGCTTGCACCACGCACGAATCCTTTCAGTATGGAGAATAAATCTGGACTGTTCAGACCAGACAATCTTCCTTCACACATCAAGTGTCTAATGTCAGCTTCATTTAGCCTACAAAGGACATTTTCTTTGGCTTCACAGCGACATCAATGAAAATATTTTTGCTCGCCGGCTGTTAAAATTAATTCGTTTTAATATCTGTATTTTAGAGCGTACGTTGCAATGGTCCTCAGTTGTATTACGCTGCAATTTTTTGCGTTGTAGCTCTTCTATTCTGGCAGACAAAGCTTGTCAGTCACTTGGCACTTCTTTTGTTCACAGGCGATTTCCGTCCACTATTCCCATTTTCGTTTTTTGGCCTAAAAGGAACGTCAACGCGAATTCTCAATTTTAAAATAATAATAACACAAAGAGTTGTATTCATATTCATTATAATATGTGTAAAAAATCAGCTGCTAAATATAAATATTAAACCAGTAAAAAATTTAAAAAGAATAAGATTTTCATCGCCAAATGTAACGCTACTGGAGGAGAAGTAGAAGAATTCCTGCAACATTGCCGAGTTCGATTTCAATTAAAGTTCAAGGTAAAAGACATGCAGCATGCAGCAATAACAGTTGTTTCTGACTGATGTATCATTCGTTTGTAAAAATTTGTGGGATAATTCAACAGCCTAATCTAGTAACGTGAAGACACTCGCAAGCTAATGTCAAACCAATGGGAGTGTCATGGTAGTTTTCAAAACTCCAAAGGTAGTAAATACATATTATCCTATAAATCCTCAACAAAGATTTTCTATACTAGTCGAATCCTCTTTTAAAAGAATTGTTGATAAGTCGATAAATTTTTAACAGTACTGAAGTTTGGGAAGTTTAGGGACCATTAAATTGCTAAATTCCATGGTCCTCAAGAAATTTTACTGTTTGGTACTTTTAAGGCGCACCATTTAAAATAACCGGTAACACTTAAAATTCTACCAATAGTCCATCGAAGTACTAAAGCATTACGTTTACATTTTCAATCTTTTCAATAAATGACTTGCTTCAATTTTGATGTAAATATACAAATTGCTCCAGACGGCGCGCGTCTATCATTAGCATGCAAAATACTCTTCAGTCGTTATTTAGCTTTTACCTAAATGCCTTCATCAAATTAAAAACTTTTATTTACTGAATTACATATTCTAAGGGCACCCTGTTGTTTTAAAAAGTTATTTTTTCTACTCTTATACCAACGTAAAATCGCGCTAATTTCTATTTTCAAAACACGTTGAGTGTAATTAGTATGTCCTTTTAAAATAAGCGAGCAGTGAAATATCGTGAAAACTCAAAAAGTTGCAGCAATAATTGATAAATTGAGTAGGAAATCCCATATAATCCTATGGGATTTCCTCCTCAATTTATCAATTATTGCTGTAATTTTTTTAGTTTTCACGATATTTCACTGGTTTTTTTTTATATGAGTTACCCTATAGTATTGACTATCAAATCATGACAAAAAATCTTTGCTGTAGTTCGCGCATGCGCAGTTAAAATGTATTTTATACAAATACCCATATCTCATCAAATATTCAATGTATTAATATTTAATTGCAGTATACTATTTCTACGATTTTTTGTCAAGTTTTTGGAAAGCGGTGTTAAATTTGGCTGAAAACACTACATGCTATAAAAAATAAAACCTTTTGAATTTTTCACAGATACGTTAACATCTTCACGAATATACGTGCTATGCTTACACAAATGCACACAAATGTTGAACAGGACCTACATAGTCAGTTGCTACAGTGACACTCCATTTTTAGCAATTTCTGTTACTTGGGTGATCAAAAATATTATTTTATAGTTAAAATTATTGTTGCCCCCCTCCTAATTGTCCTCGCGACAAAATATTCACTTAATAAAATGAAGTCAAACATGTTCTTGACATTCTCAAAGTTCAAGGGCATTTCGGGCATTTCCTCACGAGTTTCAGTAGATATTCGACAAAACGTCTGAAATTGGTCACTGCTCCTTAATTTCTTGACATCAGTGTAGTACTATACCGATTAAAGGAGATGAAAATTATTAAAATTGTGAATGAGAGTGAGTTTTATAAGGATTTTTTTGTGGACATATCTTACAGATCAGCAATTAGTATAGATGAAGATTTAAAACAAAATAGCAAGACAAAGTTCAAATTTTGATGGGTATAAACTAGTTAATAAACTTGCAATAATAATTTTGTGAGATTTTCAGTGGTTTTCAAATAGATTTTTCTTCAGTTCTAGAAAATGGCCTTTCTTAAATTTCAGATTGATTGAAAAGCACAAAGATAATCCTCGTTTTAACATCAACTGCCGTGATGCTGTAGGGCGGACTGCCTTAATTGTAGCAATTGAAAATGAGAACATGGAATTAATTGATCTGCTGCTGAACAATAAAATTCAAGCTGGAGACGCCCTACTGCATGCAATCAGTGAAGAATACGTGGAGGCTGTTGAAGTTCTACTCCAACACGAGGAGAAAACATACAAGCCTGGAAAGCCATACGTATGTTATTATTTACTTAAATTTTTCACAAACTGCATTTATTTATATGAAATAATTAGCGGTTCTTTAAAGCCTAAATGTTTAAATTTACATGGAAAATCAGAAAATACTATACTTAACCATGCTCTAACGTACAATCGAGATGTACATTTTATTTTAAATATTTTGCGATATTGGTCTATTTTTACTATAGCATTTTATTCTGTTTTTTTTTTATTATCATTTGTAAGATAGCGGATATTATAATTATTTTAAACTTATTAAAATCTGCTATGCATCATATGCGTTAAATTTACAAACCTTCGCTTCCAAAATAAAAATTATTCACTGCACAAACGTCACGACAATATGCAGTTTAAACAGCATGTATCACATACTTAAGATAAAGAGAATCTAAACGAACAGTTTAAAAATTCTGCTGAATGATGAACTTAACCATATCGTTTTTGATACGATGTTTTAATAATCAAGTAAAATATGATTTTCATGAAATAAACTTTTCAAAATCATATTGTTAATATTTATATTAATATCAGTTTTTTTCTCTAAACGGAACAAAGGATAAGATTAAAAAAAATCGCTGAGACAATTTTTATAATAAAAATAAATATTTTTAATCATTTTTGATAATTGTCGCAGATATTTAGACCCGCACTGTGACTATTTGGAGAGAAAACTTCTTTAGGGTAAATTAAAATAAAAGTAACATGACATCAGTGTTTCTGCTTGCAATATTACCCGTTTCGATTTGGTGAGTTTTGTGAAAAATAAAACAAAATTTGTGGTTTATTATGTACATGTACAAATTCATTTACTCATTTTCAAATAAATTTGATCAAAAATTCCGGTGCAATTGTGAGATTATTTGGGGATTAAAATTAAGTGGGAAAAAATTCATCCACCAGAGAAAAAAGAAGTATTGAAATTTAAATAATTGTCTGACAAGAAAAATAGTCTGCACATCAGTTTATCACATTAAATACCACGTGTGATATATAGCTCTGTTTATTGAGCAAATACATATATAAAACAATGACGTACAATTTATTCTTGCGCCTATTAATCATTGTGGTGGAATAAATTGCCTCAATTAAATCAGAATTTCAAAGATGTGTGAGTATGACTTTTGACTAAATACAGCGCGCGTGTCATTATGTGTTTCAAAAGAGGCAAAAAATTAAAGTCCAAGCTCATTCATTTTTTATAAATTGATCTGTTTGGCTCTATATGTCTAAGATATCTGGACACATTAGAAATTTGGCACTGCATGTCTCAAAACTACAGACTGTAAAGACGTTTTGAAAATTATACTATAAAGCAAGATTCTAGTCTAAAGTTTGTCATTCAAAAAATTTCTGATGCTTTTATGGCGAAGAAGTATTGATGACAATACAATGCATGTATTCATCATACCAATTCGATTTCTGTTTTTAAAAATTTATTTAAAAAATTGAAATTCTTAGAACTTGAAGGAAAATTCAATGCCATAGATTTCTTAAATGCATAAAATTAGATCTTTAAATCAGCTATCAACCAATAGAACTGAAATTTTTAATATTAGTTGGATTTTCATTGTTAATAATGTATAAGTCTGAACAAATATATAATGATCAACAATGAATTTAAAATCATTAACTTTCGCATTGTCTGAGAAACCAAAAAGTTTTTAGTTCTGTAAAATTTTGTTATTCTGCTTTTAAGTGTATATTTATTACATAAAAGATAATTATATTATGTATGTATATATATTTCTTTTAAAGAGTTGGGAAGCTGTGGATCATGACATGGCAACGTTTACAAAAGATATGACTCCTCTTATCCTTGCTGCTCATCGCGACAACTACGAGATAATCAAGCTACTTCTAGACAGAGGTGCTTCCTTACCAATGCCTCACAATGTTAGATGCGGATGTGACGAGTGCGAAGTTGCAGTGCGAGAGGATTGCTTAAGGCATTCCAGATCTCGCATTAATGCTTATCGAGCTCTCACGTCGCCATCTCTTATTTGTTTATCCTCGGCCGATCCCATCCAAACGGCGTTCAACTTGAGTAGAGACTTGGCTAGGCTCTCTAGTGCTGAAAATGAATTTAAGCTAGACTATGTGGTAAGATTTTAATGAATTATATTTAGATTATTTTTGTCTTTTTTAGTTTGCTTACATTACAACGCAGTGAAAATGTTTCAACTTTCTTTTCAATTGTTTAAAATAAATTAATCATTTCCGAAAAAGTAAGTAATGTAACAAGTTTCTGTGCTTCTGATATAAACTACAGGTTTTTATCAAAAGTCTATATAAAAACGTTGAGGTGTAGAAAACGCGATAGGAATCATATTCATATAGGAAAGCATAAACGGAAACGACGTCTACAGGAGATAGAAGGGACACAAAAACACATTAATAATACGGTACAGAAAGCAATGTATAGCGATCAATTATAGCAAACGTAACTTTACAGTGTGGTCCAAATGTCTTGTCATCCCCTACGGAATATCTTCGGTTTTTCTTTAACAGATCGTCTCAGAAACTGCTTATATTCTCAGCGCAGTATTGTCCTCTTCGGAAAAGATGGTATGCCGAATCTTGAAGTGAAGTCACGTCGCTCATCCTACATTATCTAGTCAGAATGCACACGTTCATAAGCACATATTATTGCAATAAGCTTATTTTATAAAATGTAGGAACTCGTGTTCAGCGATCTGAAATTGAGAATTCCTTGTAAAAGCATCGTGTTACTTCACTGTTGCGGTATTGGGTCGGTTTCGGGTTGAGTTTTGACTTATGTGGGTCGGTCTTGAGCTGACCCGATTTTTCAAAAGAATGTCTAAAATATTTTTCAGACGAAAACACAATCTATATACAATAAAATCTCGGTAACGGAATTTCCCAAAACGCGGACACTTCTGTTTGGCGAACTCTTTTTCAATTCGTATTACTTATATATTTGTACGCTTTTACTTCTAAATATTGGACACCTCCCAATCTATACACACGTAACATGTGTGTGTGTGTGCATGCAATATCACAAATACTATACATGTGTTTTTGTGTGTATCAAAAACGAAATGATGGTGATATTTTTCATTTTCCGAGAAAAAAAATAATGGTTCTTAACTGTACCGTAAAGAAAGAATAATCTATGATCAATTTGATTATATACATTTTATTTATGATGCAGTAAATTGAATATATACTAGCAGACTCGCGCGGCGTTTCCCGGTCCCGTGATAATAAGTTAAAACAAACATCAAGTTTGTATGATTTTATATATTATCCCGATTTCGTATGAAAATATTTTTTTTAAATGCTGAGCACACGCCGGAAAATTCTTCGTTTCAACCTTCCGCCGACAGGGGCGTATTCTGATCTAAACGATTCTACGACACGTGTTGTCACTGCCGGAGGCACTGTATAGCAGGTGTTCTGTGCACACGCTGCAAAATCTTTTAGTTCCAACTTCCGCCGCCAGGGGTCATACACTGTTCTAAACAAACCACCTTCCAAACGAAACTCAGACATGTATCCCCGCTACTTCCGGCACCACATAACAGGCATGCTGCGCACGCGCTACAAAATTCTTTATTTCCACCTTCCACCGCCAGTGTTGCGTAATCTGTTCTATACGAATATCCAATACGGGTAACGGTTGTATCAAGGGTGTGGAATTAATCAATTCCCTTCGAAATATTGCGCCTACCGTAGTACTTGTTCAAAGACTGGAAATCGTAGAAAAGGTTTGAACTGAAAAAAATATTCCCGAAGTTACTATTCGAAAATAGTGGTAATTATCTTTACATAACAGCAATTAAAAGCTACGGATGACACTAAAAATGTTAAATTTGTTAAATGAAATTATTTCTGTCGAAATCGGGGCAGTAGATATGTATATATTAAAAAGTGTGTCAAATAACGATAAAACCGTCACCAGGGGGCGCGCGGTGAATTACAATGAATACGATCTTTAATACAAAGTCATTTACCGTCCCCCACCACCACCCATTCCCGCAAATATAACAAATAAACAGTTAAAAAATCCTTCGATGTAAATAAGGATCAAATAGCGAGCGATGCCCGCTATTCTTCTCTGTCATAATAATAATCTGTCATGTGGAATAAATGCGATATTTAATAAAAAATAGTTTCCTCCATTCTCCTCTTTTTTATTAATAATACCCATTCGCATTTGCAACGTTTCTTTATTAATTACATCATTGTCTATTAGTGTTCTATTTCTTTTTCTATGCAAAAATCGGCATTTTTCTGATAAAAATCTTTAAAATTAAGTTTTTAGCATGTGAGAACGTAATAACGTACGTAGTAAGAAGAACGTAGTAATTAAGTTCGTCATCTACATGTCATATGAACTGAAATCCATCGATTTTAAATTTTGTATTTCCGGATTTGGCAACGTTTCTTTCCCTTATCAAATAGCTTTTTACTTCTTTTTACATAAAAATAATCAAGATTTTTATCAAATACTAGCAGAACCATCCGGGTTTGCCCGGGTTAACATAAATTAAAATACAATAATACGACAATAACAATGACGGAACTTTGTGCCTTCCCGACCATAATTCGATAAAAAAGACAATTAGATAAAATAGCGTTACTTTGACTCAGCCATAGTAAAATTTCTCAGCTTTATAAATAAGAATGCGCGTTTTCTTTGCGCATACAATAGAAAAATATACGATTTTCCTGACAATGATAGAAAATCAACTAAATGTCGTAACATTTTCCAAAATTCGCTTTCATATGGCATCAATCTATATTATAAAACGAAAACATATCCGTGAGTAATGTTGACATCATATTGAGGGTGGCAACGACCTAACCATTAAATTTTGCTTGTACTGCATTTTTGTAACGACTAAATATCACATAATTTCATTTTTTAAACTATCAATTAGAAAAACAAATTGCACTTTCAAATGTAGTTTGGAAAGTTTATCTCAATTTACTGATTTTTTATGGATTTTAAAGTAATTTTAAAGCATGTAGATTTTTTAATCGGTGTCCAATCCAATTACGAAAGATTAACTTATTTTATCTTTATAAAGTAAAGACATTTACTTCTAAACATAGAACATTCATTGTTTATGCGGTCGAATTAAAAAAAATGTACTTTCAATGTTATTTGTTTGAAAAGCGTATCTCAATTTACTGATGTTTTATGGATTTTAAAGTAATTTTCAAGAATGGATATTTTTAATCTACGTGCGACTCAATTTCAAAAGATTAACTGGTTTGCTCTTAAAACAATGTAAATAATTCAGCATTTGTTGGTTTACGTGTAATATTCCATAACTAAATTACCAAATTAAATTAAAACTTAAAAATATAAAGAAAAAAATATGGAAGCCTCGCATTATTAGAATGCGTGTTCAAAATAAATTAATTTCATAGTTTTAAATGTTTTAATATCACTTATTAATCCCACCAAAATCCCTATCATCAAAGAAAACATTTTTTTTTTAATTTATTCTAAAAAAAAAACTATAAACCTGGAAAGTTGCCGAATTTCATTAAATAGCGTGCCGATAATTTAACAGCAAATATAAAATGAAATTATGGAAACACGGAGTTAGTAAAAATGACATTAAGGAGTATCTTAATATTTACTTTTAAGTTGGGTCTGAATTACATAACCGGCCACTACAGTAACATTTAAAAAAATTATTTTGTGTGGTTTAAACGTAATTGTGGGTAAGTCTTTACTTTATGGATAAAAATAAACGTTAATTTCACAAAATCAAGACTTTTCACTGATAATAAAACATCATTTTAAAATTTAAACTTAAATTTTCATTAATAAAAATTAAATCTATAATGATTAGACGAAAATCATGTCAATTTTATATTCACTTTTAGTCGTGAATGTTTTGTGGAAAAACGAAATAAATGACCCACTCTTTAATATAAATCAAAGAAAATGTTACCACTGCTTCTAAATCAATAAAACACTTAGCAATATAACGTATAGCTATAAGACACAACTGTATTATACAACCGCAGTAGGAATAAAACATAGCAGACGATTATATTTAGACTCAGTTTGAAATCAAAATGAAATCCTTTAATAGAATGTGACGTCATACCTAGCTTTTTTTTTCTTTTAACCTTTTTACTAAATTGTTTTCTTGAAATTGAAACGTCTGTATTAAAGTAGATGCGTTAACTAAAAATAAATTTAAATTAAACTACTACATCATTTTAACGCATTTAAAGTTCTCGTTTTCTATTTATATAGAAACAAAAATGCACATTTTCTTCTTAGAATCACTTCAGTTTCAGAAATTAAAAAATATAGCGAGTGATTGTGAATCTTTATTGGCTTATAAAAAGAAAATAAACGTGTTATAATTTGTTTTTAAATTGTTGTGCCGTTCTTTAGAGTGTGGCAACAGGAAATAATTATTGCATTGGAAAGTGAAAAAAAAATAGATTTCTGTAATGATAAACTGTGGGAGAAAAAGTGAAAGAGTGGTCTGAGAAATTTTTTAAGTTGACAGTGATTTTACTCGTGTTCTAAAGCACCAAGTTCGTATGTAAAACACCATGTTTCGTTCCAATCGGACAAAAACTGTAGATTTGTATAAGGAACATATATACATACCAAGAACGGCTTTTATATAAATAGATAACTTGTAGGCCGAAATTTTCGATTTTTAGAAAATCTTAATGGACGTATCAATTTGCACATCTATTCCAATTTCGAAATCCGTATCGTATATACATTTTAAAATATGTATGTACATTAAAATAGCTGAGTTAAAATTGCTGAATTTAAAAACTGGCACCCGTGTTTCTGGCAACCCTCGACTACCTCCGTCATTGAATGACAGCTGCTGTTGACTTAGAAAAAAATTATTTTCTTTAAAGAAAAATTAATTGATAACTTAGGTTCTAATTATGCGGTCTTTATGAAAATTAGATTTCTGGGTTCGCCGTAAAAAATATACGCATAGATGCATAATTTTCAAAATTATAAATGCAATATTTAAAAAAATTAATAGAGCTTTAAATGTCCCAAAACCTTGAAAAGCTGCGATTTATATCTTCCTGATTTCAACAGTTCAGAGACGAAATGTCTCGCTATGTCTGGTTAAGAAATGACATGTTCACAAATAAATTCTTTTATGCAATCAAATTAATTAAAGCATATTTAATATATATGGTTCTAATAAATGGTTATTTACGAACATTAGATATTTAGATTCCTCGTTAAGAAATACGCATAACATAATTTTCAAATCTATAAATGCAGTATTTCAAAAAAAAAATTAATAGAGTCCAAATTTTCCCAATATAAAAATCTATGGTTTTGTTCCTTCTTTCCTTTGCAGGCGATTGTCTGCATCGCACACCTGCTGCAGTTTTGAAATAAAAAGTGGTGATGGTTTGTGAAAGAAAAATTTAAAAAAAAATAATTAAAAACTAGTTCTGGTTCGATTTTTTCGAAATTTGGTTTTTTGAAATCGCGATTTATATTCACCCCTGAATCCAAATTGTTGTGCCGACAGAGCCATTTTTCCGAAAAGGTGAGTTCTATGAGAATGTGTACACCCGGCTCTTCCCGGCCACTCTAATAGCCTCTTTCCGAGGTTCAGATTTAATCAAGAATGAACTAATTTTTCCACCATTTTCAGAAAAAGATGGAATTTTGAAAGCGATGTTTAATGAGTTGTAATTAATATTTCGGCTAATTTTCAAAATATTAAAATTCTGATTATCAGGTGCACCAGGACAGGTTTCGGACTATCCTCACCTAAATTTTTAGTCTTCTAGGTGTGCTAGATTTCGCTAACCATCTCAGAAAGACACACAGACACAGGGACACACAGAACGAAACTTTCTTTTATTAGTATAGATACTCATTCAATATTTAACACGTTGAATGCCAGGTTAAAATTACCGGAATTTTATTTTATTTAGAAAGTTCAAATTCATACCAGAAAATAGTAATAGAAATATTTACTTTATTTCATTGCAGACATTTATTGATTACATAAAATAAAAATTTTTATTTTGAAATTTCCGGTACGAATTCGTAATTTTAGATTAAGAAACCACGAGTATACGCGTGGTTGGCAGCGAATGGCTTAAATATGTATTTCTTTTCATCTGAAACACAGTTCTGCTGAAACTTTTCTTAAAAATACCAATAAGCTGACTTGCAAAAATCTAAATCTGGCCTGCGAGAAACATTCTAGCGTGAACCCGACCCTCAGAAAGGAAATTAGAGTCACCCCGACTCGGAAAAAGAAAATTTTGACAACCCGACCCAATGCAAGACTCAATTCAACGTTCTCGAGATGTCCGGTATTCAGAGGTTTTACCATACAGTGACCTCTCACTTATACGACTTTCAGGGGACCGTAGAAAAAAGTCGTATAACTGAGAGAGTCGTATAAGTGAGAGATCATCTTATTATACAAGTTTAAAACTTTATATGCACTAATTATTTTACCTATATTAAAAACAATAAGGTTTGAATACTAAGAACATATCTTAACAAAATTTACAAAATATATTAAAAAATAAAACGTAAAATATATTTTTTTAAAGTTCACAAAATAGTTCACTTCCCACTATGGTTATTTTAAAGATTTACAAATCAGATTTTCTGAAAAATGAAGTGATATTAGTTTGTTTCTGTCGTCGACAAAAAGACAAAATGTATCTTTTAAGTCTAATAAAGCTTTTAAGCTATTTTGGGAATAATCATTTTGATCGACATAATTCTTTAATATATTTAAATCGGCACTTGTTTCTGAAAAATTTACACCAGCAATAACATTGCTCTCATCTTCGTCATCCTCCTCGTTCCTTATTGATATCCTCAAAGATTTCTTCATCAGTTCTCAGTAGTTTTCAACACAATCTACAAAATCTTTGAAATTAATACCTTCGTCCATAAACATTTCATCCCAGTCTTCGTTATTAAAAGATTCTCATATGCTCTCAAAATCGGGTTCTTTCGTTGAACTAGCAGTTTTGTCTTGTGAAAAACAACATTTCTTAATTGTCTGCGATGTCACATTTTTCCAGGTGGTTATTTGGTTTTTGTTAAATGGCAGGTACAAGGGAATTCCATACAACCAGCCTCCCGCCATAGATTTCATCTTTAATAACAGACGAAGGTAGATAAGAAATGTTATTCGTTATTGATAAACACTTTAATAATAGTGAAAGGATAAAGCTAAAAGAAAAGTGAATGATTTGTACTTTAAAGAATGTAAAAATGAATTTTTGAGTGAGAAATGTAAAATCACCTGAACCGTTTAAAGCGTCGCATAAGTGAGAGAAGCAGTCGTATAACTGAGAGAAGTTTAGCATTATTTCCCATAAAGCGTGGACGGGACCAAGAGAATTCGGCGTATAACCGAGAGAGTCGTATAACTGAGAGTTGTATAAGTGAGAGGTCACTGTATTTGAATATAAAGAATATAGATATGTCCGTTTTTCTATATAAAAGTTAAAATTGGTATTAGAGATATAATTATAGATTACTTTTCATAATTGCCTTAAAACATGAATTAATTTCCTTTCAAAGGATGTGAGTTATCACTTTACTAAACAGCGTACAACCATTAGAGTGAAAAAATGTCAGGACCGGGGTTCAATCCCGGATCCCTTGGTATAGCGCACCAAGTGCTTTACCAATTAAGCTATCCAGACGACATCCAGTCTAGCATTCTCTCACTCTTATATGGCAAGGCTACAAACACTCAGCACAAGATGGAAAGTCAATCATGAGCACAACACCGTTGGCATGCATGAGACAAACTAAACCCAGTATAGGTGAATATTTATACACTAATTAATTTTTCAGCAGAGCTGAAATTACGCTGTAAATTAATGACATACAAAGGATGTGAGTTATCAGTTTACTAAACAGCGTACAACCATTAGAGTGAAAAAATGTCCAGACTGGGGTTCGATCCCGGATCCTTGGTATAGCACACCAAGTGCTTTACCAATTAAGCTATCCAGACGACATCCAGATGACATGCATTTTGTCTCATGCATGTCAACGGTGTTGTGCTCATGATTGACTTTCCATCTTGTGCTGCGTGTTTGTAGCCTTGCCATATAAGAGTGAGAGAATGCTAGACTGGATGTCGTCTGGATAGCTTAATTGTTAAAGCAATTGGTGCTCTATACCAAGGGATCCGGGATCGAACCCCAGTATGGACATTTTTTTCACTCTAATGGTTGTACGCTGTTTAGTAAACTGATAACTCACATCTTTTGTATTTCCTTAATTTACAGCGTAATTTCAGCTCTGCTGAAAAATTAATTAGTGTATAATCTTCTTTCATTTCGGGTTGCGGGTTGAATTATTCCGGTTCGTGTTCAAATACTTAAGTTTCGAGTTTGAATGCGGGTTGCCGAAAATTATTTTGTCGGATTTGGGTCAATTTTTTTTGTCGGGCCAGGATTTTTTAATGCAAATCGAGCTCGGATTACAATCTTCCATGTCGAATTTGGATTACAATCCCCCATGTCAAGATCGGATTACGATTTTCCATAACGCCGCATAACCAGATTTCTACCCGACCCGGTCGACTGTTATTTTTATTTATTTATCTTATTTTATTTTATTTATTTATCTAATTTTATTTCATTTATTTACTGAACTTTATTTATTTATTTTATCTTTTGCTTGAGATCGGATTCGGATCCGAATCTGCATGAGGTCGGTTAACGCGATTTTGAGACGGTTTTAATCAGGTAATTAGATTTTCTCTATACCTTACTATTGTGAACCTATCCCTCCGTTTAATAAGCCCAGGCTTTCGGAAAAGAAAGAATTGAAGATGCTAGTTTACGCGTAGGACTGAATCCCACACCACATGGCCCTTCATACGTAAACTGCACGAGTCTGAACTTTTGACTTTTTGACCCTGTGCCTGGATATCTGGGCTCGCAAGAGAAATAACTGAGAAAGACTATATTCCGATTTTAATCAGTGTAACTTTTGATTCTCAATGTATAAAGATATCTATTTCAGATATGACAACAGAAGCAAAGATTATAGAGTATTTACAAACGATGGTAAAAATCAGTAAAATTTCTTGAGAATAAACTTCCATACATTCAAAACAATAATAATTCGGAAGAAAACCAACCAAACCTTTAGAAAATGAACAAATAATTGAAAAGAACTCACATGAAATATTGATAGACATCACACCTGAAGAATGAGAACCACTCGCGCCCAAACAATCTAAAAATGAACTGCGAAGATCGTAAAGGACTAATAGGGGAGTACCGCCCGATCGCTTCGCATACACAGTCAAAACAAACACAATTTACGAACCTTCCCAAGATTGGGAAGACATGATGAACATTGAATATCCAATTGAAAGGCAGAATTAGCTAAGTGTCGCACAAAAAGAGATAAACTCGCTGAAGGAAAATAATACTTGGAAACTAGTGGAACCTCCACAGGGAAAGAAAGTTATAGGCTGCAAATGGACTTTTAAGGTCAAATACGATGATACGGGAAATGTAAAGAGATATAAGGCCCGCCTTGTCGCGAAAGACTTCCTACAAAAATATGGTGAAAATTGTGATGAGACCTTTACCCCAGTGGTGTCTCACACGACAATCCGCACCTTTCTAGCCGCCGCGGCGTACCTCGGATTTAACGTGCACCATCTTGATATCAAAACAGCCTTTCTACAAGGAGAACTAAAGGAAGATATATACATGACACAACCCGAAGCTCATTAAATACCTGACAAAAATAATAAAGTATGCAAGTTGTCGAATGCCATATACGGCCTGAAACAGTCTGCGAGAGCCTGGGACGCGAAAATAAATGAAACTTTAAAACAGATGGACTTTGTGCAAAACACCATAGATACTTGTTTATTTACGCGCAGAGAGAAAAATAAGGAAGACACTGTTTACATAATCGTGCATGTAGACGACTTATTGGTAGCAGGAAACAAAGAAAACATTGACAAATTTGTAGAAAAATTGAAACTTCAATTCAAACTCAGCGACCTAGGTGAAGTAACCAATTATCTAGGGATAAGCATAAAGAAATTAAATAACGTCTACGCTCTAAATCAAACAACGAACATTTATGAGATAAAAAATAAATTCAACCTAAAAGAAAGTAAACCATATAGCACGCCTATGGACACAGGATATCTTAGAATAGACAAAACCGAAAACCTACTTCCAAACAACTACAAATACAGACAAGGTATCGGAACGCTATTATACTTAGCGACTGTCACCAGAACAGACATATTAATTGCCGTAAATATACTCAGTCGAAAAAATGAGAAATCAACTGAAATAGACTGGAAAGCACTAAAACGAGTGATGCGATACTTAAATGCAAAAATAAACTTAAACCTCATTATAAATACCGAACATGCCACAATCCTAGAAGCATACTCAAATGCTAATTGGGCACAAGATTCTGAGACTCGAAAATCAACATCCGGAAACATGTTCATGATAGGCAAGAACCCAATTTACTGGGTATCCAAACGACAGTCATGCATTGCTCAATCGTCCTCTGAGGCGGCGTATGTAGCAGCAGCAAGCGCAGCTAATGAAATCGTCTGGCTTATAAAACTTCTAGAATATCTAGATTTACCGCAAAAAACGTCCTATAACACTTTTTGAGGACAATCTTTTAGAAATAAAGACGACAGAATCCGAAAAGCATTCCAGCAGATAGAAACACATAGATGTGAAATATCACGTAATAAAACACTTAATAGAAAATGGAGTTATAGAACTGAAATACTGTGCCAGCAAAGACATGGTTGCGGACGTCCTAAACAAGCCTGCGCCCAAACCTGAATACCTAAAGAACCGCAATAGACTAAAACTACCAGAGTTTTCTTCACCCCGGGATTAAAGGGGGTGTATTGTGAACCTATCCCTCAGTTTAATAATCCCAGGCTTTCCGAAAAGAAAGAACTGAAGATGCTAGTTTACGCGTAGGACTGAATCACACACCACATGGCCCTTCATGACGTAAACTGCATTAGTCTGAACTTTTGACTTTTTGACCCCGTGCCTGGATATCTGGGCTCGCAAGAGAAATAACTGAGAAAGACTATATTCCTCATTTAATCAGTGTAACTTTTGATTCTCAATGTATGAATACATCTATTTCACTCGCTCCTAAAGCGAGAATTAATTTCTTAAAAAATGTCTGTAACAGTATGTCGTAAACGTTTTTTCTAATATTAAATACTTAAATTAAGCCTATGAAATGGAACAAATCATTTTACAAGTTTTTCACTTACTAATTCAATTACTTTACACTATAGAAAAAAAAGTTGTAACAAAGATAAGAACAACAACTTAACCATTTGGATACAACGACTAATGCGTGAACTCAACTAGGATTACACGTGAAATAAAATGCCCGATCAACCAGAACTTCGACGGATAAAGGTAAGAAGCTTTTAACTTACCTACTACTATTGAGTGATATATCTATTTACAACAGTATAACTAAAGCTGTCTGTCAAAGAATCATTAAAATACAAATGAATAATTATATTATAATTGAATTATGCATAAACAGATATTCGGTAACAATTATTTGAATGATAATAGTTCGAGTAAATACCTGTTTTACAACACTTACTTGGGTTGCGTCCGTAGTATTTTTTGGAAGTCGAATTCGTATTAGATTCCTGTATCGGGCCTCGTAATCAGATATTATAGGTACCTGACCCGAGACGGTTCGATTGTATTTTTTCATGCAAGTCGAATATATATATATATATATTTATAATTAGGATAAAAATATTTACTGCATTCCATTTTAATAGTCAATAAAAAGCACATTTAAAAAAAAAGATTAACTGGACATGCATAATGAAAAACAATGAGACCTAACTCTTATTCATATAATTTTATTTATAAAAAATCCCCTAAAACTCTAATGCTAATTCCATGTACAAGTATATCACATACGCACTAAAAAAAACATGTACAAAATATTATTAGCCTTAAAACGTGAAAAAAAAAATTGAATCTTAAGATAAAGGTCTTTAAGTTTTCATTCGTGAAAAAGAACAACTTGAACTCCAATCCTGTACATATTACAAATACAGTAATATTAAATATGCAATTTTGACATTTTAACCAAATGTTACGAAACGGTTAGATCTAAAATTTGAGTTACTAACAAGAACGAAAAATCATGCGTCAAGCATAGATTATGTAACACTTTCCAACGCTTCCAAAATAATTTTACAAATCATTACCGTTTAATAAGCTGAAAGATAACATCTAAGTAAACAATTTGGAAAACGCATAACATATTTAAAAACGTAATTTCAAGAATTTCCAACATATATTTCCAAAATATACAATATTCGGAAAAATATCCGAATACTTTTATTCAGCCCTGTATATGATCTATAGATTTGTATATATGCTACATAGGATGCTAAATTTTAGTTTAGTTAGGAAACGCGTAGCACAGTTTAAATTTCTCCTTCTGGTGTTTCTGTCAATAAACGGAAATGTGTTCGCGAACTTTTGTGCTGCCCTGTATATGATCTACAGAATTTATACACACCAAGTAATAGACAAAAAGTGAGTTAAATTTAAAATCGCGTTCAGCAACTTAAAACGCACTTCCAGGAATTGTTGTTAACAGACAGTAGATAATTCTTTTGTGTGTCCCTATAAATGAACGATGACTGGTATACACACAATATTCTGTAGTAAGCCTCTTGTAATGCACCTTAGTGATATATATAAATTTCTATGCGTTTAAAATAGTGAAACATTATGTAATGAACGATTTTTCAAACGATTTTTCTCCATAGACATAATGTAACGGAATTCTTTTGACTGTCCCTGTAAATTAACTATAAGTGCTATGCACACCCCATTCAATATTAAGCTTCTTGTAATGCACCTGAGTGATATATATCAATTACAATGTGTTTGAAATTGTGTAACATCATTAAAATAAACCAAAAATGATTTTGAAAGGTACTTTTTATTAAATATTGTAATAGCTTTTAAACAGTATTTCATATACTTAATTAATCAAAATGTGTGTAATATATTATAATAATATATTATGTAATAATATAAATGTGTGTAATGTGTGAAATATATTCTCTCAAATCATTCATATTTTGGGGCCCAGGTTTTAGATCACCTTTTTAAAAAGTAATTGTTCGTTTTAATTCATTAACCCTACACTGCGCAGTTGCGTATATATGAATCAATTAAAATTTTACTTTTAATAAAGAAATTCAGTTCCAAGAAACCACTATATTTAAATAAAAATATTCCCGGCATGTAATCACTGAAGGTAGCTGTTAAATAAGGTGGAGAATTTCACATTAAAATTTATGGTATATAACCCTAAATATAAGTATAAAAAAATATTTATTTCCAAAACAAAAAATAGTCCAGTGTAGGGTTAAACAGGATTTCAGAAAAATATTTAAAGAAAGTTATCACTTTATTAGTAACTTTATTAATATACTAGCAAGCTACGCCCACTACGCTGGTCAATTTCCCTTAACGAACTTTTAATCAAACAAAATATTGAAATTTCATAATTCACTTTTATATTTTAACAGAATAATAAGGCTACTATAATTTGTGACTCGTGCTATAGCCAATATACACGTCAGGACACGTCGCCCTTATCATTATCTTTTTACGCATGAAGGTTTCGCTATGGTACTCTATTGTGAAATTTCGTAATTTTTGAAATTCAATATTTGAAAAACGGCATAATCATTAGATTTGAAATTTATATCAAGAAAAATACTTTTTTTTACCTTTCAAACGCAGTTTGTCTAACAGTTTTCTGACAAATAATTTCCGAGCTATTATTTTTTTTTCAGTAACTTGAAATGTTTCATTTTCCGAGATTAATCTGTGGCAAAAATTAGCGAAAAACTCAGTCGTCAGCAACGCATAGCTTTTTATTAAAGAGGCTGTTGGAGCAGGGATTGTCAACATCAATTTGCCACCATCAATTTTGAAATCGGTTCTGTAGTTCCAGAGATTCCATAGAAATTGTAATTTAGAATGATTTTAGAACGCTTTTCGCTCATTTCAACCTTTTAAATTTCATTTTTTAAAATTTGTTCTTAGAGAGCATTTACATCTTATAAGTAGCTACAATGCCAAATTAAAATTTCTAGCTCCTTCAGTATACAAAAAATCGCAATTTTAGAAAGTTTTTCGCTCCTGCACACCCCTGGGGTTGGTGGCACCGACATAAAATATAGCCTATGTTGGAGCAGGGATTGTCACCATCAATTTGTCACCATCACTTTTGAAATCGGTTCTATAGATCCAGAGATTCCACAGAAATTATAATTTAGAATGTTTTTAGAACACTTTTCGCTCATTTCAACCTTTTAAATTTCATTTTTTTTTTAATTTGTTCTTAGAGAGAATTTACATCTTATAAGTATCTACAATGCCAAATTTCAAATTTCTAGCTCCTTCAGTATACAAAAAATCGCAATTTTAGAAAGTTTTTCGCTCCTGCACACCCCTGGGGTTGGTGGCACCGACATAAAATATAGCCTATGTTGGAGCAGGGATTGTCACCATCAATTTGTCACCATCACTTTTGAAATCGGTTCTATAGATCCAGAGATTCCACAGAAATTATAATTTAGAATGTTTTTAGAACACTTTTCGCTCATTTCAACCTTTTAAATTTCATTTTTTTTTTAATTTGTTCTTAGAGAGAATTTACATCTTATAAGTATCTACAATGCCAAATTTCAAATTTCTAGCTCCTTCAGTATACAAAAAATCGCAATTTTAGAACGTTTTTCGTTCCTGCACACCCCCTGGGATTGGTGGCACCGACATAAAATATAGCCTATGTTGGAGCAGGGGTTGTCACCATCAATTTGCCACCATCACTTTTGAAATCGGTTCGGTAGTTCCAGAGATTACCCCCTACAAACAAACAAACAAACAAACAATCTTTACTCCTTTATAATATTAGTATAGATTGCAAAATTTTTATTTAAGTAATTAAATATTTTATAAAATAATAAATTTTGCAATTTTTTTTGCAACATCGATCATTAATTGTTTATGTGACACAGCACCGCATCTACTCCATTTGGTTTCTGATGTGAAAACTTTTGTACGTTTTTCTACGGATTTCTGATGCATTGATAGTGATGTATGAAAACGCAGATGAAAGATTTATATGGCTTGGTGTCTGTTGCCGGGGCAATAGTCACAGTTCCCTTGTTTTGATTCTGATATCATCATAAGTATTACATTAGATCGAATCTACTGTGTAAGCTGTATAATACAGTGTGATGAAGATTTTACATTAAGAGTATTAGAAAGGCATATAATTATATTTATATGACAATAAAAAAAAATAATGAACATAGTATCAAGCATTTAACCACACCTTAACGTGTATAAAGTATAAAAATTCAGATCATAAAAACAAAATGTAACTACACATTGGTTCAATTTTATCAATAATATTTTATTTACAGGCTTATATGGTAATTATTTAAAGGCTTAGATGGAAGTAAAAAGCTCTTTTTAATCATACTGTTTTCTATTAGTGTATGTAGTATATCTATTAAACGTTTATTTTGAAATTTATCTATATAAAATCATTTAGGAATTAAAATAGTAAAAGTATCAGAAGTAATATATATATTTTAATTTTTATTTTAATTTTTATATTCATTTGAATATCGTTCTATTGCAGCCATCAATTAGATTTCATCTAATTACAGCCCAAATTTTGGCATATCTTATATTTTCATAATTATTAAATACATTATTTTAATGCTGCCTATGCGCATATTTTGATGTATTTCTTGTATTTCATTAACATCATTTTAAGTTGCTGCATTCTTAACTTTTTGTATTTTTGCTATTGAAATAACATGTTGATTTGGCCGTTTGCATTGCTTTTGTTTGGGTCAGAAGAGTTTGGTCATTTTTCATATTGAACTATCTGGTTTGTATAATGTTACATTTATTAGGACTACAATTTTAATTTGTAAATTGACAGGGCTCTTTGGTATCGGGATTTCAGTGTATGTGGTCAGTTTCTTATGTTTCAATGGTTAAATTTTACTTAAAGTTTTATATATTGAACTTCCATAATGACATGCTGCATTTGCGCAATCATTTGTGGATAGTTATATTTTTTTATTTTAATTTTAATTTTAATTTTTATATTCATTTGAATATCGTTCTATTGCAGCCATCAATTAGATTTCATCTAATTACAGCCCAAATTTTGGCATATCTTATATTTTCATAATTATTAAATACATTATTTTAATGCTGCCTATGCGCATATTTTGATGTATTTCTTGTATTTCATTAACATCATTTTAAGTTGCTGCATTCTTAACTTTTTGTATTTTTGCTATTGAAATAACATGTTGATTTGGCCGTTTGCATTGCTTTTGTTTGGGTCAGAAGAGTTTGGTCATTTTGCATATTGAACTATCTGGTTTGTATAATGTTACATTTATTAGGACTACAATTTTAATTTGTAAATTGACAGGGCTCTTTGGTATCGGGATTTCAGTGTATGTGGTCAGTTTCTTATGTTTCAATGGTTAAATTTTACTTAAAGTTTTATATATACATATATATATATATATATATATACTAGTAAATCTGCAGATCAGGAGCCTCAACGTCAGCTCTGAAAGTCATTGTTTTCTAACCTCACTTTTCATATTATTTAGCATCTTACAATTCGCAATTTAATTTTCTTTTATGTTACTTACATATTTATAGGCATATAAAATACTTCGGAGGTTTCAGAAATTAGAAGCGTTAAATTAAACACGATTTATGCAATGATATTCTGAAATTCTTATGAACTTCTTCTTATTGTAATTTTTTAGATAAAAAAATGCATTTCTTATTTTGATATTCTTTGAAATATGGTTGCTAAGCGACTAATAAAATAAAGAGGAAAGAAAAAGAAATACATTTTAAAATTTGTAAAAAATAGGAAAATTAAAATGTTTTATATTTCCGGAACAGTTGCAAAAAAATTTCCAATAATTTAAACAATTAATTTCTAAATTCTAATAGATGTATCGGCCAATTTTCAAGTCTATTGCATATATTTAAGACCTCCATATCAAAAATTTAGTATCCGTAATTTACGTTTAAATCCATTATTCAAATATGTGATTTTCATTTCAGTTAAAAATGAAATTTGAAAACCGTCTGCGTTCCCATGGGAAAGCATTATTACCTAAAACGAAATGTTCTATATTTTTCGAAGGAATGAACCAAAGGTAACTAAAGACTAATTCTGGGTACCTCACCAAACAACTCACCAAAAATCAACGTAATCGAGCGCTTTTTACGGCAGTTATCGCGGAACAGACAGACAAACAGAAGAAAACCAAAAACTTTTCGCGTCTCCACAGTGAGCCTTCACTGACGTTTCGGCAACAATTATATGTTAGCTTGATTTCTTTAAGTATATGTATTAATTGTTTTATAACTAAAATCTTTCAGTAAAATCATATTTACATTCTTACTAGTTGCATAACTTCCGTATTTTCATTTGCCTTGGAAATTAAGACTTCCATATTACGTTGAAAACATTCCAGCCAGAGGGTTTAACAACTGAAAAGCTACTATGATTATCTATCTATGCATTTTATCAGATTTCTCACACTGAATTACACTCATTGATACTGAAATTTAACTTTTTTTCTTAGCACCATATCTCCAGAATATCTGTAAATACTTCTTAATTGTGTTCATAAATTCTTATTTGTTATGCATGCATCTTCAGGGCAGATGTTAAAAATATTTTTAATGAAAATGTGTAATGAAAATTCTTTCAGCACATACTTAACAAAAATCTATGCTTTTGTATACCTTTTATATGCCTGAGTCTAAAACACATTGTAATGCTATTGTGTGTGTTACATATCCCTATAGATTGTGGTCTAGTGTTATTAAAACGCATTTCCACTATATTTAAAACCATTTATAGGACAAATAAATCCGTATTTTATGTATTTCTTTAACAAGAAGCTGGATGTAGCTACTTTTTAACAGAAAAAGACCTGAATTAATCCAATTTGGTAGAAAAAAATGTCTGAAAAAACTGCAACATTGGTGGTAACACATCAACGCTACTGTATTTTTTTCGGACTGAGATTTACATTTGTCTTGGTTCAACTCCTTAGCAGTTTATTATTATTATTATTATTATTATTAAAATCCAGAACAACTATACTGTCATAAGATCGCTTTTTTTTTGTCCAGCAAACTTTCTTCGTCTGTTCAACGATTAAATATCCTGCTTGGTTGTTTTATGCACAAACTTTTTAGTCCAGTCATTAGGTAGAAAATAAAGGAAAGATTTGGTGTAGTTTTGATATTTGGTTTCTTTCTGTTTTTTGGTCGCTGAACACGAATCCCAGGTTTTCCAACAAAATTTTTTCCAGGAAATACATTTTTTTAGAAAAAACGTGTAAAAAACGGACTTTTCTCAGTTTTTTCAAAATAACTCCAAAACTATGCCTTTTGCGTGAAAGTCAACAGTATATGAATTAACCTTCCTACCCTGAATGGGTTTAATCGACCCGTTTGTATAATTGATTTCATTCGATTCGAACCAGAAAACTTTTCATAAAGTAAATTAAATAAAGGACCGACAGAATTAAGTATAAAATAAATATGTTACATAGTTTTAAATAAAAATTTTTGTGTGAAATGTTTTGAGCAAAGTTGAATACAATTCCAACAGGGTAGGAAGGTTAAAGAAAATGAAATTTCCTACATTTTATGTATTGAGTTTTTCTCTGATCAATGGTTTAGTCGTGAGAATGCCGTAAAAATGGGTGTTAAAAACAAAAAACTGTAACAAAACGGGAATTACGGAACTGAACGTCGATGTAATATGAAACTAACCATTTTACGCAAACGTTAACCATTAATGATACTAACGATTATATGATTGACAATATTTATGCATTTGAGGTAGAGGAAAAGTGCGGATCCGGCGCCAGAGGAAAGTGGGAGCAGTGGAGCAGCTCCCACCACTGCACCCACCATGAGGGTGCTCTTCCTCCGGAGAGTTCGTACTCTAAGGGAAGGTAAAATTAGGAAGGGTAAAAGACAAAAAATGTTTAAAAACGGGAATTACGGCCCTGTACATCTATGTAACATGAAAATTATCTATTTTAAGCAAACGTTGACTATTAATGATTCTAAATCTATGTGATTGACTACATTTTAGAATGAAGTTGTCTGATAATAAAGACGACGACTCATTATGAATCATTATTTAGTAGACAACGAGTTGATTCCTATTAATCCCACAACTTTGTTCCAACGAATTTCGGTTGCAAGCATATTATATTACACATTATATACAGATGCTATCAAAAGTCTACCCACCCCCTGTCTATCTCGGGAACGCGTTGGGATCATTGGCGCTGACTTCACGGGCCAAAATAGGCAATCAGGCATAGTTGTACTACTAATTAAAAAAAAATTTTGGTTCTATTTAATGACAGTGATTAATTAAGACAAAAATAACATTTTAAAATTAGTGGTGGAAATTTGTCTGATATGCCCCCTTCGCCCCCGTTAAATTTGTGTCTACGGTTGAAATTTCTGAAAATTGTAAAAGCCGTATCAAATCAATTTGAAAGGGACTTCATTTATATAGTTTAAAATTTTTTGAAAGCGGGGGGAATAGGGAGGGGAAGTTTCAGTTTTAAAATTTTCAGTACTGTCACCTAATTTTGACATCAAATTTGTATTATTTGGTAAATTTTACTTTAAGATACCAAACGGGAAGACTTTCGGCCAAGTAGTATATGAATTATGAAGATTTAAAGTTTCGATATTTGACGCTTCTAGAAATCTATTTCTGTTTAAAAATTCGTAGGTTACAATTCATATATCTTTCGAAAACTAATTTCGAAAAAAAAAAATTTTAATTAATTTTCGAACAATTAATGGTTTGCAGTATATGAATCTTTTTAACAGAAATCGATTTCTAGAATCTTCAAATATTCCAGTTTAAAATTACAACTTATTCCGCCAAGGGATTCTAGAGTTATGTTTAAAAACCAACCGCATTGTAATTGGTTTCGAAATCATTAAAAAGGTTTAATCAAAAGAAATCTTAAATTTTAAACTTGCATAATTCCTAAACTACTAAATGTAATGAATTCCTGTTTGATATCGTAAAGTAAAATTTATGGAAGAATCCAAATATGATGTCAAAATTACGTATTGGTATTTAAAATCTTAAAGTTTAACCGTCCGGTTTGGCCGGAGAGCATACTGTCTTCTGATTGGTTGAACGAGTTTGTCACTACCGCTAAATATATGTTTATACTCGCGTCTTTATAAGAATGATATGGTAGATACTTTATCCTAACTAATTAGGGCACATATCGCATTTCGTTGCATTAATAAGGAATTTAAAAATTCGCCAAGGGTAATTTTAATTTATTTTAAACTTTACGTTATTGCCGCATCAAGGTTTTTTATTTCATACTACGATTTTTAGTTTAAAAAAATAAAATAATATAAATTAAACGTAATCGTGGAAAACAACGAATTAGTATTAAAAACTACATTATAAAAAATATTTTGCTGGGTAAAAGTTAATAAGCCCTTTATGTGTGACATATTTAATATATAACATTCAATTTTCCCAATATACATTAAAAATAAATATATACTTATATATTGATACTTCAAATAAAATAAATAGTTGCTGACTCATAACTAAGCACTACAATTAACTATGTGTACTCATTTTATTAAAAACTCAACTAGTCCTATGTAACCCCTTCACCCTAAACTAAATAGCTGATATATTATTTTTAATAATATAAAATAAACCAACTCAAAAAAATATATACTGATCAAAATTCTATATACAGTTTTTGTGTGTCTGTAAATATAAAACATTGTTAAAAAGTCAGTTTTATAGTCCAACCAATTACGCCAACCATTACTCAAATATTCAAAATTGTCAGAGGGGGATTTAGATTATCTAAATCCCCCCCATAGTAATTCATAATAATAATAATATCTAGTTATTTTTACTACGAAATAATAAACAGGACAGCAAAAATATAAAGAAATACTTTATTTCTTTATTTTTTTATTTTTGCATAATTGCAATTTCATAGCATGATAGTGCTTTGTTTTATTTTTTTTTTTTAATTTTCTTATTGTTTAATTATTTGTTTTAAAGTTATTATTTTTTTTTGTTTAATTTAATTATTTCTAATTAATTGTATTTTAATAAAACTGTTTTATTAAAATATATTTGAAAAGCATTATTAATTTTTAAAACAAATCTTTATAAATTGCAAAATAATAATAATACTAATTTTTAATTAACAATAAAATAGTAATTATAACATTTAATTAGTAAAAACAATAAGTATTAAATGAATTATAAATTATATGAACAATTTAATTAAAAATGATGACCGCCTAAGGGCGCGAGCACAATACTTGATTAACGAATTCATCCAGGATATTTTCAAGATTAATACATTGTCCAATTTAGGTTTGAATTGGTTCAGTGTTTTGGACATTATCGGACACAACTTTTGCATGATTTGCTTTTGTGCGTCTCTGTAAACTGTAAACAAAATACAAGATCAACATACTCCATTAACGAACTCCAACTCATCCAAGGTACTTGCAAGATCAATAGACTGTCCCAATTATGCTCGAATTGAATCAGTATTTGGGACGTTATTGTGATGACATAATTTGCATTATAGATATACATAAAATCGAAGTGATTGCAATAGATGATTTCTAAAGAAATCAACTTAAGAATCTTAATATTAATATACTTCCGAACAATTATTTCATACTTAAATTAAAAATTAAGGGAGTGGATTAAAAACGTCTCTTTTTAAATTTATATTGGAAAGGAGGGAGGGCGCAAAATTCACGGTTGCTCCGGGTGCAAAAAATCATAGTTTCGGCCCTGAAGGAACATTGTGTGTCTGACAAAAATGCTGCCATCTGTTATCGAAAGAAAAAGATAAAATCCAGATTTTCCAGTATATTAAATAATGATAATAATAATTATTTATTTGATTCTTTTTTTTTTTTTTTTTACTTTTTTTTAAACTATTAAATTACTCCTGAAAGATGTCCTCCAATCTATTATTCAGGAAACATCGTAAGCTTTATTTTTCTGTTTTTTTTTTTGTTAAAAGAAAATATTTTCTTATTCATTTGTTTAAAACTCAAAAGGTAATTTTTGGTCTATTTTTTTTTTCTTTTTTTTTTACGTTTCGTTTCTTCTAGTACTTGTGCTCCTCAATCAGGGTATTGATATCAAATATATTTGATCATTCAAATGAGGGGAAAAAATATTTAAAACTAGATAAAAATTTTAAGTAGAAAGAGATAAATTAATTAAGTTAAGGTAGCTGGTCTCAGTTAAAGAGGGAAGGGTTAGGGTTCAAGGAGGAAGTAGAAACAAAAAAAAATAGAAAAACGAGAAAACTGTTTAGAAATTATGAAAAATATACATCAATAGTTTAGTTCTATTGTTAATGTACTTAAAATTCTAATTACATCACTAACATAATTACAATGTTACTGATGTTATATCTTCTATATAGCATGTGTTTTATCCTCTGTAGCAGACAACTGATCAGCCGACAACTTATCTGTAGCCCGCAAAGCCTTTGGCAATTTACCTGTGTTTAATTTAGTTGTTAGAACACGGATTTTGAAAATACACTTTGCAAGAACACACTTGCAACAATCGTGGTCTTAGAGATGGCAAACATCAGAAAGATATGTATATCAGTATTACCAGTTTGACGGGCTTTTTTTTATTATTCAGAATGCTGCCACTATTTTTGAATAGTAAAATGTCTTATTTATTATGTCATGGTAGCATTCTAAATTAAAATTTCCTGCTCATCTGGCAACAATGATGTATATAGACAGATATAACTCAATTTTAACACGAACAAAATGTGGATACAAAGATTACCAATTGGATCGTAGCAAAACGCGATATCTTGAGTCTGAAAATTTGAAGATTCGTAAATTTTAAAAGTATTTTATTTATATTTTTTATTTGTTTATGTTGAAACTAATACATCATTTTACTACTCTCTTCAATTTTACACGGCTTTACAAAATAATATGCTGTATTTATTAAATACTAAGAAATGCATTATAAAATTAATAAAATTCGGCGCTAATTAAGAATAGTCAAATTTTTTTTTAAATCAAAATATAAAATTAAATAGCTTTAAATGAGTTGCTTTGAAAGTGGCACAAATTATCACTTTTGTCCTTGACATAAAAGCTCCGAATATGCGATCTAGGCTCTTTACTTGGGCTTTAGTCGAACATATAAATTTTGTATTTAAGCTCTATAGTTATTTTCATTACTTAGGTTAATAATTGAGTGCGATATTCTTGAAATACTACGTGAACTTTCTTTACTTTTTTATTGATATACACACATTTTATTGACTGACTCTCATATATCCCAGGATTTATAAAAAAAAAAATCTTAAAGTTCTTTACCGTATGAATAAATATGATAAACTGAAGATGGACATCGCATATTTTTTAAGGTTATTTACAACATAATTATATTCAAAGAAAAACTGAAATTTTATGTTTGATGTGTAGACACTATTGGAATTTGGAAAGAATGTAACATTAAGAGGTGCTACAGTACAATAGTAAAAAGTATAAAGAAATCTTAAAAAATCTGGCTAAAAATCGAAGAGAGAAACTGTCAGAATTGAAACTGATGCTTCTTAAAAGACAATCAAACTGCTTTCACCTAACATATTGAATGAAATACATTTGCTTTACAATACAGTTTGCTTTAAAAAACTAATTATTGTCTTTACTACATTAAATGTCTCGCGATTCGAAATCACTCAAAACGAAATTGAAGAAATGTTGTCTAGAGCAGTTACAGAAATTTGAAAATACTATAAGCATAAGTACCATTGTCAGTATAGATGATTTGATTTCTAAAAACCGGATATGTGCTTAAAAACTTATAGTGCTTATAGATTATATTCGTACGTCCATGCTTAGTAATCGTCAATCTAGAAAATACCTTGGAAATATGAATATGAAGATAAACAGATCTACCATCCTATACGAAATTTGACGGCTTTCAACTATAAAGTTTTAACTGTTAGTTTCGAACTCTTAAAAAATTTTACAATTTTCATTTTATATCGACAAATTATGAATAGTGATTAATAAAACTCAACCAATAAAGACAAAGTATTTGGAGTTTTCAATTGAAATTACAAAGCACCTGAGTGAACTTCAACTTCAAGGTAAATTTCATAATGCTATCTTGTTATTTAATAGTATTAGCGTTTTCAAATATAATTTATTTCTTTAATAAAAATATTTTTAAAAAGTAAATGTATTTCAATTTAAATGTTGCCAGGCATTATTACAAAAATCATCGAAATAGAATTTTTTAGAATATACTAAAAATATATACAAGAAGGAATTAAAAGAAAATATTTTTTGAATTTCAAGAAATATGATTATCAGTTTAATCTTACTTCAACTCTAATCATCTATGTTGAAATTATGCTTCAGAATTCCTTACTATAGTTAATAAAAAAAAAACAGCGAGGTTTCATATTAAAGCGAAAATATATGGATATGGGGTTTCAAAATTTCTGTAATTATTCATCAATCGACAGATTTTTTAAAGTATAGTGTGCAATTAGGCATATTTTATCTATGTTCGGTAGCGCAATTTTATACGACATCTGTATAGCTGCCAACTTTTTGATTTTTTTCAACCTGTTTTTCAATCGCTTAAAGTTTCCCAAAATTTACTTCCTAGTTGTAACATCTTTTCGTTGTTAATGTGTGGAATTGTTAATTTTGGTGAACTTAGGACTTTTTTTAAATAAAAAAGGAATGAAATACAACTAGATATAAACATATATATCTAGCTATAGACTAACTAGACATAAACATACATATCTGGTTATAGACTAGCTAGATATATATGACTACCTCTAGCTATAGCTAGTGATAGACATATTCTTTCACTACCTGTGAGAAAATTTACTCGGAAAAATAATAACTTTCTATTCCGTGAAGCTTTACAATAACACCAAGAACGGCCGTAATTCTGTGGACTTATCTTCTGAAAGTATATTTTACAAAAATTAGCCAATCCATGCCTGTATGTTCATTTTTATTGCCATCAGAAGCTTTTGCTGTGTATAAGATTAGCATTTTTTAGATAAGGTGGTCAATAATTTTTACGGAGGAAACTATAATGTTTATATTGTTTTGCACACTTCCCTCTTACAAGAAGTCCTCTCCCCTGAACAAATATCCGAATGCAAGTCTCTTGCTCTAAAATCATATAAAAAAGCTGTTTAAATCCAAGTCTCTTCCTTATGATTTTCTCCACATCTGTTGCAACTATTTTCCTGAAGGACTGTTAACACATTTTTTTTCAAACCCTTATAGTCTACGTTTTCTCATAATCGCGCAATATGGGTCCACCAAAAGTCATAACGGAAAAGAAATTGGTTCGAGTGTTTTTTAAAATGCGCCAGTTCTAATGGAGGCAAAATAGCCACTTCAGATTTTTTAAATTATTCTATTAATCATTAATAATTAATATTAAAAAATATATAATTCAATATGTTTATAAAATTTGTGCTTTGCTTTTACAAAATATCACAAAAAGCCAAAAGTAGTGAAATGCAGTAGATGATTTCGTATCGAAAAATAATAATATCGAAAAATAGTATTTATAAAGAAATCGTCTATTATTTTAAATTGTGTACTTTTCTTCTTTCATCAATTAGAATTGAAAATATAGCCCGCAAATTCAAAGTTTCTTCTTAACTGTATATATATTTTTACATTGCATGATTTTAAAAATTATTATTATGGGATGTGAAACTAAAAACACAAACAATAGAACTCATGAGTCATCTCGAATAAAAGGAACTTTGATTTTACTCAGCAGTGATCCCTAAGCTCTATTCAACATCGATCCTTTCAGTACTTTCATTATTCACCTACAAACTGAAAAAAATTCCTTGATCTCTCTCTTCTTTTATTATTGCATGAATCTCTTAATTTTCAACGTAGTTGCCGATAGATAGCATATATCTTTCTTTAAAAATTAGTCCCAACTCAAAATTAAAAGATTTTCAATGTGGAAGTTTGACGATTTTATGTTATTTTTCCTGATTATTTTATTTCATTAGCATAGCATATTAAAGTTTAATAGTTTGAAATGAAAAAAGATATCAGTTATCTGTTAATGTTATTTGATTTATTGTTAATACATTTACGAAATGCAGCCCCTTTTGTTAAAGTCTTTTAAGGTATCCTATTACGTTTAATTCCCATTTTTTAAATATATTAAACATGAGTATAATACTGATTGTTTCAAATAAATGAGTATATAAAAAGAAAATTGCATTTGTTGAAGAAATTATTTTGACTCAATTTCTGTTTAATTTTTATAATTTTACGGAAAAGTAATGCAACATTTGATATTTACCAAAAATGTCCTCACAACAAAAATAATGATAGTTTACTATTATTTTGTATAAATATACAAGTTGAGTTACCGTAATTTCCGGTGTATAAGCCGCGGCTCGAATAAATCCGTTTCGGACCGGAAATTGTTTTTAATGATATGTAACGTGTTACAACTTGACACCTATTTCTATTAATTTCTATAAAAATAATTCTGGTTTGAAACAGACTTAAATTACCCGCGGCTTATACACCGGAAATTACGGTACTAAGAATACAATGAACAACAATGTAAGCCATAAAATAAAAATATCCAGAGATATACTCACTCAAATTATCATTTTGATTATTTTCCATATATTTTCTCTATGTTAGTTATAAAAATAGCTGTAAAACTTCAGGAAATCCTCAGATATTTAAACTGATATTTCATTACATTCACAGCATTACATAAATTGCAGGCAATAAGTCTTATATATATATAATCATAATTTTAGGAAATAGAACATTTTTTGTAGCTGATTGTTCATAAAAATCATGTTTTTCAGAAAAGGCACTTAACTCTACAATTCACCTTTTTTTTTGTTCAGATAAATATATATGGTTTCACTTATGCTCTATACAGTGGTACAAATAACAAAAAATAAATCAAACATAATGATTTCAGCTACAAAATAATTTTTTATTACGTTCCTTATGTGGCACACTGTGCATTATCACTCCTATTTGATATCATATAGAAATAATTAATCATATCAAGTACTTTAAATTTTACTTTCTACAAATGTGTAATTATTTTTTTACGTTTTATTTTTTACCTTAAAAATATTCGATACATATTTTTTTTTCAATTAAACGTTCGTGGTTGTCGTGGATAACTTCTTTCGTTGTTTGTTGCGTAGTATATTTTGGATTATATTTTATTAACAATGGCGATTCACTATATTTGTACAAGACTACGATATTTCTAATAGATTGCTATAGATTTCGTAGTAAATTGCATTTAATTTTACATCTCACAGTGACGATGTTAAACTTCAAATGCTTTTTTCCCATTTCGCCTTTATTCTTGTTATATTATATTGTTGATATATTTTATATTCACCTAGATTTCGCCTATAATCTTTCACTTGAATCTTGAAAGATTACAACCAGTCGGCAAAGAGATGGGTTTCGAGGATTTTAAACAGAAAGGAAGCAACTACCGAGACGTTCTCCCTTGAGAAGATTTCCACAGTTCTGTTATTTGAGAAAAAAAATTATTTTACAAATAATTTTGATACTTCAACTCATTGTGGATTATCTATATGAGTTTATCATTATCTATATCTTATGATAAATACATTATAATTATTTTTTTGTAATTCGTCTCTTAAAAGATGAGCATAATTCCTACTGGATTTTGCACATCATTGAACAGAAAAAATTCAGTAGACGAATACTTTTGACACACTATAATATTTCAAGGATAAAATAAGACCCCTATCATGGCCAAAAAGCGGGTAAAAATCCGCAATTTGATTTATAAAAGCTATATAATTTAGTCATTATTTTTATGATGTGTTGCGTAGAACATTATAAAGATGAGAATAGTGCAATAATAAATAGGTCTAATAATGCATAGTAAACAAAAATAAAATTAATTCATAATGGGTCAAAAACTCCGATCAATATAGTAATAGAAAAAAACTGCGGAACATTTGAATCTACATATATCTTTAAAAATAACAAAATTATAGGGTTTAAAATTACGCCAGTTGTAACATCACATATTTCAGATAAAGTGAGCTTTCTTGTTTCATCATTTATCAAAATCAAATAACAGAAAAACTTTTGGGTAAAATAAAAGTTCTTTATAATATTTCGGGGAAAAAGAGAAATATTACAACTAACATGTAATTTCTGTTAATAAATAACTGATTAACTGTAAATATCAATCGTCTGATCTATTGGTTGATAATTTGTTTATAAAAGCTTTATATGAATACAGACATACGTCATTTGGAGAGAAATGCCAAGTTGTATGAACTAATAAGAGAAATTTTCAAATACCAATAATAATCGCAAAACGGATACACTGCTTAGAATTTTTGAGGCGTATAGCACCACTATTCCAGATTAGAAATCTTTACCTAATATTTTTTCTTCAGATTAAAAAACTTTCTGCATTTAATCGCAGAATTTGTATTATTTTTCTGTGGTTCAATGAGGCGAGAAATTCTATTCGAAAATTGTGATAGAACTGTACGCACCTTGTAATCGATGTAACATAACTTTCATTTTTGTAATTTTAGCAATATTGCTTTTGCACTCTTTTTAACATTGCGATGATAGCAACATTTTTAATAGAGTTTTTTTAATATTGGAGTTTTTTGCACGTCATACCTACAATAAGATCCATGCAATAAAGTATAACTAAAAGACATTCTTTACAAAACGTAACTTTTCAATGTAGAATCGAAAATACGTTATTTACGTTACATATGGAATAAAATCGTCATAAATAATTTTATTAGTATTGGTTTTTAAAAACAATTCTAAATAGATATTGCAAAATTTTTGATAACTCTTTATTAAAATTTATCTTTGGCTTGGAAAATAAA
Organism: Maratus michaelseni; assembly: GCA_963931845.1. Lineage (NCBI taxonomy): Eukaryota > Metazoa > Arthropoda > Arachnida > Araneae > Salticidae > Maratus > Maratus michaelseni. The sequence goes on from OZ007586.1 coordinate 299,916,627, forward strand.
ATGTATTAAACCGTTCTTATAACGATTTTTACGCATAATAAAAAATGTTTGGAATAAAAATCTGAAAATCTCATTGATCAAAATTCCTTTTTAAGTATTATTACATATAAGTCTTATATATAAGTAAAGGAGGTTCTTTGGGTTAAAATTTGGTATTATATTAATTGGTTATTATTATTATTTTAAATATGAAAAGAAAATTATATTTGGGATACTGAATTGTCATCTAATATAAAAAGGTAACGTGAAAAAAACGTATGAGTAAAATATGAAAAAGGGAAAATTTTACATGAATAAAGACATAAGGAAATGCCAAGTTCTTTTACTAAGAAATTTTTTTTCAAAAACCAATAGCAACCGCAAGGTGCATACACTCTTCTTTACATAATAGAAAATTATGAAACATTAATTATCATAATTTAAAAATATAGCGTAAAGTTTTAATATTGAGAAATGTTTCTAGTTTATGTGCATTTTAGATTTTTAGATATAACTTTTTTAAGCTATTTTGTTTGCAATTAATAAACAAACATTGTACTTATGACATTTTGTACGTATCCATGCATACAGACAAATTAAAGAAACTAAAATGCAAATTAAGGTTTTTTTAACTTTAAAAAATAGCTTTGAATTTATCCAATATTATGCCAGTATTTGCCTAGATCGTGAATAATTAATTCTGTCTGTCCATGGACATGCGTGCCCATTGAAATGTACCTTTTTTGGAGAACCCCTATACGCATCCAGCGTATTTTTGATGCGTGTAGGCATTCATGATTATTTTAATTATAAGGATTCATGATTATGATTATTTCAATATGCGGAATACTCAGATGATTTAAATATTATCCTCTTTCTTTCTTTCTTTCTTTTTTTAGGAATTGCGGCATAAGTGTGAAGAATATGCAACAGCTCTTTTGGACCATACTCGTACTTCTTACGAGCTAGAAGTTATGTTGAATTATGATCCAAACGGACCAGCCTATGTTAAAGGAGAAACAATGAAACTAGAAAGACTAAAATTAGCTATACTCTGTAATCAAAAGTCGGTAAGTTAGGTGTATCAAGTGATTATTTTTAGAACGTTAATTATTTTCGTTTATTCTGTAATTCAAATACTTTTCATTGAATTTAATTAAGCATTGAATTTTATTTTATTTTAAAAATTTCACTAAATTTAAAATACCAAAAAAAAATTAGATTTTATGAAAAAATATAATGGTTTTTCCCTTATGCTTAGTTTAGTGACAGTTTTTTTAACTTAAAAAGTAATTTTAAATTATCCCCCTGGGATATTGACGGATTTTAAAATGCAAGTGACATATAAACATAGTCAGTCTGTTCTCTTAAAAAAAAATCAGCATACTTACCTCTCCTTATAAAATCCATGACTGTGTAATTTAAAAGTTAAGTACAGGGTGATTATAAAAAAACTATCCCGATATATGAGCCCCTAACTATCATACCGTTCACAGAAAGTGAATGAAACTTAGGTTTAAAGTATTTTGAGGTATGCGCTCAAGAATCATATGAAAAACAACAGTTAACTTCTAACAGTTACGGTTACAGTGACAAAATTTCGAAAATTTCAAATGGCAACACCTACTTTTTTTATTGGCATGTGATCTTCATAGTGAAAAACCATAAAAAGCGTTGGAACGGTACCTGTAGCACGAACATCGCCGGCGCTAGACAGACTAAGAAGAATAGTGAAAACAACCAATAAGGAAAGAGAAGCAACAGAAAACAAAACATTTTATTGTGTTTCATACATTTTCCATTTTAGACACGACGACACTTTACATGCGGCAGATGGTGGATAGCACTGAACAATAAAATGTTTTACTTTCTGCTGCTTCTCTGTCCTTTATTGGTTGTTTTCACTTTTCGTCTTAGTCTGTCTAGCGCTGGCGATTTTCGTGCTACAGGTACCGTTCCAACGCTTTTTATGGTTTTTCACTACGAAGATCACATTCCAATAAAAAAAAGTAGGTGTTGCCATTTGAAATTTTCGAAATTTTGTCACTGTAACCGTAATTGTTAGAATTTAACTGTTGTTTTTCACGTGATTCTTGAGCGCATTCCTCAAAATACTTTAGGCCAGAATTTCATTCAGTTTCTGTGAACGGTATGACAGATATATCGGGATAGTTTTTTATAATCACCCTGTATATAGATTAGAAAAATTGAACCAATAGTGATATCTAGATAATTCTGCATGTCGCTTAAACTGAAATTGCATTTAAATTTTCTTAACATTCAGTACTTTGCTTATAATGGAACTTTTAATTGTGCATCAAATTTAAAACCAAGTATTAACGAAAACTCTAATGACCTCTGAAAAGAATCACTTTTATTAATATTATAGGGGAGAGTACCCGAATTTGGACCTCTTCACATATTTTCAGGTGTAACTCACTTCATTTTTGGAATATCAACAAAATATCACTACACGTGGTCAATCTATTCATCTACTAACTAAATAAATCTTTAGAATAATTTATTTTTGAAAATCTTAAGTTTTATTTTAATTTGAAAAATTTGCTAAAAGTGGTCCAAATTCAGCAACTGGTCACCTAAGTTGGACGCCCAGTCTCTTAATTTGGACCAAACAATATTAGGCTGTTTTAATGAGTAGGGAATATAACTAATTTTATTAAAAGCAAAGTTTGCGATTAATGAAACAATCAAACAAATAAACAGGAATGAAATACAGTCAAACCTCGTTATACCGCCATTATCCGTTCGAGAAATTTTTGGCGCTGAAACGAGTTTGGCGGTATATCGAATTACAATACAATAAAAATTAATTTTCATACTATTATACTATTATTATTATTATTATTATAAAAATAAATATCATAATGCCTTTTTATTAAATTATCCAATAGTATATAGTATATTATAATAGTATAAATTAATATAATGTAATTAATATACAAAATATAATTAATGCTACATCATTCAAAATTATCCAATTAATGTATGAAATTAACATGCACTTACCTCTTTATATAATCAATTTTAGATAAAGTAGATAATTATGCACATAACAGACACACACATACATTAAATCTCACACTGCATTTTATTTTACTTTAATTATCTTTTACAGGAAAATATTTTAAAATGCTAGTTTGAGTTTTCCTTTCAATATTGATTTTTTCAATATATTTTTCTACAACTAAAAGATTGTTCATCATTTTTTTATCAGTTGCATGTTTTTCTAAGAAAATTCTTATTTTCCCAATGCAATTTTTAACTTCATCAGATGTAATATGCGGCGTTTCAGCTTCTTCAGATTCGCTGTCAGATGAATTTTCATTTTCATTTTGATTGGCAACAATTTCTTCGATTGTCAAATCTTCAACTGTTGAAACACTTTTGTCTATAGTAATGTACTCAATTGCCGATAGAGGATGCTCAATATCTGTTAATTTGTGTATTTCGTCTTGTAGTTCCTGAAGTGCTGTACTATTTTGTTTTTTAGTTGATCCTTCAGGTTTAATCAATCCAGTATGTTTCCAGCAGTTAACAATAGTTTCTGATGAAATTTCATCCCATGCTTTTTTTATCATGCGAATAGCATCATTGGAGAAAAATCATCTTTACTGATTTTTTCAATGATATGGCGGACGTGATACTTTCGATAATGAGCTTTGAATGAGTTTATTATACCCGCATCCAAAGGTTTCAAAAATCCAGTGCAGTCAGGAGGTAAAAATTCAATGCGGATATTGCTCATTAGATATGCTTTGTGACAAGGGGCATTATCCAAAATCAATAAAATATGGCGTTTGCTTCTTTTCATTTCTATGTTGAAATTCGCTAACCATTTTTGAAATAATGCTGAAGTCATCCACCCTTTGTTATTATTCTCATAATCTACATAAAGAGCAGGATTAAAAATTTTAAAACATCATGGCTTAGTTGATTTTCCAATCACTGTCATAGTTCTTTTATCAGATCCATCACTATTCGTACAGAACACAAGAGACACACGATCTTTTTTTTTTTAATCCTTTAGCAGGCCCACTCGAAATTGTTCTATCTGGTTGCAAGCGGAAAAAAAGCCACTTTCATCCATATTGTAAACGTCCTCTGGTTTATATTCTAAAATCAGCGCACTCAGTTTTTTGCGACCATTTGACACAATATCTTCGTCAACACCTGCAGTTTCATCACTTCGTATGTACTGAGAGAATCCTCGTCGCTTTTTAAATCTGTTCAACGAGCCACTACTGTATTCGAAATCTGTAATATTCATTTGCTGGCCAAGGACTTTTACCTGCTCTCTGATGACATCTCCGTTGATGGTAGCAATTTTAGCACTCATTTGTTGTATCCATGTGCAAAGGGCATCCTCTATGTCTTCATGTTTCGCTGTTTTCAGTCTTTTTACAGATGATTGCAGTTCGTTGGTGTTAATCCATTTTTCTGTATTCATCAAAATGTCTCCGATGCAGCGCCTGCTAACAGGCTTTTTCCAGAGTGTAGAGAAATGACTGGAGATGTGTTGCTGCGATACATTCACATTTCTTTCTTTATATTCACAAATTTCCCGCTTTTCCGAAATTGATAAAACTGCTCTTTTCGCCATAATGAGTTAAAATAAAGAGACAGGATGATATTTTACAGATTTAGCTGGTGAATTCTTCGATGTTTCAATCAACGTCTGACCAAAATTTTGAACGAGAGATTTTGCATTGCACACCGTTTTCTTTCTAGAAATCGACATAAAGTACAGGGAGAAGTTCTTTTTTACATTGTTCTCACCTGAGAGAGGAGAGACCCTTTCAGCCAATGGCGTGCCACGCCTTGTTTTCTCCCCACTCCAGAAGTGCATCGGATCACGTGACTCGCCAGTCTGAATCAGAACTTTCACTTGCTCGGCACCCCAGCGGGAGTTATTTTTCTTCTCCCAATGACAGGTAGAAATGGGTAGTAGGTGTTGAGAACAATACGAATTCTTTGCTATTCAATAAAGTTTGAATTGAGCTTGAAAACATCTAGACACATGAAAAGGAAGTGCCCTTTGAAATTCTAACAAAAAAATTTAAAAAGAAAGATATGCAAAGAAAATACAGTAATTTCTAGACATTTTTTTTTTGGCGGTATATCGAGTTGGCGCTTTAACGGATACATTACATTGAAATTCCTATTTGGCAAATTTGTTCATAGGCGCAATTGGCGGTTAAACGGAATTGGCGCTATTTCGAGATGGCACTAAATCGGGGTTTGACTATTGAAATCAAATGTTTGAAAGTATGATTAATTGATTTAAATCAAAATGTATTCAAAATATAAATCAAAGTTATAAGTAATTAAGAATAGAAATTATGGAACTAATTGCCAATTACTTGAATATCATGTAAGAAGTAATGCAAGGCTTATACATGAACTTCTTTTGTTCAGCTTTTATTCCAACACACACAACACATGGAACCATATTTGGCAATCTGAACACTGAATCATTTCTGCTATTTTATTTTTCTTACAAATTAGGCAAAACCAACCATCACTGTTTTGATTTTTCCTTTTAGATTCTGGAATCATTAGACTTTTTTTTTTTTTGCAACAGAAGTTTTTTCTACCTTATTTCTGTAGTTATTCCTTTCCATGATTTTCTTTCCAATTGAATTACGCCTATTTTTTAAAACTTAATGTTCCAATTGCTTTTGTACTTTGAGAGCTTCCTTTTTGTCGTTTTTGTTTATTTTTATTTATTTTTATTATTCATTTCAAAATTTACTTTATATGGCGAAGATGTTAACACAACTGTTTTTTGGCTCCCTCTGAACTTTGACTTAACTAATTTTGGCAAGGGAGATAACATTTCCAATGATTCTTTGGCTTTTTGGGAGGTTTTGTAGCTGCAGCCTTCTTGCGGGTCAATCTCTTCACAACTTACTCTTTCCTTTACGTTTAATCTTTCAAATTTATGATCGTATATCTGATCCAATTTAAGTAACTTAAATTGGTTCAATTAAGGAAACTATTTTTTAAAATAGATATTATCAAGGCTAAGAACAAAAACGAAAACAAACAAATCCGCGTGAAAAATATGCGCAATAAACACATGAATTTAGATATATATATGGAAACATAACAACATACCATAGTTTTAAAGTATTCTCTTACGTTTAGTAGGAAAAATTTAGATAAAAACAGCTAATTTTAGGTTTTTTAAAATTGTATGAAAACAGCACGTGGAAGGCGGGTGCTTCTTCTAATCATAAATGACGTCATTCTGATGAGTAGGATTTCAGCGGTAGATGGCGTCTTTTTCTGTAATTAACGGCAGAATTACAGCGGTCCATTTAAAACCTCGGTCTAAATATGACTACTCTCCCCTTGTTTCGCAAGAAATAATTAATTGGTAGGGTCAATTGCGCTAATTTGAGACAGACAAAAATGGGGCTAATGTGAGACGCACATAAAAAAGGTATCAATTTTTATAGTAATAAAATTCACTTTGTATTTATTTTATAAATCATTTTACTTATATCCATTACGGATACATTCAAATTTAAAAAGAATTATCCCCCCCTCCCCAAAAACAAAAAACGATTTATAAGGGTACTTTTTTTATGACAAAAACTTTCTGTCAGACTTCAAAATGTTTTATGTGCAACTCTTAAATAAACACGTAGGTAGATCCTTCTAATAGGCATTTCTTCAGTAAAAATGGTGAATCCTTTTAACTTTTAAATTGTTTAATTTGTTTAACGTAACCTGAGTGATAAACAATCAGACTAAGAGGGCTAATGTGAGGCATTGTCTGGGGCTAATATGAGACACTGCTTGGGGCTGTAATAATACTATTCTGTCATACAGCTTGAAATATCTAACACTGAACTTTTTGTTTTCTTATGTTAGTTATGTTTTTTTCTAATCCTAATAGTATATCCTTCAATGTTCGTAACAGATCAGATTTTTAATCGAATGATTTCAAATTCTAGCTAGTTGATTTTACAACTTAGCTTTACACCCCATGCTAAAAGAGACATCAAAGGTCTGTGTATGATTAAACGTTGCAAATGGTGTGTAATTACAAAACGAAAGGAAGTAGGACAGTTAATTCACAAAGAATTTTAGATGAAGCCCAAATAGAGGATATTCAATGGCGAATCATCCTGCTGGTTAGCTAAAAATCGTAAAATAGATAGATTATTTGTGTCGTAAAACTATTTAGATGCAAAGCTGTTCCCATTCTGCATCTCCTATCGGAATTTCTGTGAGCGAAGAATCACCAGTTTTTCCAAGTTCTTTTGCGATGTTGCTTCTACAGATAATAAAGAAAAGTGCTGCTAGAAAATGAAAAGATAGTTCAAAAGTAATTACAAGTGAAGAGTGGATAGGTGGAGAGAAAAATTAAGAAGAAAAAATGAGGAAGAAAAATCAAAACAAAAGAACTTAAATCCAAGTGCAGTAAAGGAAAGGAGCCAAATAAGGGAAGTAAAACTAAAAAAACTCGAAAGGAAGACAAATCAAATTATGATACAATAAAAGGAAAAGAATATACAAGTGTTGAAAACTGTAAAGGAGAAAGTAAAGATGCAAGGGATTGAACAAGCACAGAAGTCATTACCCAAATAGCACGTTTGATACCGGTAGACTAAAGTGAAAATGAAGAAGTTTAAAAACTAATAAAAAAGATGAAAAAGAAGAATAACTCACAGATTTCATTGCAAATGCCACATGGGAATAAAATGATCTAGTTGTATATGACACACCAATATTTCAAAAGCATATTATAAAAATAACTTTTGTTTTAGCTGACGTTAAACGTGGAGTTAGGAAGTCTACTCACTATAACTACGTTTGTCTCAAAAAGGAAGTAGATAAAGATGAAGGAGAGGCAACAGTCCAAGGTCTGGGGTGTTCTGCGATCGATCTGTTGGTTGATCTCGTGTTTAAAGGAAATAATATCTCTGCAGTGGACATTGCGGATAGTGTTACTGTTCCGCCTTTCTCCGAAACAACATTAAAAATCAGAATAAGTACTTGTAATTTTCCTGGTTGGTTAAATTTTAATGAAAAATGAAAAACCCTATCGGTCAAGATCGTAGACTATATTTCTTATTTTATTTTTTTAATAACGTGTATTATACCATTACAATTTACTTCTAAAATAGTTTCTAATATAGTTTAAGTGTTGCAGGTAATTTTCGTCTAAGGTTTTTACCCTAAATTATCCTTTAATAAATTAGAGAGCGAGTTTATCGCAATCGGTTTTCATCAGTACTCTAGTGAACGCCGGAAAGATTCAGGCAAAATGAATAATACAGTGGAAACATCAGATCCGGGGCAACATTGTTACAGGCCTCTCATTTTCTTAGTTCTTACAACCACTCAAATATAATGGTTCTTACTTAACCCGATGAACGTCTCATATGGGGTTATACATCAAGCAGGGCGGTCGCTCTGCCAAGCCAAAGTTAAAAAAAAAAAAACGCCACACAAACAACGCCAAGAACTGAACTAGACCGCTACTGCTTATTTACAGGAATCAACTTCGCAATGTTAAATCGACAAAACATGCCAGATTAAAATATCAAATATATAATAAACCAAGCGTCGCCGAAATAAAAAACGAAAACTAGAAGAATCTAATGAAGAATTTCTTAAATTTAAGACCAAACTCATCTTCATAAGTGATTTATAAACAGAGATATAGATTTTTTTTTAAAACGTCGAGTTACTTAAAATGATCACTTTTTTCTTCGTCAAACTTTTTTTTTCAAACAACCTACAGACCTTAATATTCGGCAGAATAAAAAAAGGATTGCATTTTTGGACAAGTAATTACATAATCTATGTGCTTTTATAAAATTCAGTGTAAAAAAATATTATTTTCTATCCTTAATTAGCAAAAAACTGTTAATTAACTTGGCGATTAAAAAATTATGCCAAAACAGAGATAAAACCCGCCAACGACCATGTACCATCTGTATTAAAATAGCACAAATCAGTTACAGGTTATAATATAACCACATCAAATTTCATCTGCAAGTCAGCCATTTTCTTCTGAAGATATTTTTTTTTTAAATAAAACTTCACAATTATAAGAACACATATTTTATCAAATAATTAAATATGACTGCAAACTGTGGCAGATGATTGTTTCTAACATGAGTAAGTATGAGAAATTGCCGGTTACGAATATGGATCTGGGTAGCTCAGTCGCAGAGCGTCGGCATGGTACGCATAAGATCCCAGGTTCGAGTCCAGGCCCAGGTCAATTTTTCACTCATGTTTGTTTAGTGTATTTAATTGTCTGATAAAATGCGTGTTCTTTTAAATATTGTAAAATAAAGTAATCAGACGTAGTGTTTATGCTTTAAAAATATTTTAAATATATAATTTACGTTTTTAGAAAGATCTTTAAAAATAAATTAGTTTTTGAGGGAAAATGTACCTTCTAAAATGTATACATTAAGAGTTATCGCCATTTAAAATTTCTTTCCAAACGTAAACAAAAATTTTGAAATGAATTAAATGTGATTCATTTATTTCTAAAAATAAAAAAACACGGTAAAGGACAGGCATTTCGTTCGCAGGAATACCTTTCACGTCATCTACTATATATACGAGGCTAGCGAAAAAGAAAGGCTACCGCGGTGCTTTACGCGTATCTTTTTACAGACCGCGGGATTCACGTGAGGCTCGAATCCACCAATGCAGGTGTACGAAAAGAGCATCACGTCACTCTAGCGGTCTGTAAAAAAAAGATAAGTGGAATGCATCGCGGTAGCCTGTCTTTTTCGTTAGCCTCGCTATATATATAAAACACAAACGGAAATTTCGTTCCGTTCCTTTATAACTCGAGATCTGCTGAATGGAATTTGATGGAACTTGCACTGTTCGAGAGATAATTTTTCAGGGAAGGTTTTAGTATGTAACACAACGTTCTACGTATAATAGCTATCGAATTATGATAGAAAGTTCTGTTATTTTGGCCGAAAAGGTTACCATTGCTAATTTTTTGGCGATCATTACTGTTGCAGAAAGAAATGAAAAGGCTATACATCTCGAAAAATAAAAGAAAAACTGTTACTAATTTTATTTTTTTTAAAAAAAAAGAAAGAAAGAAAGAAAAAAAAAGAGTTTTGATGAGAGAATATTATAAAACGAAAATATTTAATTTAAACATGATTAGAAATGTTCATAATGCTTAAAACATTATTCAAGGGGCAAGATTTCTATTGAAACAAATTTGGCGATTTATCTTTTGTTTTTGGCGATTTTGATTTTACTTTTGACCCCAAACAATTTGATTTTAAGCCAAAAAGTGTCTTTTTTTGTTGCAGAAAGAATTGAAATGGCTATACATCTGGAAAAATAAAAGAAAAAACTGTTACTAATTTTATTTTTTTTTTTAAAGAATGAAAAGAAAAAAAAGAAAAACAGTTTTGATGAGAGATTTTAGGCCAAAAGGTGTTTTTTTTTTTCAAGTGTACGACTGCATTTTCGCAGTATTTTTTTTTTTTTTGGTACTTTTTGGTTAGCCGGGCGCCAGTGATATATATATATATATATATATATATATATACACACATATATACACATATATCTACACAAATACATGTATATACATATATATATATATATATATATATATATATATATATATATATATATATATATATATATATATATATATATATGTGTGTGTGTGTGTGTGTGTGTGTGTGTGTGTGTGTGTGTGTTCATATATCACTGGTGCCCGGCTAACCGAAAAGTACCTTTTTTATTCAAATGCAAACTATATTAATGGCAATATACTTCTATTTACTTCTACATATATGAAATTTCGTTCCGGCTGCTTATAACTCGAGTTCTGCTGAATGCATTTTCGTAGAACTTAAACTAAGATAATTTTTAAGGGAAGGTTTTAATGTATAACATATCGTTCTACGTAGCTTAGTTATATAATTATTCTGGGAAGTTCTATAATCAGATCAATCCGATTATGAAAGATTATCCTTTTTAAAAGATTTTGCCGAATGTATTTCGATGGAACCTATACTGTTAAATAATTTTCTAGGGAACGTTTTATTGTATAACGTTGCTTAGTTCTAGAATTATAGGGGGAAATTCGAAAATCGGGTGACATTTTTTTTATCAAATATTAGCCTTTTCAATATTTGATTCCGATTATGAAAGATTAGCCTTCTAAAAAAGTTCTACTGAACGGATTTTGATGAGAATTGTATTGTTAGTTAGATGCTATTTCAGAAATGGTGTTAATGTACTATATATTGTCCTACGTTGCTTAGTCCAACAGTTATGTGTGAAGGTTATATAGTCAAGTGAACCCGATTCCGAAATATTAGCCTTTTTGATAGTTTTTACTGGGCGTATTTTTTGCAACTTGCATTGTTAAGTAGATAATTTGTAAGGATTGTTTTAGTATATTTTATATCGTTTTGTTGTTTTAGAATTATGTGGAAAAGTTCAATAATCAGATTATCAAAGATTAGCCTTTATAAAAACTTCTTCTGAATGGAGTTTGTTAGTTAATTTGTTTGCATTGTTATTTCGATAATTTTTAGTGATGGTTTTAGTATGTTGCATATAGTTTTATCATTGTTTAGCAAACCCTAACTGTAAATGACCAAATAAAAGAGTTTGTCCTTAACAGCTAAAATTTTGACTGCACATTAGAAAATATAATAGCGCAATCGCGTCATTTTTCAGTAATGTGGAAGGATATTCCACGTAAATATACAGATTGCTTTCAAATACAAGGTCAAATTAAACGATATATTTCGTTTGATTCAGGGTTCATTTGTAGAAGCCGACCAGCACAGTGGGCGCAGCGGGCGTAGCTTGCTAGTTTTCCTATAAATTAATGAAATCCAGTTGTTAAATTATTTTTGTTTTAGAAGTGAAGATTCCATTTAAATTTATTGTAACAGTACAATGTTTAATTGAATAAAATAAGGTAAATCTAAGAAATTGCTAAGAAATTCCAAACATGCACAGGGCAACGCAAAAAAAATAAAATAATAATAAACAAAAAATAAAAAATAGATAAATAAATAAATAAATAAATAAAAATCAGCTTTCAGAAATTCTAAAAATTGTTCCGCTATTCATATTATGTATCTTCGGGGTCCATCCTCCTACTTTCAGCCCTCCCATCCAAAGGGGGCACTTTTCTAAATTTTGCCGACACCTCTCATGTGATATATCGTTGGAAAAGTCTGTGAACGCTTAATCATAATATGCAGGGGGGGGGGGGGGTATTTTCTAAATTTTGCACATACCCCTCAAGTGATACATCGTTGGAAAGGTCTGTGACCGCTTAATCCTATTATGCGTCTCCGGTGTTCATCCCCTCTTTTGCCCCCCAAGCGCGATTAGCTTTCACCACCAGGGGATGCTTTCCTATATCTGTTCCTACGACTCGGATCACGACGGGGTATGGCTCATTCGACTCGACATCAATAGAGCTTTCCGATTTTAGTTCGTTTTTTCACCACCAGGGGGCACTTTTCTATCTCTGGTTCTATGGGCTAGATCACGACGGGGTACAGTTCATTCGACTCGACATCTATAGCCTTAACGATTTCAGTGCCCGAGGTTCATACAGAACAGATTGCGCTACCTGGTGGTGGAAGATGGAACTTGAGCGTGCGCAGCACGACTGCTATACGGTGCCGAAGGCAGCGGGGACCCGTGTCGGAAGTTAGTTTGGTTAGAGGTTTATACTATTCGATGTGCAAATTAAGGGATTATCCGGTGCCGAAGACAGCGGAGAACTAGGTCGGAGGTTCGTTCGGTTCGAGGTTTATCTTATTCGAGGTTTTACAAGATTCGAGGCCCCGATATAAATTAGGGGTCCGCTAGCGGGCGAAGCCAGCTAGTGCTAATAATAAAAGAGCGTGATATCACGTTTGATTTCAAATGCAGCGCTGACACGCTATGTACGTATTGCATTTTTATTCATTTCATCGATAAGTCAGTGATATTTTTTAACGGGGGATAACAAGTATTATAACAAGCCACATTTAGTATGTTGTTATTAGTTTAATTTAAAAATCTACTGGTATTTCTAGTTAACCTTTTAAACAATGACTGAAAGTAAAATGTAATTTTAAATTATTTCTCATGTTTAGATTATTTAAATTATGTTTATTCTGTTTTAAAAAAAAGAAATGATATCTACAAAAACAACTTTTCAAAAGTAAAAAAAAAGCCAAGCGTAAAAAAAAAAAAAAAAAAAAAAGTTGTGGCTAAAAAATGGTGTGATATCAAATTTCCAAGCTATTATATTACTTTTTTAACTTTTTTCCATTAAATAAGTTATCATATATATAAGTCGAGTGCCTACGTATATGTTAATAGAAATCGTTTTCTCCTGTACTAAATACATCCTAACGAGTTTCTGAAAATTCAATTTTTTTCAAATTATGCATGATGGGCTTGGCGGCCATCTTTTCATATTTCTAAGCACCCAAATTTCTAAAGTAAAAGCGTAATATGTTTGCAATGTAATATGTTTATAACAATTTCGAACTTCAGATTTTAACTACGGACAGATAAATTAGATAAGACTGATATTTTGAGAAATTGATTTTTACTAGTTTGAAATTATTAATTACTGTAAAAAATAAATCATAAGATGAATCTTTAAGATAAGTCATCATTATCTTAAGACACAATTTTCAGATCATACAAATCTATAAATGAAACGCTTAAAATATTTGCTTAAATAACAATTTTGAACTTCGGATTTTAACTACGGATTTGGATGCTTAGAATTTTGTGAATAATATGCAAAGATGGCCGCCAAGCCCATCATGCATAATTTGAAAAAAATTGAATTTTCAGAAACTCGTTAGGATGTATTTAGTACAGGAGAAAACGATTTCTATTAACATATACGTAGGCACTCGACTTATATATATGATAACTTATTTAATGGAAAAAAGTTAAAAAAGTAATATAATAGCTTGGAAATTTGATATCACACCATTTTTTAGCCACAACTTTTTTTTTTTTTTTTACGCTTGGCTTTTTTTTTACTTTTGAAAAGTTGTTTTTGTAGATATTATATATACCGGGTGATTATAATTAAAGTTACGATTTCAAAAATCGATAATTTTAACACTACTGGTTAGAATGACTTGATATTTTAGCAGAACAATCGTGAGGCAATGGAATTTTTTTTGGCGAAGAAAAAAAATAGTTCCAAAATATGTCGATAGATGGCGCTGTCAGAGTAATGTCAGGGGAAAGATAAAAAAATGTATTCGTTAAACACAGGAATGATGTTAGCCAAAAGGAAAAAAAGAGTTCAGGGATTTTCTAAAAATTTATTAGCGAAAAGACAAGAGTACGTGTTTACAGCGACAACAGAAATAATGACAAAAAATGAAAAAAAAAGCTTCATGGAACAAACACCTTACTGATGATTAAGGCATAAGTTGTTCGATATGCCCTCCGCCTTATTCCGCTACTAATTGGAAGCGCAAAACGGCATGCTCCACAACAGATCGGAGGATATCTGTACTGATGCAGTGGGTGTGGTGTGTGATGCTTGCATTCAAGTCGGCTACATTCTGAATCCGCCCGCTGTAAACAACATTCTTCAGGTACCCCCAAAGCCATAAATCACACGGGTAAGTGTATAAGTTAACACGGTGTATAAGTTAAGTGTATAAGTGTATAAGGTGTTAAGTGTATAAGTTAACATAATATAACGCGGGTTTAAGTGTCCGAAACTTCCTGTGCATTTTTATGGCAGCTATGTCTGCGGTGCGTATGTCACGTATAAGTAATTTGCATATCTCCAGACAATATGGACTCTGGCAGCGCCATCCATCGGAACATTTTGGAACTATTTTTTTTCTTCGCCAAACAAAATTCCATTACCTCACGATTGTTCTCCTAAAATATCAAGTCATTCTGACCAGTATTTTTAAAATTATCGATTTTTGAAATCGTAACTTTAATTATAATCACCCGGTATATGGGGTCTCATATTAGCCATTCCGTGGGGCTAATATGAGACAGGATTTTAATTTTTTTACTTTTATTACTTACCCATCATACGTAGTATAGGGTAAGTCTTGTAATCGTTTTGAAAATCGAAAAAATTTTTTTGACGGATTTACACGTTTCAGACACTGGAGATTCCGAAAAACATATTTTTAGAAAAAAATTTTTGCCGTCCGTCTGTGTGTCTGTGTGTGTGTGTGTCTGTAAACGCTCTATCTCCCGAAAAAATTGAGATAGAGACTTGCAATTTGGTATGTACTTAGTATGTAATAATGGGAAGAAGCCTATTTCATTTCAATAACCTCGATTAACCGGAACAATTTTTTTCGGACTCTCGAAATATTCGTTCTGATGAAAGGTATATAAAAATTTTCGAAATTGTTTATTTTAAGAAATGAATATAAAAGACAATAAAAAAACATAAATTTTGAATAAAGCATGAAGTCGATCGGATAATTAGTTGCCGAGATATTTGGAATCCTATTTTCCACACTCTTCGATTTTTCATGACCCTGTATTTCATCCAAATTTCACTTCAAAGATATATTTTAATTGGAAATTTGACGCTTAATCAGATGCAATAAACCGCTAGTTAATAGAATTATTATTTTTGGAGTTATAAGGAAAAACCTCTTTCAAGCAATTCAGTAATCGAGCCTTTAAAGTTTGTGACGTCATCAAGCCACGATTTTATTTGCATTGCAATGCATTTTATAAGTAGTTTACACATTTTTATTTTAATATTTTACATTATGCATATCCATGATGGGTAAGTATTACGGTGGCCCCCAACGACTAGTTTTTATTACAAATAATATTTAATATCCAACAAGAACGAAAAATCATGCGTCAAGCATATAGATTATGTAACACTTTCCAACGCTTCCAAAATAATTTTACAAATCATTACCGTTTAATAAGCTGAAAGATAACATCTAACTAAACAATTTTGAAAACGCACAACATATTTAAAAACGTAATGTCAGGAATTTCCCACATATACAATATTCTGAAAAATATCCGAATACTTTTATTCAGCCCTGTATATGATCTATAGATTTGTATATATACTACATAGGATGCTAAATTTTAGTTTAGTTAGGAAACGCGTAGCACAGTTTAAAATTCTCCTTCTGGAGTTTCTGTCAATAAACAGAAATGTGTTCACGAACTTTTGTGCTGCCCTGTATAGGATCTACAGAATTTATACACACCCAGTAATAGACAAAAAGTGAGTTAAATTTAAAATCGCGTTCAGCAACTTAAAACGCACTTCCAGGAATTATTGTTAACAGACGATCACAGTAGAGAATTCTTTTGTGTGTCCCTGTAAATGAACGATGACTGCTATACACACAATATTCAGTAGTAAGCCTCTTGTCATGCACCTTAGTGATATATATAAATTTCAATGCGTTTAAAATAGTGAAACATTATTTAAATAAACCGCAGACGATTTTTCTCCATAGACGTAATGTAACGGAATTCTTTTGACTGTCCCTGTAAAGTAACTATAAGTGCTATGCACACTCTATTCCATATTAAGCTTCTTGTAATACACCTTAGTGATACATATCAATTACAATGTGTTTGAAATTGTGTAACATCATTAAAATAAACCGCAAATGAGTTTTCCCCATAGACCGTCATGTAACGGAATTATTTTGAGTGTCCCTGTAAAAAAACTATAAGTGCTACACACTTCAGTTGAAATAGGGAACATGCTATAGATGACGACAATACCATATAAAAATTGCAGGGCAATCCGAGCATATTTACGGGAGTTAGAGCACGGACAGACGGCAGACGGCCAGACGGCCATACGGCAGACAAACCGAAGTCATAAACACTTTTCAACTAGGTTGGAAAGTGTTAAAAACTGATAAAGGAAACAAATACAAATTACAATATTTTTTATTTTTTCCTAGACTCAACAGATCGAAAGTAAATATGAAAAGTTTCGAATTTTGTCTCATAATATGCATAAAATAAAATAATAATATACATGATGATTGACCCTACATATAAACTCATTTTAAATAGAATTATTACCTTCCAGGTCTAATCGTAGATAATGTTCTAATGAAAACATGCCCAGTGAAATCATATATTCTAAAAAGAGCAAATTTTGTGTGTGGTTATATATATATATATATATATATATATATATATATATATATATATATATATATATATGCAAATTTTATCTTAAAAACGGGTCTAACGATTTTGACGAAATTTTGTATCCTACCGTTTTGGGGCACCAGAAAACCATTGGGCTAGGTCACATGTTCGAGAAAACTCGATTAGTGGGTCATTTTGGGTCACCATGAGTCAGAGTCAAGCTAATTGTATTTAAAAAACAGTTCAGAGAAGACTATTGGTCTGGGTCACATGTTCGAGAACTTTGGATTAGTGGGTAATTTTTGGGTCAACGCGGGTCAAGTTAATTTTATCTGAAAAACGGCTCTAACGATTTTGATTAAATTTTGTGTCCTACGAGTTTCGGGCACGAGAAAATCTATGGGCTAGGTCACATGTCCGAGACAATTCGATTCGTGGGTCATTTTGGGGTCACTGTGGGTCAAGCTAATTTTATCTAAAAACGGCTCAGACTATTTAGACTAAATTTTGCATCCCATGGTTTTCGGGAACGAGAAGACTGTTAGGCTATCTCACATGTTCGAGAAAATTCGATTAGTGGGTCATTTTGGTCATGGGTCATTATGGGTCAAGCTATTTTTATCTTAAAAACGGATCAGAGGATTTGAACTAAATTTAGTATCCTACAGTTTTAGGGAACGAGAAGACTATTGGGCTAGATTACATGTTCGAGAAATTTCAATTACTGGGTCATTTTGGTCATGGGTCATTATGGGTCAAGCTATTTTTATCTTAAAAACGGCTCAGACGATTTGAACGAAATTTTGTATCCTACGGTTTTGGAGCACGAGAAAATCATTGGGCTAGATCACATGCTTGAAATAATCTGATTAGTGGGTCATTTTTGGGTCACTGTGGGTCAAGCTAACTTTATCTAAAAAACGGCTCAGACTATTTTCACTAAATTTTATATCCTACGGGTTTCGGGCACGAGAAGACAATTGGGCTTGATCACATGTTCAAGAAAATTTGATTTGTGGATTATTTTGGTCATGGGGCATGATATTTGAACTCAAAGCTAATTTTGACCGAGCACAGCGCGGTCTTCCCTGCTCGTTTTTAAATTAAGAAACTAACTTTATTTATCACTACTATTTTTAAACATATTGGTACAATAGAAATACAAGGTGGACATAAATCAATCAGGAAAAAAATGGTTTATTACGGCTAGTTATCTATTCAAACATCAGAGTACACATGATTATAAGATAGTGAAACACACAATGTTTACCTTGTTATAAAGGTTCTATGTGGATCTTTTTCGTTACTCTGAAAATGTGTCATCGGTAAATCAGTTCTTGTCATGTGTTTTTAGCATTCTCACGTCCATCAAACCACGTGCAGTGGTGATTCGTGATTTTCATTCAGGAAGGGATATCGGAAGCGGCGAACTGTAAACCTAATCTTTAATAATATTATCCATACACCATAGCTGCCATTTTACGTTTTTTTGTTACCGTTAGAATCTAATAAAAAATTTTGGATTATTAATCGAAGATTTCGGCAGATAAATAAAACAAAATTCACTATTAAATTTTAGTGGTATGAAAAAGCGTAAAAGTTGGCAGGTGTGCATTTATTGAAATCTAGAGATGAAAGGACTGGTGATTGTAATGGCCACCATGACCGCGATACACGTCAAATAACACGCCCGCGACCAATTCAAACTGAAACTTGAAAAGTGAATTAAGAAGTATATCCGCAAAGTTAAGACACAATACTAGTAATCTGTGTTTGCACTGATACTTATAATTAATATATCGCAAACTATTCAGTTATGAGTTTGTCCAACTAATTTGTGTACATTCTGTATGTTATAATAAATTTGAAACAGTAAAAATTCAGTAACAGCAGATTAGATAATTGCTGTATGTGGGGTAACAAAACACTTTGTAATTGTTATGTTCAAAGCTACAATTGAAATTTATATTGCACCACACTACTTCTTTTTTTGCTAGTTTTTTTTTTCATTTCAAGGGATAGAAATAATCTAAGGAGAAAGTTTGTTTTTGCTTGTGCATTTCTAAATAACATTTTTTTCCAAAAGTAAATCTTTCAAAGCTATGACAGAAAATACCACTAATATTCATATAATTTCAAAGTTTATTTATTTTATATTTACCGTATAACGATTTAGTAAATATTAAAAATACAACATATTTCTACTACAGTGAATGTTGAAAAAGTGTAAATACTATTCAGATTAATGCATTTACTATTTATATGATATGATTTAGTTTCAAAATTAACAATCATATTGTTGATGATGAGGAAAAAATTCTTATAATATAATATTCGTATATTGTTGTATATTAGTTGTAAAAAATACAAATAATAAAAGAAATTTTGCATAAAAATGTTTTGCATAAACATATTGAATACGGTAGAACTCCGGTTATCTGAATCTCAATTATCCGAAAATCGATTTAATCGAATGCAGCTAAACTCTTACCTTAATTTGCAAAACATATTAAAGTACCACTTAAAATTTTTAATTTAAATTTACCATTAAACAGACTGGAATGTGTTTATTACATGATACATTATATATAGAGAGACATAGCATTATGCGTGTAGTATTACAAATAAAGCGTTGCAAAACTTTTTCAAAAATAAATACTAAAAGAAATTTAATTCAGTGTTTATTTGAAGTTTTATAATGAGTTTTTTTTTTCAAAATATGCGCTGTTTTTTCAGTTTAGTTTGTCAAATTTTCAAAACCGCTTTGTCGTGCCATCTTCTGAACAACATAATATTAGAAATAATAGAATCATCTTTTTGTTCAATGTACCGAAATGCTGCATCTAGTATTTTTGTAGCTTCACCGAGAGTAGTTTTCTTCGTCTCTTTAGATTTCTCTTCAACTGCTGAAAATATTTTTTTATTTACTGTTTCAACTATTTCTTCATCTGTAAAACTCTGCTGATCATTAGTTGCGTCAAGAAAGGCTTTAATATCGTCTTTCATTTGTCCTGAAAGCCTCTTGAACATGTCCAAGAACATTTCGGTATCGAGAGATTTATTACCTTTTGAAATTCCATCATTTCAAGAGCCAATATTTTCCCCCAAAAATCAACTTACTCAACATCAAACCAAAATTTACGCCAATTAATTACATCTAACTAATGTTTGCTTCTGAACTTCATCCCACGCAGAAGCTGCCCATTAGCCAACTTTCTTCATATCTGCAATTTTTAAATATTGAGCAATTTATTCTCCATTATTAAGTACCACAATTAAAAACCATAAAAACTGTTTTCTGCAATGGCTCTTAATGTTCTGGATAAGCTCCTGATCTATTGGTTTAATCAAGGAAGTTATACATTTGAAGGTAATTAAATAGCTTTGACCCTATCTTTATCAAGTTCATTTTCCATTGTGTGTTATGGCGCATTTTCTAAGATTAAGAGGATGGTGTTTTGAGAAAGGTATTTCCCTTTTCAAAAGTATTTTACTTTTGGAACAAATTCTTTTAAAAAACACGTACTCGATTATCCAAAATATTCTATGGTACATCGATTAACTGAAATTGATTCGGTCCCATGCTTTTCGAATAACCGGAGTTCTACTGTATTGCGTTTGGCATGTTACCAAAATTGCTCTATATTGTGTTCTTTCATATCTGTTGTTAATGTGTTTCATATATATTATAAAAAATATTTTTCGTTTATTATATATGTGTTTTTAATTATTTATCACTAAGTTATTTTGAAAGAAGTATTTGAAATCTCGTTATTTATTTTATATTGAAAAGTCATAAATATATTATTACTTAATATAGCATGTTGTTTACAATCTGTAATTATTCCACATCTTATTTTATAAATTACAATTAAAAATGTTTACATGTATAATATAAAGTAGCTCGCAAAAGTTTTGAGACTATATGTTTTTCTGTCCTAACTTTCTCTGTAAGCCAAATTTCTCAAATGATGTAAATTAGTAATTTGTACCCCTTTTAACGCTTAACAAAATGCATCATTAGAACAATTAATATATATGCATGAATTACAAATTATACGGAAATTCGCAAAATTACTTCGCAAAAGTTTTGAGACGATTCAGTTTTTCTAAGCTTTTATTGAAATTAAGCGTAATGTAACGAAATACAGCAATATTTAATATTTAGTTGCATATTCTTTTGCTTTGAGGACTGCAGCATATCGTCTGAGCACGGAATTAACAAGGAATTCTAAAGAGGACCTAGGAATTTTCGCCCATCAATTGAAGATCCTGAGGAGTTCGGCCTTTGAAGAATGCTTCCGTGTCCCGACTTTTCTTCCATTGTGTTCCCAAAGATGTTCAATTGGATTGAGGTCAGGTGACTGAATCGGCCAGTCCAAAACTATAATTTTCTTAGCTGTAAACCATTTTTTCACCATTTTAAAGGTGTGCTTTCAATCATTATTCTGCTGAAGCATCCATCCACGAGGCATCTTTTTGCGAGCATAAGGCAGCATGTGATCTTCTAAAATGTTTTTATAAACATTTTTGTCCATAATCACATCGATGTGTTCGAGGGGGACGATGTCATCATGATGGAAAGCTCTCCAGACCATTACAGATCAATTTCCGTACTTCACTGCTGGACGTTCGTACCGGGGATCCATTCTGGACGAATATAACGCCGTATTAGTCGCCCAAAAGTTACCATAGTCGATCCCCGTAGAGCTCCTATAATACAGGCTGAATCATATCGCCATTTAATGACCCAGCGGACCAAAAACCAAGCTAAAACCGGTTTGCTTACCGTACTAGTGGACCGCGAGTGACAGTAACAGGTACGGCAAACACCTGCACAGGCGGTTTCCTAATGCTGAGCTAGGTCACAATATGGCGGTTATTTTGGGCAACATAATGGATATGCGTCAGCTCCCTTTATAGAAGCCTTAGATCCCCGGTACCGACGTCCAACAGTGAATCACGGAAACGGATCAGTAATGGTCCTAGGAGCTTTCCATCATGATGGCATCGTCCCCATCGTACACATCGTGTTGATAAAAACAATTTAGAAGATCACATGCTGCCTTATGCTGGTAGAAAGATGCCTCGTGGATGAATGCTTCAGCAGGATAATGATCCGAGGCACACCTTCAAAATGGTGACCAATTGGTTTACAGCTAAGACAGTTAAAGTTTTGGACTGGCCGAGTCAGTCACCTGACCTCAATCCAATTGAACATCTTTGGGAACACAATGAAAGAAAACTCGGGACAATGAAGCATTCTTCAAAGGCAGAACTCCTTCAGGATCTTCAATCGGAATGGGCGAAAATACTTAGGTCCACTTTAGAAAGCCATGTTAATTCGGTACTCAGACGATGAATTACAGTCTTCAAAGCAAAAAGATATGCAATTAAATATTATATATTACTGTATTTTGTTACATTAAGATGTTTAATTTCAATAAAAGTTTAGAAAAACTGAATCGTCTCAAAACTTTTGTAAAGTAATTTTGCGAATTTCCGAATTATTTTTAATTTATGCATATGTATTAATTGTTCTAATGATGCATTTTGTTGAGCGTTAAAAGGGGTACAAATTACTAATTTACATCATTAAGCAATTTGGCTTACAGAAAAAGTTAGGACAGTAAAACATGTCGTCTCAAAACTTTTGCTAGCTACTGTATATACATTATTTTATTATTAAATTTAATATAAAAATTTCGAAGCTAAATTTATTATGCATAATAATTTTAGCATTAAAAACTTGTGTAACGCTAACATTATTGCATACGCGTAGTTGTAGTTGCTAAATGTTTATTTTTATTTATTTTTTTAAGAATTGGAATGTTAAAAAGCTTAGTTCAATACATGTTCACAGGCCTTATAATAATAATCTGGAATATCTTATAGTTTAACTTCATAGTTTTAAAAATAGTAACCAGTTTTATTCCCTTCGCGACGAGCGTAACACACACAATTTTTTATCGTTTAACACCAGTTATTCCAAATAGAAATATTTTCCTAATTTAATCACAGAAGTTCTGTGATTAAATAAGCTGAGATGTACTTAAAAAATATACTGGTACGGAAAATTTATTATCCTGACGCACTGTATGCGTCATGTATGCGCGGTTAAAAATGTGAAAAATAAAGAAAATTACTCCCATATCAAGATGAAATACATAAGTGGTTCAAAATGTAAGTTACACTTGGTTTCTAGTTAGCTATATATTATAATAAGAGCATATTCGTTTGGCGAGAAAAAATAATACAATATTAAGCTCTTAGAAGAGATATAGTTATCTCAGTTGTACTTGCGTATGTGTTTGGTAAGCGGTTCGTAATGGTGTAAATCGGATTCATGATCCAAACTGGAAGTTCGAGGAATTGTACGTTTTTGTGTATTAAACGCTTAAATTGCTAAGACATTCATCGTGAAATTAACGCTATTTAAGGTGAACGTCCACTATTTCTCCCTGAAAATCTCCTGTGGTAACAACTGAAGGGCTTGCAGCAAGAACGATTTAGATCCATTTTTGTACTTTTGAGAAATTAAAATAAAAAATTTTAAAATTAAATTTAAAAATTTCGTCAAAAGTATATTTTCTACTTACGCATTAGTGCAAGTACCTATGCATGGTTTTCCATCAAAATAAAATTAAAAAATACCTATTCTGAGCGAATTTCTTTTTTTTTGACAAGAAAGTGGACTTCTGAAAAATGCCAAAAATGAATCTAACTCCTTCTTGCTACAAGCCCTTCAATCTGAAAATGAATGCATAGATCTAACTGACGAATTTCGTGAAGGTCTATAATTAAACTTCGCCGCTCCTGAAAAATGGAGTCGTAGTCGAGTGGTTGATTCGACACATTCCATGCATAAAAATAAATATTACCGTGAATATATGTGCAATTTATGAGTTTAACACACAAAAGATGTATACGTCCTGAAATCTCCAATTTGGAGCATAAATCCAGTTCCTACACCATTAGGAATAACACACCAAACACCCGCGTAGGAACAACACAAATAACGGCACTTTTTTCTGAAGCTCCAAACAAATTTGCTCTCAGTACAATATATCGCCAATTAGAACCAAGTGTAACTTACTTTTTTCATCATCCACGTACATACGAAGTAAAATTATGCATTTCCACTTTTGAAAAATTCCTTCTTTCTTTCTTTACTTTTAGCCATTTTTCCTCATCTTTCTATTATGATTTAGGTATAAAGTACGTTCTTTTACCATATTATTTTATTCATTGTGCTTCTATCACTCTAATAGTGCTAAATCCATGAGGACTGGACAAAAGGGGAATTTTGTTATAAACTTGTGACTTTATTATAATAAATAAAGGTACTTTTACTTACAATAATATGTTTTTAATAATGTTAATTATTTTAAATTACTTGGAAAAATAAATTAAAAATTTTTTTGACAAAATCATTTCTTTTATGAGTACAAAAGAATTAATTACCATCCGAATAAGAGATACTTAATAATAGAATCAATGGTCAGAAATTTTAGCAATGTTCAATTCATATATTCCAATGAATAAATGTGTGTTTATTGTTTACTAGTTATTATTGAGATTTTTTCACACTGCTCTAACAAGGGGAGGTTCCCAGACAGAATTTGGTGAACGTTTGTGTATATAAATATATGGAAATCATAAAGCGCAATAACCAGGATGTCTTGAGAAAATATGTGTCAAAGTTTACGTTACAGTTTATAATCCGGTGAATTTCTTCCTTAGACATGCGGCTCAGCAGCTTGGTTGGCAGCACGCTAGACTCCAGATTTTTCTGTTTTGGTTCGAATCCCAGTGAGACTTATTTTTCGCAGCGAAAATGTTTATCAATTATTCGCGAACTACAATTCAAAAAATATGTATAATCATTGAAATTTACGAAAAATATAATTTAAATATAATATTTGTAGCATATAAGTGCGATTTTGACTATGAAATTTTGCATGTTTAAATGGATAATTAAAAGTAAAAGAAAAAAAAAAGTAGGAAATTTATATTTCTATAGACCAGAATTTTTGCTGTTATTTAAAAATATTTACAGTTATTTAAATGAATAATCTACTGTTTGTCACAGAGAAATATATTAAAATTCGTCATGTAAATCTATAATATATTATTTAATTTTGTTTCATTGTATAAATAATTCAACTATTTTATGATTAAAAAAATATTCTTTAAAATTTTTAATATGATTTTTTAAAACCTCGGATTCTTGGTTTTGTAGTTACTGCCATTACATGCTACGTAATAACTATTACGTACATGGACAATTATTGTAATTATAAACACAAGAATCCAAGATTTAAAAAATACAAAATTTAGTTAGTTGTTTAAAATATGACATAGTTTGAAATACTATTATGATAATAGAAAAACTACAATTTAACAAATAATTAAAGCAGCGTATTTGAATTTTATATAACGTATTTTAATTTATTTCACTGTGGAAAATAGTAGTTTATTTATGTAAATAATAGTAAATACAGGGTGTTCCACAAGGTACGCAGCGTCTAATATGTACAGATTCGGATAGAGGACGTCAATATGAGTATTTTGAAAGCTAACATGTGAGGTCCCCGAATATAGCGTGATAGTGTAAGTAAGGTGGGAAGCTTGTCATATGAAAAACACAAGAAATGAGAAAAAAAAACAAGTTAAAATCGATGTTTATTGAGAATTTTCAACACAACAGATTTTCAAAATGTCCGCCGTTCGAATGGAATGGAAGTTCGCAATTGCTTTTTGCAATAGATCTCTTCCAAATTCCTTCATCTTGTTTTCAATTGCTGCTCTCAAGTCGTCTAATGTTTTGGGCTGTGTGCGATATACTGTGTCTTTCAGATGTCCCCATAAAAAAAGTCGCACGGTTAAGATCCGGGGATTTATGCGGCCACTCTATACCATTGCCTGTTTTCGTAATGGAGTCCAACCCGATGATTCCATCGTGAAAACGTTCCGTTAAGAGGTCGAAGTTACGCTGAGTGCGGTGAGGTCTAGCACCATCTTGCATAAACCAATAATCGCTTATCTTATCCATGCCATACAACAATGGGATGACACAGTCATGCAACACGTCAAAATAAGCGTCACCGGTGACATTTCCGGTGAAAAAAAATGGTCCAATGATGCCTTCGGCAGATAACGCGCACCAAACTATGAGTCTCAGTGGGTGCAGTGGCCGAACTATTGTTACTTTTTACTATTGAAATTTTCCTAGCGAGTAACGCCCAACTCATTCTCTTCAAACCTCTTCTCTAGCTTTATAGTATGCCGCGGAGGGATATTGCGCATTCACTGCCAAACGCGTTTTTCCTATTATTGGTTGCCACAAATTTGCATAGTCATCTGGGGAATCTTTCATGTTGTGCATTCGTCTAACACATCGTCATTTGGAATACCCACTATCGGAATCGTCAATAACGTTCATCCTGTAACTGACTATCACGCTATATTCGGGGACCTCACATGTTACCATTCAAAATACTCATATTGACGTGCTCTATCCAAATCTGTACATATTAGACGCTGCGTACCTTGTGGGACACCCTGTATATTTTAAAACTAGCAAGATTTTGTGATCTATAGAAGTACCAATTGCCCATTTTTTTAATTATTTATTTTGACTTTACTTTTCATTAAATATATAAACATACAAAATTTCATACTTTAAATTATATTTATATAATTAGACTGTATTTTATAAAATCATATTAAACAACAAAAAAGAATTTTAATTGCCAAAAATAATTTTTATGTTGACAGTTATTCTAATAACAAAACAAATAATCATAGATTTTAAAAAATCATATTAAAAATCTAAAAGCATACTTTAAGTAAATCGTGAAAATTTTTAAATGTTTGTATAATGAAAGAAAAATAAAATAATATAATATAGATTTATATGACGCCTTTTAATTTATTTCTCTGTGAAAAAACAGTGGATTATTCATTTAAATAACTGGAAATAATTTTAAATAACAGCAAAAATTCTGGTAAATAGAAATATAAAATTTTCTACTTTTTCTGTTTTACTTTTCATTATCGATTTAAACATGCAAAATTTCACAGTAAAAAATGTACTTATATGCTACAAAACTTATATTTAATTTATATTTTTCGTAAATTTCAATGATTATATATTTTTTTAAAAATTGTGGTTCGAAAGTAAATGATAAAAATTTTTGCTGCGAAAAATAAATCTCACTGGGATTCGAACTAGAGTCCCGCACCTGAACCCGCAAATTACATTTGAAGTCAACCCGCAACCCGACCCGAACCCGAAAAAAAATCCTCGACCCGCAACCCAACCCGAAACCGACAAAATAATTTTCGGCGATTCGCAACCCGACACGAACCCGACATATTTTAACCTGCATCCTACCCAACCCCGAAATACTTTAACCCGCAACCCGACCTGAACCCGAAACGAAAGGCTAGTAAATCACGTTTTAATGCAATTATGAAAAGTAATCTGCAATTATATCTCTAATACTAATTTCATCTTTCATATAGAAAAATTGACATATCTATATTATCTAATATTCAAATATAGTAAATCCTCTGAATAGCGGACGCCTGGGTATCGTTGAATAGAGTCCTGCAGCGGGTCGGGTTGTCGCTTTTCATTCTTCGGGTCGGAGTGACTACTTCCTTTCTGCTGGTTGGATTCACACTAGAATAATTCTTGCGGGTAAAATTTAAGATTTTTTTTTTCAAGTTGGGTTGTTGGGATTTTCACAAAAGGTTTTGAGCAGAAATATGTTTCAGATGAAAATAAATACGTATATGAATGAGTATATATTTAATTTACTGCATGAGAAATAAAATGTATATAAAATATGTGATCATAGATTATTTTTTTCTTTTTACGATACAGTTATGAACCACTTTTTTTTCTCGGAATATGAAAAATAGTACCAAAATTTCGTTTTTGATACACACAAAGACACGTGTATCATATTTGTGATAGTTTATGCACACATTACACATGTTGTATG
This sequence comes from Maratus michaelseni, assembly GCA_963931845.1. Classification (NCBI taxonomy): domain Eukaryota; kingdom Metazoa; phylum Arthropoda; class Arachnida; order Araneae; family Salticidae; genus Maratus; species Maratus michaelseni. The sequence goes on from OZ007586.1 coordinate 299,944,778, forward strand.
AGTGTAGATTGGGAGGAGGCCATTATTCAGAGGTAAACATGAACAAATATATAAGTGTTAGGAATTGAAAAATCGTTCGTTAAACAGAGGTGTCTGCTTTTCGAGAATGTCCGTTATGGAGATCTTACTGTATATAGGTTTATAAACTGAAAAAATATTTCAGATATTCTTTTGAAAAATCGGGTCAACCCGAACGCGACCGGCAACAGTCAAAACCCAACCCGAAACAATCAAAGTCAACCCAACCCGCAACAAAAAAAGTAAAAGTCAACCCGACCGCAACGAAAAAATATAGTGCCAACCCGGGTAAAAGCGGGTAATCCGACCCTATGCAGGACTCTAATTCGAACCCAAACAGAAAAATATTGAACCCAGCGTGCCGCCAACCAAGCTGCTGACCCGATTGTCTAAGGAAGGAATTTATCCGAATAAACTGTAAGGTACACTTTGAGAGTTATTTTCTCATGACCCCCTGGGTATTTCGCTTTGTAGCTTATGCTAACTATATTCTATTGATACACAAACGTTCACCGCATTCTGTGTCCCCTACCTCGGAACGTCCCCTTGTAAGTATAGTGGCTCGACAAACGTATGTTTAAGTTTGTGTCACATAAGGAGATAAACAATTTCTTATAATTTCCGATACCGTAAATTGTCCGAATTCTTAGAGTAAAATATTAATTAGTACACAAATATCTGTATGCATGTTACATACATGCACATTTAAAAGTACTAAATCAATATCTAAATATTATTTGCGATTCCTTACTTTTTTTTATTAATGAATCTTTGTAAACTTTTTGATTTGTATATGGGAAAATTCATTATATATTTGTTTGTGTTTAGTTTGTTGCACACCCAAACGTACAACAGCTTCTAGCATCAGTGTGGTATGCAGGCAGTCCTGGTTTCCGTCGTAAAACCTTTGTCGGACAGCTTCAGGACATTGGTAAAATGGGAATGATGTTTCCAGTGCATTGTATGGCTTACATGATAGCTCCACAAAGTGAAATGGGGCAAACCATGAAGAAACCTTTCACAAAATTTATCACCCGTTCGACGGCATATTGCTTCTTTTTGAGTAAGTAGTCATGGTAAGTTTGCAATAAAATTTAAGAGCTGGCACGCAGGACCTTGCCATTACTATTAAAAAAATTAATCACACTTAAATTGTCTCTTCAGTGGTAATTCAACTTCATACAGAAGAAAGCTAATATACAAGTGTGTGTTCTAAGTGTTCTAAGTTCTAATTCTAAGTGTTTTCGTGGTGTATTTCTTGCACTCTCCTATAATTTACAGTTAATTCAAAATTAAGAGAGAAATTATATAAACATAAGCGGTGCTAATTTACTTTAGGGAATTTTAGTGCTGCGATTTTTTATTTTATTTTGATATTTTATAAAAATAAATTCATAAATATATTTTTTTAAGAAAGAAAATTTTGCTGACAAATCTGTAATATTTGAATTTAACAAAGCAAACTAACAATTACATTTAATTGATATATTAATTACACTAATTAAACATTTATTTCGACAAACTGTATTAATTTTTGTGCAAAGCAACGATTCTTACTTTGGCAACCATCAATGACTGTAACTAAAACATTACAAAATTTGTCGATTTACACGTTGTCAGGTTTCTCAGTTTAACAGGACCTATGTTGTATTCTATTATTTATTTATCTAGTTAATTTAATCAATTATATTTAATCATTATTATATATTACTGTATTCAGATATATATTTTCTTTTTCTGTAAACTTCTGTATGTGATTGACAATGGAATTTTGCTGATCCACTCAGATATTTGTGGGATGTTCTCGGGGTCATTGTGAAAGGACTAATCCGGTTTTGGAAATTAGATACAATAAGCACTGGATTCATAGCGAACTGGGTTGAGAAGAAAATAGAAAGGGGGAATGTTCTAGAGAAATGTTTCTGCAGGTGAGGAAAATTTGTGAAGGAAGAACCACAGACCCCATCGATCTGGAGAATGGGGTGAAGTGTGTGACACGAGTGAGTCGCTGGTGTGTAGCAGAGAGTGTAGAACGTCAGAGCCCAGCGTGCAGAGGAGAGTGTAGGACCGCAGAGCCCACCGTGCAGAGGATAGTGTAGGACGTCAGAGCCCAGTGTGCAGAGGAGAGTGTAGGACCGCAGAGCCCACCGTGCAGAGGACAGTGTAGGACGTCAGAGCCCAGTATGCACAGGAGAGTTTACGACCGCAGAGCCCAGCGTGCAGAGGAGAGTGTAGGACCGAAGAGCCCAGCGAGCAGTGGAAAATGTAGTATCAGAATGTCCTGAGAGAGAGAGCAGCTGCATAGACGGGTAGACCGCAGAGAGAACGTGCATCGGACAGTTTGGTCCGGGGTGAACGAATTACAGCGTAGACGTAACGGTGTGTATGAGTGATGCGTAACGAAATAGAGTAAAACGTGCGATCAGGGAGATTGTAATTCGACATTCGCATACGGCAAGTGCTAATAACATATATGGACCAATAAGAACTATCACTGCAACATTTTTTTCATGCTAATTTAATCAATAAATTATTAGTTGATTATTTAAGTGAGGACTTAAATGTCCGGTATCAGTTTAATACCGGTGGTGGCAGAAAATACCATACTGCTAAGGTCTCGAGGCTAGGAGATGCACTACGTTGACCACAAAAGGCAACAAAATTATAACACGCGTACTTTTATTTACTTGTTTTCTCTCTTAATTTTGAATAGACTATAAAATGATAAGCAAAATGCTTACTTGTTGAGAATGGATTCGTTAATGATTAACATTCACCCGTTGGTGAATTTAACACTAAATTATACTGAACAGTTTTACTGAAGCCGTAAATATTTTAGGTTGTACTTTTGCGTATCACTGACAGATTAAAAAAGAAAGAAGTCCTTACTTCTGAGCGAGTGGAAAACTATTCAATCTATTGTTTCCTAATTTCAAAATACAGATTATATCTTCTTTAACTACTTGACATTTCGCATAAGACGCATTTTAAGATAAAACACTTCTAAATTGCTACTTTTTTATAACTTTTAATAAATTATAAAATATATAATTAAAAGAAATATAATATATTTATTGAATTTTCTGCATCTATGTATGAGTAATAAATAATATGCGTAATTTGCCACTACTTAGAGGAAAACAAAAAAGCAGATGTTGCCATCTAGTAGTGGAATGAAAAACTATATTACAGTGAAACTAAGGTTGAAACAACCAACTGGATGTTACAAAAATAAATGAAATTACCGTACTAAAATTTGAGATGGAAATATGTTGAATTGAAAATTAATTAAAGATCATAAGGTAATAAAATTAAAGTTAATGAAAGAAAATAAGTAATTTATGTTATTTAAAAGATATAAAATGAAAAGTGTAGATGAATTATTAATAATAAATAAAATAAAAAAAGGGATAAGTATGTATAGGGAAATGATGGTGAAGTAGAAATGGGATCTGTAAAAATAATAGCATTGGATGGTAATGTTATAGCAAATGAAGGGTATTAATGTATAGCCTAGACTAAAAGGCCACTATGTAGAGTGATGTATGATAAATAAAAGAGTGAACTGTGACTCTCACGTCTATCAACCTATTTTTTTTAATCTATTTATTTGATGGTATCTTATTTTAATTTCTTTTTCTAATTTCTATTTCTTTTTCTAATTTCATTTTAATTATATTAGCATTCTAATAACTATGCTTCATATTCATATGCATATAAATGTTATTTTAGTTATATAACTTCTTTTCAATGTAGTAGTAATAATAATGGTATTCTACATACCAAGTAATCGGTTAATTTTGCTTAATATTTTATTATAGCTTTTTTTTAGCTTTTTTAAAATTTTAATTTACACACACACACACACACACACACACATATATATATATATATATATATATATATATATATATATATATATATGTAAGGAAATCCGGTTCCCTGGGTTGGTCCTCGGTCGCGGTTTCGATCGGTGCCGGGCTGGTGGATGCAGGGGCGCAGACCGAAGACGGGTCCGTGCCTACGTCAGATCGCTCCCTCTGAGTTCCTAGCATATTCCTGTAGTCGTGGGCCGTGAGCGCTATTCGGGATTCAATTAAAGTCCGAGAGAATATGCATGTCTGATAAAGGAAGACACCATCTTCTGTTACGAAACCTGGTTTATTTCTTTTGGTTACATAAGTCCTTTTAAACCAGGCCCAAACTGGCATGAGAGCTGCTACTTTAATTCTTTCCGGACATCGGGAGTTAGTTGTATCGCAAGGCGACCCCTGGAGAGCATAGTGGCGTGAACTTAGTGCATTATTTAGATGGTAAAACTTCCCTCCTGAGATCCGTGCAGCGGTATAAATATGAGGTTTTTGTATTATTTCTGCTAGAGGTCGTCGAAGTCAAAAGAGGCGTACTTCTAATTTAACTGGCCGCGAGCTGACTGATTTATTGCCCAGGGTAAGGCGTTGGCTCAAATTCGGCTAACGGGATGCCGCGAGAATTTAATATTGCACTTACCTCAGCAAAAGTATTCTTATGAAATGTGACAAAACGATCTTTGAAAGTTATAAGATGCGATGCGGGAAAACTAATTTAACAGGGGCAACGGCAGTTTCAATCTCATTGAGACACAATTACTAAAGCATTTAAAAAGTTTTAATTTTAATTTCTATATTTAAATTTCTATTTCTTAAAACGGGGATTTCAAATTTTAAAAGAGGCAAAATCGGATTTTACATTTTAAAAAGGGGCTTAGCTTTTATCGTTTCATATATGTGTGTGTGTACATATATATACAGGGTGATTATAAAAAAAACTATCCCGATATATGAGCCCATAACTGTCATACCATTCACAGAAACTGAATGAAATTCTGGCCTAAAGTATTTTGAGGTATGCGCTCAAGAATCACGTGAAAAACAACAGTTAAATTCTAACAGTTACGGTTACAGTGACAAAATTTCGAAAATTTCAAATGGCAACACCTACTTTTTTTATTGGAATGTGATCTTCGTAGTGAAAAACCATAAAAAGCGTTAGAACGGTACCTGTAGCACGAAAATCGCCGGCGCTAGACAGACTAAGAAGAAAAGCGAAAACAACCAATAAAAGATAGAGAAGCAACAGAAAGTAAAACATTTTATTGTTCAATGATATCCGCCATCTGCCGCATGTAAAGTGTCGTCGTGTGTAAAAAGGAAAATGTATGAAACACCATAAAATGTTTTGTTTTCTGTTGCTTCTCTGTCCTTATTGGTTGTTTTCACTATTCTTCTTAGTCTGTCTAGCGCCGGCGATTTTCGTGATACAGGTACCGTTCCAACACTTTTTATGGTTTTTCACTATGAAGATCACATTCCAATAAAAAAAAAGTAGGTGTTGCCATTTGAAATTTTCGAAATTTTGTCACTGTAACCGTAACTGTTAGAATTTAACTGTTGTTTTTCATATGATTCTTGAGCGCATACCTCAAAATACTTTAAACCAAAGTTTCATTCAGTTTCTGTGAACGGTATGATAGTTAGGGGCTGATATAACGGGATAGTTTTTTTTATAATCACCCTGTACATATTTAAAATGAAATCACATGTGAAAAACAAAGGATGGGATATTGTAAAAATCAATGGAAAGGATACTGCAAGAATTAGACTTGATAAAATGAAAAGTCAAAAATTAAATACTATAAATATCTTATGGAATTTTCAGAGGAGATTCATAAGGATAATTCATAGTAAATATGTGATATTTCATCAAATATTGTTAGCATTATGCATAAAGTCGACAATATTAAGCTCTTTATAACATATATAAGAAACAAAAAAAACCCACAAGAGATCAAATAACTAAAGAAAAAAATAAATATTTAGTCAACAGCAATGGAAAATCTCACCAAAAATGAAGAAGAATAAAGATGACTGAACGGGAGTGCTTTGCAATAACTGCTACACTTCATTTCACCAAGAAACACAAAATGGCTTAAAACGCATATTCATTGCATTAAAATATATGATGAAAGAAGAATAAAAATGTTTGATACTGCCATCTACCACTAATAAATAAAACGAAAAGCTGAACCTACAGACTGTAGTGAAAAGATAAATCTGGTGCTGCCATGTATAAGGAAAAAAGAAAAGCTAGAACTACAAACACCTTTGGAATAAAATATTTTTTTAACTAAGTAGTAATTAATATAAATAAAATTTAGAAAGTGATGTAGACTGAAGGTTATAAATAAAATTTAGATAGTTATAAAGATGAAATTGGAAGATGGTAGTAAACATTAATTAGTCATGTATGAGGAGACAGTACGTAAATAAAATTATGAATGTATTATTTATGCTGTATAAATTATTTTCGTGAATGCCAGAAACTTGATTTTTTTTCTATTTTTTTAAATAAAATTTTGTACATATACGTACATAATCTAATATTTTAAAAAGAATTTATATTGAGCATTAGTATACCTCTTCAAATAGGTAAAATAAAATTATTCTTAATTTTATTTAAAATCTTTTTTTTTTAATAACTGTTATTTTTCTGCCTATTTTATATAATATATTTTTGCATTTTTGTCAGATTATAAAATACGTTTTGGTTATTTATGTTGAACAAGTTACATATTTTTTTAAAGATTCTTCACAATAACTGAGGTAACAACAAGCCCAAACACATGGGTTAATACTCGATTATTTTTCATGGAAATCTATGTATTAGGTATTGCTCTATCTGTCGAGAAATTTCACGATGCCCATACATTATGAAGATAAAAACGCATTTTTTCCAAAAATGAGAAATTTATAGATATTACTCTGTCTCAAAGTGCTTCAGTTTCAACAGCTTACTCTTCATTATCTTGGGCTACGTGGCTAATATCATCTTCAGTTAAAATGATAAAGTATGAATTCTTACCTGGTGATATTGTCCATTTAACAACAACATCACTAGGAATTTTTTCATCTACCAGCATTAACAGAAAATGAATGGTTCACCACGCATAACTAATTTCATTACGAATGGGATACTTTAATTCATCGTCTAACAAGGGGACCGCCAAACATGATGCTCACAGATTTTGATGATTTTAATGATGTTGTAGGGGTCATAATCCTAACTATTCATCTAAAAGGTTTCCTTCAAATGGGCCTTAGCTTTTGAAGAATTTGGGGTTAAAGTTCAGCATGCGTTTCAAATACCCATTTAGTTTGACATTCTGAACAAGGTCTCCGTAGCGCACAGCTAATTTTCGCGCTTCCAGTCCCGGAGGCAAGGGTTCTGTCCCGTGCTGTGGCTTTTGTTTTTTTAATTAATTTTATATTTTTGACGCGTTACAAGTTTTACGCAGAACTATGATTTCTACATCTCTGAACTTTTTGATATTTTCCTAATAAATTACATTTACATTTTCAAATTTTTCATGAAAATTTATATTTTTTGCGCAATTTTTAAACTAATATTTCTGTCGACGAAAATACAAAATAATTTATGTCTTGATATCTCGTCTTTTTAAAACTATTGCTGTTTATATTTATGTATATTTATTTATTTACTTATCATATTTATGAAATAATGCATTTTTTTAACTTGCATTTTCTATTAAATTTTTTAATTGACTAGGAAAAAATTAACAAAATAATACATCCCTTTAATATTTGATTTGTTCTAAATATATTGCAATATGTTAACTGGTGAAAAACAAAAATAATAACCATCACCAACATAGGCATTTTTAGTTTATTAAATATGGAATTAATTGTGTGATACATATCGTAAAAATATTCAAAACAAAATACGCATTAAAACTCACCATTAAAAATTCCTTTACATAAATTGTTTTAATGATATTGGAAGAATGGATAAATTAAGATAGTATAAGATATAGATTCTTTAAATACTTAAATTCTGATAAATATATTAAAAAATGCATTAAAAGTTGTAAAAAAAAATTACTTCAAATGTGGTAATTGTCTACAAAAGTAGCTAAACGAAATGAATAAAAAGAAAATTTTATTTATTCTGATATTAACGTAAATTCATTGAAAACGATTTTTTCCAACTATTTTTTACATGTATTGTAATTTACAGACGATTTGTCATTTCTAGTTTAATATTTTTGTATGACATCGACAGTGTTTTACTTGTTAGAATGACAAAAAAATGAAATGTAATATATTATTTTTTATTTGTACAAACCAAAAATGATGTTGAGTTTGAACTTTGCAGTTAAATGTATTTAGATGGCACTAAAAATATATATATAACTGGTTAAAACTTGCATATAAACATTACTGCATTAATATTTTATTAATACTTTCAAGACATGCTCTTGAAATTACCTAATCATACATACGTTTAAAAGATTTGAGATGAAAAATATTTTGTATACATTATAAAAAAAATTTCATTTAAAATTCCATAAAGTTTAAAAAAGTATTATTTCAAATAATAAATTTAAAATGCAGACATAAATTAGTTTGGAGCTTCATGAATAGAAATATTAATTTCAAAAATGTTCAAAAAGAAGAAAATAATAATTTTTAAGAAAATTTCGAAAATGTAAATGGAATTTATTAGGAAAATATCAAAAAGCTCAAGGATGCAGAATTCATAATTCTGTATAAAACTTGTAACGTGTCAAATATATAAAATTAATTTTTAAAATGTAAAAGGCACATGATAGGACAGAAACCTTGCCTTTGGGACTAGAAGCGCGAACGCTAGCTCAGCGCTACGGAGATCTTGTTCAGGAAGTCAAACTAATGGGTATTTGAAACACATGCTGAACTTTAACCCCAAATTTCCCAAAAACTAATGCCCATTTGAAAAAACCTTTGACCTAAATATTTAGGGATATAAACCCTACAACATACTTTAAAATCCTCAAAATCTGTACGCATCATGTTTGGCTGTCCCCTTGTAAATTTTATATGAGTATATCTCCTAATCTATGAGTTATTAATTAAAAGAATCCTGATTTGAAATAAACAGTCTGTAAACCTATCACTTTCACAAGTCTCTTACTAGATATCTGTTTTTTTCTGTGATGCTTAAAAGCAGCAATTTATTTTGTGATAATTTGTAAAAGTAGATCACCAGAAAATTAAGAGGTTGCGTCAGATATTCTTGAAGACCATAAAATCCTACGCTAGCCTATTTATTATCTAATATGTTCCTCAAGATTCGGTTTTAACCATCAAAAATCTGGAGTCCCAGAAAAATATTCTTAGCTTTCATAAAGCATTTTCCTTAAATTTAAGTATGTTTGACAAGGAAATAAACTTTAATTAAGCAGGGCCCGATTAACAGTTGAATCTAAGGGAAGCATGGTATCATTTTGGGGCCCCCTTTGATTTGGCAAAAATTCTCTTAATTCATCATTCATGAAAACTTACCAATTATATTAATATTATTCCCGGAAATAGCTTAGCCGATGAAACATATATGTCATTAAATAGATTTTTTATGTTTGTGTATATACTTCAGACATATTTAGTACATACATCTGTATGCTAAATTTCCTGGGTGATTTCTAACATGCACATCAGGATGCTATAAGATTAATTAACACCCAGGCACTCGTATTTCCCTGTTTCGTCAAGTAGTGCGTGGATTTCCTCTTAGATTAAGCAAACTTTCTTTTCCCAAAAAATTAAAAATACAATATAAAGAAAATAAAAATGGGAATTAGAGGGCTCTCTTCACTGTCATTTTGGGGACCCTTTTAAATTTTAGAGGGGAAGCATGTGCTTCACGTACCTTTTAGATAATCAGACCCTGTAATTAGGTAAAAATTGTGAAAGTTATTGCTTTATAGAAAATGCACAATTTAAAAAAATGTTTTTTAAAACGTAACAACATACATCAGCATGAGCTATTAATTTTCCCATAATAAAAAAAAAGTAAAATTAAATTTTCAAAAAAATGGATTATGCATAATCCCTTATTTCCTCTTCGATCAAAATGGAGCTTTTCGATATGTAATGATCACTGTCCCTCTTCATGGCTTAGCAAAAAATATACACTCTTAAAAAATAAAATGTGAAAAATAAATTTCAGAAATAAAATGTTTTACCTCCAAAATTACTTAAGAATACTATTTTGCATTCTAAAATTAAAGTGTAAAATAAATACTATTATCTTATATGGTATATGTTTTATCCTCAAATAGTGTTACTGATTGCTGCATCACAACGGGTGGAACAATTACTTCTGGAATTTGTAGAATGGTATTTCGAATGGAAACATGGGTTACTGCCAATATCTGACAGAGGAAAAGTACCTGGATTTGTAGAATCAGGAATTATATTTTTCGTTTTTGGTAAGCATTTTTCATAACCATATTTCGTATATAGTTCCAGATATTTGAATCTTAAGAAATAACATTTAAAATATCCGTCTGTTAACTAATTTTTAACAGTTTAAGGTATACAAACATGTTACGCCTGATTATTATACTTATACATAAAAACAAAATATTTCACACACACACAGTTAAAAACAAATAAAAATCACTAAAAATAGACGTTTCGAGCTCACTTTCAGAGCTCCTCATCAGTACACACATAACGGAAGCAAAACACGATGATAAACAATCTCTACACAAGAACATGAGCAGATATATCCCAAACCGGCTCTGTGAGATTATTTGTTCGCGATGATGTCACAACAATCGCTCTTTACGTAAGATCAGTTTCGTTTTCAATTTCAATTGGATAACTTTTTGGCAAGTTTTAAGACTAAAGCAACGTTATGACGACAAATGCAAGCAACGACAAATGCAAGTTAACAAGCAGTTTATTTAACATTTTGTTCTAAGATGTTTCGGAATGAGTGTGTAGCTCTGCGGTATGTCATTTCTATCTAATTCTGTGATCGTGAGTTCGAATCCAAGCGGCGGAAAACTTGAAAAAATAGAAAGATTTTATTTTTCAACATTTAAATAAGTTATAAAAATAATTTGAAAGAAAAAATGTAAACTTTGTAATCTTAATACTACCGTTTAGTCGAATACCCTATGTTTTATTGTTTGTTTTAATGAGTGTGAATCGCTCATACACACGTTATAGTGACAGCGGTTTTAACGAATTTCATGCATTTTGAGATTATTACACGACGAGTTTTTTTTATATCCAGTGATTTTTTTGTTTAGTTTTCATGGGCGCGAAGCTCTCATATATGCGTTAGTCATCGCGGATTTAATGCATTTCCTGCATTTTTGAAATTGCTACACAGCGTTGTTTCTGCCTAGATTTATGTTTTTTTCATGTGCGCGAAGCGACTATACATGCGTTAGTGATCGCGGATTTAATAAATTTCATGCATTTTTGCGATTGCTACACAGCGAAGTTGCTGCATACAGTGATGGGGTTTTTTTGTTGCTGTTTTAATGGGCGCAAAGCGCTCCTACATGCATTTTTAATCGCAGTTTTATCAATTTTCCTGTATTTTTGAGATTGCTAAATTAAAAAAAAATTTTTTTTTTTTGGAGGTTCATAATTTTTATATTGACGGGGAGAAAATGTTATAATATTCAGAAAAAGTGTATAATTAACCAATCTATCTTATTAAAATCCGTGCTCGTATCTATCTATGTAACCTCAAAAACTCGGAAACCACAGGACGCAGGGCTACGAAATTTAGCACACGGGTTGCTGGTAGGAGGTCTATGAACGATTGGGGCAAAAAATTCGAAAATTTTAAAAAGATTTTTTTAATTTTATGTTTTTGACGAATTTTTACCTTTTTTTATGTTTAGCCCGTAATCGCGCGAGTTCTAACCAGTTCTAAATGTTTACTGCAATGTGAGATATACATATTACGTACGCCACGCTGCAATACTAAGAAGATGTAGTGGGTATTACGATAATTATTTTACCTCGCATGAAAATAATTAGAGATTATTTAATTGCGCTTAATTATTACCTTTTCTAAAAAATAAAAAAAAAACATTTTTCACAAACATCAACAAAACTTTTTATTCTATTTATTCCCTTATTCTAAAGATATCTTCTGCTGCCATAGCAACATGATAAATTAAATTTCATTAAAAATATGCACAGGAGTACAAAAATATTTTTCTAAATCGAATAGTTATAGAACAACTCAACACTTTAACAGGAGGATTCTTATTTCTTATTTAGATATTTTAAAGTTGTTTGTTATCATTGCGTTTTTATGCTAATTTTCGATTCATATTCGATTATTATTATGTCTATTTGATGTGAATTTCTTACGTACTACTACTATTTTTTACTACGGATTTTTGGTTGTGTAAATACTGATTCTATTAAGACATAACAAATTTTTATATTCATAAACTTTAGTTTGGTTGTACTGATTTTTACTTTTAATTTTGGTTTTAGAAATAAATTCATGAACTCCCGTGCGTAGAACGGGTTAAACAGCTAGTCTATACTATTAAAATCCGTGCACGTATCTATGTAACCTCAAAAACTCGGAAACCACAGGGCGCAGGGCTACGAAATTTGGCACACGGGTTGCTGGTAGGGGGCCCATGAACGATTGGGGAAAAAAATTCGAAAATTTTAAATAGATTTTTGATATATTAAATATCAATTAAAATCCAGCCGCAAAGAGATCTCATCACAAATACGCTTTTTTATCTTCGGTTGCACGGTGGACGATTTGCTGATTCTAGCTGGCCAAAAGTCGATTTTTCAAAGTTTATCCAACTGGATTTTTTTTTTTTACCACATGTACCTTATATGTGCAGGTGGTGGACACTGCAGATGTTTTTGATATAAATGCACCCGTACTGCCAGTAGGTGAGTATGAAGTTGGCGTTTATTAGAGGAGAATAAATCGATGATTTCTAGTATATTGTTTTAATATGTGAATGTTGAAGAAATTGAAAGAAATTGTACATTATGAGTGCTTTAGAACAAGGCATGTACTTTATTTTTTTTTAATTTATAAGCATAATTTTTTCTTTTGTCAATAGTTAAATCACATTTAATGTTTTTAATGACTTTATGTATTTTTAATAAATTTCATTTTGAAAATTCAAAAAGTTATATGATAAAGCTAGATAAATCTCAACTTTTAATTTTAGTAAATAGTTTAGAGTCTTTAATATTGGATAAACGTTTACTTGTCCGCTTCTATCTGCTTCCGTACATTTTAAAGTTGTTTTTATCATACGAAGTCTAAAGTTATTATTATATTTTTTATTCTAAGAACACTTTTCTTTTTACCAGGGTCATCAGAATGTAAACCAATCACACGAATAAGCTGTTATAATATTATACAGCAGCAACAAACTTCCACATTTAACGAAAAAATCGAATTGGCTTAATATGTTTTGTTGACAAATGAAAATTATAACGAAGTACAAATGAAAGTTTTCAAGCAGGAAATGATTATACAGAAGACCCAGTTTAGACAAAAGTGGACTGCTGTACATAGAGCACATGAAAAATTTCTGAAAAAATATAAAACTTGGCTGCAAAGCAGTTTTGAAATACCTCGTTCAATGAGTACTCGTAACTTACGGAGGAAAGCCAGAATGAAGAACTATTAGATGGCGAATTGTCAGAAAATTTCTACGCAATTTTCTTATTCCTTTGTATATGTAATAATATGTATTACTCTTTAATATTTATTTTGTATCCAAATTTCTAAAAGATTATTATAAAAAATTACTTTTATAATTTGGTATCATATAATAAATATAATTCTATCGCTTAAATCTTAATAATATTATAAAAGTTCATAAATATTGTCCTTTTTAGTTATCAAGTAAAAGATTAACTCATTCATTACATGTTTTAAAGCTTTAAATAATTTAAATATTTAACTGAATGGTACATCATAGTAATATAATAAAAAAAAATCACATCAGGGTGGCTAGTGGTCAGGGTAAAATACAGTCAAAAAAAGTGATAAACACCAGTATATTCTCATAGAAAAATTCATGTCGATTATTCGATCAAATAATTAACATGAATTTTTCTATAAAAATATATTGGTGTTTATAACTTTTTTTGACCGTATTTTTCACTGACCACTAGCCACCCTGCACATCTAATGTACTACATTAATAATTTTTAATTAAATATAATGATTTCTTATTAAACTACCGTTTAAAATTTCATATATTTTCTTTAAATCAGCTTAATATATCGTTTATATAAACGAAAAATAGATTTCATCAAATAGAAGTTGAAAAATAATTTTGGCCAGCTAGAATCAGCAAATCGTCCACCGTGGGTTGGTTGGTTGTATAAATTCTTCACAGAAGTCATTAAATAAATCAAGGTAGGGATCATTGCAATTGGGCGAGTCGAGTGTTTATATTCGATGGATCAGAGATTATATAACATGTAGACAATCAACTTAATTATTAACCGTTGCCAAATGCTAAAAACTTAATTTTAAAGGATTTTATCTACTTAATGAATGATAATTAGCTGGGTTTAAGGGTTATTTACATGACATATATTAGTATGATAGAGATTTTTAATACAGAAAACTTTATTTAACAGATTTTTCGTTAAGTTTGTGGGAATGGTAAACGACTTTTTATTAAATATCACATTTATTTTACTTGACTCCACCTGGCAGCGGCTTTTTCATTAATTGACCCTCCTTATTAAAAAATCCAAATCAACTGTTCTGATTTCAACAGAACTAATTACATTTAACAAATTTAACATTTTTAGCTTCACCAGTAACTTTTAATCGCTGTTTTATATAGGTAATACCGCTATTTTAGAATAACAGTTTTCGTAAAAATTAAATTCATGTTCAAACAACAAATTATGTTCAATTTATATTTCATAACAAATTTTTATATTCATAAACTTTAGTTTGGTTGTACTGATTTTTATTTTTTATTTTGGTTTTAGAATTAAATTCATGAACTCCCGTGCGTAGAACGGGTTAAACAGCTAGTCTATTTATTTTAAAAAAAACTATTTAGATTTTAAATAACTTAGTTTTTCTCTCTTAAATATTCTTGAATGTAAACGAACTCGTTTTTATATGCACTTCGTTTTCACCTGGCCGTTAATTTGATTTTTACATTTTTTAATGTAAAATCACAAACATATTTTCCCAAATCAGCGCGAAGTTGACAAAATTAGCAGAACTACTTTGTCTGTGAGCATGTGCATTGAGGAAGCCATTACTGTGGAGAACACACAGTAATCGCGAAACAGTCATCTTACGGAGTTTGGGAAATATACACTCGTCGCAAGAACGTGTAATCCAACAGTTAAAGCCAAAGTCAAAAAGATCAAATAAAAACAGCATACTCCGATAGGATGGGGCTTGCTTCTTTCAGAAGCAGTGTTGAATCCAGGGGATGGCCCAGGTAGCACTTCCCCCACCCGGAGGATTGAAATGTCCCCCTCGGAATATGTGAGATTTTATGCTTTTAATGGTCAAAAAGTGCAATCCCCCCGGAACTCGATGATGTCGTCCGATGGACTGCGTTACTATTACGGCAGGATATGCTGTAAACAACCCTTATCTTGTGTTTTTGGAAACTCATGTTTAAAACCATTGAAGAAACCATGTAGTGAGTTTTGCGATATAAAAGCAGTATTAATATTGACAGTTTTAAGTAACTTTGAAATCCTTTTGGAAATATTTCTATAATAAGGTTATACGTAACCCCTTGGAACTTCCCGTTGAAAAGGAAAGTGTGTTGCAACTGGATTAGAATCCTCGGAGAAGATCCTACACCAGCGTAGTGGATAATTATTATTTTTCAGATCCATAAAGATACGTTTTTTCTCCATCTTTAAAATATTACTATTACTGCAGAACTTCACAGACCTATTAACTAATGTTCTTATAACCGCAACTCTGTGAGATATATGGCACTCCGATAGAAAATTTAGATAATGTCCGCAAAATGTGGCCTTGCTATAAACAAATGTCTTAATCTTTTGATAAACAGTATCCTCTTCTCTGTCAATAAAGATGTCCAGGAATGGTAAACGGTAATTACTTTCGATTTCTATGGTAAACTGGAGGGAAACGCAGATGGAGATAGCTATTGATAGGATCTCAGTAAGATCCTTTAATTTTGCAACAATAAGAATATATAGTCTACGTATCTTCTTCAAAACTGTAGCTTTCAACCTAGTATAAAGATTAAATTTACTCTCTGTGTACTGCATATCTATTTCTGCGATTCTGACTGATAAAGGAAAGCCCATTGCAGTGCTATTCACTTGCCTATAAATCCCATCATTAAAAATAAAATAATTTGAAGTTAAACAAAAACGAATGAGGGTCAACGCTACATCAACGTCCAAGTCTAGAGCGGAAACATGAACAGGCCAAATCTCTTCGATATCAGTACAAGCAAAATCTATAGGTATCGACGTAATTAGTGAGACGACGTCTAAAGAAGCCATTACATGGTCAGAAGTAAAATTGAAAGCTTGCAAATCTTCTAAAAAGTTATACGAGTAAGAGGCAAATGTCAAAGGTGTTCCATTGCAGTAGATAAATATTCTCCTTTGGGTCTCGGTGGAAAACCAGGCTTATGAATTTTTGGCAGGCCATAGAATCTCAGAACTGAACCTGTATAATATTTTAAACCTTTGGGCAAATTAGCAGATAATTTTCCAAATTTTACCAGATTCCCCAAAAGTGTATTGAGATTTCTTTGGATGGACATCGTCAAGTCTTTCTTTAAAATCTTATAGGTTGATGTGTCATTTAAAAGCATAAGAGATTTTTTATTATATACACATTTGTCCAAGATAACTGTTACACGGACTTTATCAGCCTTAGTGATCACTACACTATAGATTTGTCCTAAGCGATATTCTTCACCAACCCCATATTGTGACAGTTATTTATAAGTTTAATGTACTTACAATTTAAAATCAATTTAGAAATTTCTTTCCTAAGACGATGTCCAATTGACGGATTCTGCTTAGATAAAACAGGCTCGATAGATGAAAGAAGTTGAGGAATGTCCACTTTAAAAACACCGACTGGATAATTCAAACCACAATTGAGTAATTTTAACTCGGAACCAGAAAATGCTAAATAACGAACACAATACTAAATTTGATATATAATATTTCCGCATCTTCTCTATATCAACTGATAAAAATTTCATGAAATCATGGGTCCTAAACCTCTATTCAAAAACATTTTCTGATTCTGAGTTAAAATTACTCAATTGTGGTTTGAATTATTCTTCTGTACAGATAATTTATCATCGTTTTTCGTGTCCGTTATGTGTGTACTGATGAGGAGCTCTGAAAGTGAGTTTGAAACGTCTATTTTTAATGATTCTTATTTATAGGTACTGTATTTTATTTATTTTACCTGTGATTGTATATTAATTGTGCGTCTGAAATATTTTGTTTTTATGTTTAAGTTATAACAGATTCATCATTTTAAAATGTATTACTTTGTCGTTTTTAGCACTTTCCAACCTAGTTGAAAAGTGCTTATGACTTCGGTTTGTCTGGCCGGATGGTCGTCTGACCGTATGGCCGTCTGGCCGTGCTCTAACTCCCGTAAATATGCTCGGATTGCTCTGCAATTTTTATATGTTATTGTCGTTATCTATGGCACGTTCCCTATTTCAACTGAAGTGTGTAGCACTTATAGTTTTCTTACAGGGACACTCAAAAGAATTCCGTTACATTGCGGTCTATGGGGAAAAATCATTTGCGGTTTATTTTAAAAATGTTTCACTATTGTAAACGCATTGAAATTTATATAGATCACTAAGATGCATTAGAAGAAGCTTAATATGGAATAGTAGGTGTATAGCACTTAGAGTTACTTTACAGGGACAGTCAAAATAATTCCGTTACATTACGTCTATGGAGAAAAATCGTCTGCGGCTTATTTAAATAATGTTCCACTATTTTAAACGCATTGAAGTTTATATATATTACTAAGGTGCATTACAAGAGGTTTACTACAGAATAGTGTGTGTATAGCAGTCATCGTTCATTTACAGGGACACACAAAAGAATTCTCTACTGTCTGTTAACAATAATTCCTGGAAGTGCGTTTTAAGTTACTGAACGCGATTTTAATCTTAACTAGCTTTTTGTCTATTACGTGGTGCGTATAAATTCTGTAGATCCTATACAGGGCAGCACAAAAGTTCGCGAACACATTTCCGTTTATTGACAGAAACTCCAGAAGGAGAATTTAAACTGTGCTACGCGTTTCCTAACTAAACTAAAATTTAGCATCCTATGTATATATACAAATCTATAGATCCTATACAGGGCTACATAAAAGTATTCGGATATTTTTCCGAATATTGTATATATTGAAAATTCCTGAAATTACGTTTTTAAATATGTTATGCGTTTTCCAAATTGTTTACTTAGATGTCATCTTTCAGCTTATTAAACGGTAATGATTTGTAAAATTATTTTAGAAGCGTTGGAAAGTGCTACATAATCTATGCTTGACGCATGATTTTTCGTTCTTGTTTAAAATGTAGGGGAGAGTGGGGCATTTTGATACGTTGCATACCTGGGGACACTTTACGTTTCAGAAGTTGTTATCATAGATGTACATTATTGCTCAAAAGTAGTAATAGATGACAGCGCAATCCAATCTTGAGGGTATTTTGAAATGCATGTGGTAAACAGGTTATAATTCTTATCAGATTCTTTTGTTTTCTTCTTCTTTTTTTTTTGACAAGGTTGCAGTAATGTAACTCAATTTATTTATATATTTTTAATATACAGAGTAAATATTTTTTAAAGAAATGTTAAATATTTAAAATATACACATTTATTATGCTATTTCACGTTAACCCTTTCAGGGGCAAAGTACTTTCAGTACTAAAATGTTGAATTAAATGACTGTCACCGGAATTTACAAAAAAATGTATTTGCAAATAAGAAAAAGGCTATTTTTCACATATATATTAAATAGAAAAGATTTTAGCAAAATTCTGGTGCCATTGTGGCGTTTGGGAATTAAAATTAAGTGGTTTCATAAACATACCACTGCCCCTGAAAGGGTTAAAAAGCTTGTTGTAATGTCAATTCTAATATGCGCAAATCGAAAAACCAGGAGACAATAAAGTAGTGCAGGTTGGGGCATAGATAGTAGGGCACTTTGGACACAATGGGGTATTAGGACACAGTCTAAGGTGCTCAAGATTTTTTTTAAATGTTCATTTAGTTCTTAAAATTCTATTAATATACAATAATGAATAATGAATATACAAGTAAAAATAGCTGAATGACGACAATTAACAATGTCTTCATAAAAATTTTAATAAGTTATTTCTCATATTTAATTATTTTAATTTTTTAATTAATTACTGGTGAGTTTTATTTTCATATACATACTCCTAACCTCACATAAAACTGTTCAATTTCACCCAAGTCAAATAAACATGTTCCGAACCAGAAATTTTACTTAATAAATGAAATTGCATGCGTACCAAGTAGACACAAAAAACATTTTATTAAATAAATTTTCTGACACAAAACATATGTATTTGAATTTGGTCAAATTGGATAGTTTTATATGAGGTTGGCAAGCGCGCTATAGACCAATTAGACCAATCTTTCTTTACTAAACAATGCATCTCAACGATGTAAATGTACATCAGTATTCAATGCAGTCACCAAAATTTTTGGAAGAAATATGTTGCATTTCTGAGTCATATTGAGAGTGGTGAACATGAAGGAATTTTCGAAGAAAATGTCAGCAGAGTGGGTCATTTATTTATACTAATATAGAAGAATGGTCATTTGTTGATGTAGCTGATATTCTACTAAACTACAAAAGAGACAATGAATCAAGTACATTTATATCTAGTTTCCCTAGGACAATTTTTTAAGGGGCATTTGTACTTATTTTCGGTTTAGCTTAGTAATATTCATTACCACATCTTCTCGATTCAATGATTTGAACTAACTTGATATATGTGACATCGGAATGGATGATTAAAATTCTAATAAATTCAGGGATTAAATTTTCTTGTTCAAATTTTCCATAAGTTCCAACAATAGACAAGAAAAACATAAAGGATAAAGAGAAAAAAATTAAATACCATGTTTTATACCTGTTGTAATTTTCCCAACTGGGTGGAAATGTCCGGCATCTGGTCTGATGTCTGAATGAATCAGTCCGGTCTGAATTTGTCAGGGATTGCTCAGTTGGTAGAGCATTGGCAGAATCAGTAGTTGGAAAAATTACAACTTGTATAATTTCTTTACCAATTTGAATAATTGTGTTAAAATTAATCTAGTGTAACCATGTTTTATGTCTTTGCTTGTGTCTTTAAATACTTAATAAAGACAATCCCACTGCGCCCCAATTTAAAATGTGGATCGCAGCGTAGGTCCTGGAATGTTTAAGACACTTCTCTCTTGTTTAATTTAAAGATTTATAAATTCTGCATAATTTTCTCCAATAAATCTTGAGTTATATCATTCTGTCACTGATGCACGTCCATTGTTCGTAGTAATAAAGAATGTTCCTCTTGAATTGAAGCGCCTTTTAGACTATTTGAACGCTTTTTTACTGCTGCAAAAAATTCTATTCCACAACTTTTGTTAAAATAAGAATTGTGAACAAGTTGTCAAAAAACAATTTTAAATCATTATATCAGTAGCAATTTCAATACAACGCCTTTATGTGAGTGAAATTCTGTAGAAAATTCCCGAATTTCAATGTTTCTACCTTCATAAATTCTAAAAGCATGAACAAGATAAAAAAATTCCAGCTTATACCCATGTTTTTATTTCCAATAGATATAGTTTTGCTTTTATGTATTGTTATTGTACCCTGCCTTTAAAGAAAATCACACCTTAAAATTTCAGGATAGCAAGATTTTGCGTAAACTCTTACATAACATTTTAATTGAATGTCTAATTTTACTTTTTTTTACACTTGGAAATTCATTCACATTTGGAAAAAAATATTTGTAATATTTCTGCAATAAAAAAAAAGAATTAATTGAAATTTAACGAAACTTATGTTTTATGTGTATATTTATATTTAAAATCATATCAGAAAAGTGCTTTTTTAAATTTTCAGTATATTTGTTATTAAATTTTTCAATGAGACGGCCTTTCTCAACCACTTGCGAGTATAAGTCTTACGTTTTACATCATGTTATAACATATATTTTCAGTAGTGAATGATTTTAATCGGTTAGTATCGCACATGCATGTCTTAAAATGAGGTAAAAATTCATTCACATAATTTAAAAGTATATTAACGGAATAAACAAAGGTTGTTTTTATATATATTAACTTTTCCAAAAAAATCTGTAAGACATCAAGTTTTCAAATGTGTGCTATTTCTTGTTATCGAAAACTAAAACAAATTTCAAGTCACACATGAAGTTTCAATGTGTGAGAAATGTCACTCAAAATTAAAGTTAGTCGAAAAAAGTTTACCGCTGTTTTTATAACTGAAGTTGGAACCTCATTTATGGTCTTGGTGAGGGAGAGGATTAACTACCACTTGTCACTTCAATTTTCACAATAGTGCATAATATTATACAAAAACTTTTCTGTTTTACAAAAACGCTTGTACATTATTTGGGGTCCATTATTTACAAACTTGAATGAGAGATGAAACACTTAATTGAATTTATGCAAAGGAATAAGAGTATCAAAGCAATACGAGCATCAAATACACATTACGCCATTAGTACAAAGAACCTGCACTCTAGATTTTACACCTCTCAGGACAAATCCATTTCGGACTGGCACAGGTAAAGATAGTTCTGAATATCATAGTGAAATAATGTTCAAAATATTTTACTAATATAACATATGTATTTAACTGGTTATTTTTTCAATTAACATAATTCAATATAGAAATTTTGGTTACTAGCTCTTTAAATGTGCCTTTTTCATCTCTTAATGGTACTACTCTAATAAAATTATCTTCGCCTGTACGGATTTGTATAATGTTGGCAAACTATCATTTTAAAAAATTCACAAATATCAGAAGTTTTTATCCTTACTAGATCTCTAAATTTTATTTTTACTTTTTCTTTGTAATGTTTTGCTCTATGTAAGAGTTTATTAAAGTACTCCAATTTTCCAAAAGATGCTCATTTAGCATATTGCCACATGCTAGAGAGAGATTTATACTTGGTTAATCCTCTCGTTCAGAATTTTAAAAAAAATCATTCTATAAATTTCAGTAATTAAAATGCTATACTAGTTCGTGTATAAATAAAATGATTTATACCAAACATGAAGACTGGATGTTTAAGAAATGTCAATCAAAATAAAATTGTCCAAAACTAGTTTTAAAACTGTTTTCAGTTATTTAACTTAGAAGCCTCAATAAGGTTTAGGTGAATTATAGGTTAACCAGATGTCAAAAATGTATTGGGACACAATATAATTACTCAAGATTTCACTTCAATATATACTGATGTATGCAAATGAAACAGAAAGAAAAATATATATCACACTTTGATAAATGCAAAACATGATAATTTAAACATAATGCATATTTTAATACAATTGTGGTTAGAATTTAAAGTAAAAGGAATCGATCAAAAACTTTGCTCAAAAAAGTATTGGGACATTGTCCAATAAATTAAGTAAAAAATCCTGAAACAGAAACCTAATATCTTGTTGGGCCTCCGTGACGTTGCATGTTTTCTTGCAGTCAATTTGGCATACTTTTTACCAGTATAACGTAAAATAATGTGTCAATTTTAGTACATTTATTCACCAGATGTTGCTTTAATCATGCTTGCTAGATATCTGGTGTTCATTGTGTCTTTTCTGCAAACATTCCGAAACATGTTTAATGGGAACTAAGATTCGGAATCTGGTCAGGCTCTTAATTACACAAGTGGACAAGTTGTAGAGAACTCACAACTTTCAAATGTCAGCAATATGCTTTGGGTCGTTTTCTTAACATAATTTAAAATATTTTGAAATTTCCCTGTCTGTTGTATTTTGAAAAATTGCTTCATATTAATTAAATAGACATATTTATTCATTGTACCATCGAAAAGTCTTACGTTTCTCACACCAGAGCTCGCCGTGCAGACAAACACATTTTGGTAGCTGCCTCCGTATATTACAGCAGATCGTAAGTAACTGGCATGAAGACACTAGTGTGATGTAAACTCTTTATTAGCCATTAAATCTGGAAAATCCAATATTTGGTTTCATGAACAAAAGTGTCATTTTTTCCCAAAATTCTATTGGCTGCTTTACATAAATTTTAGCAAGTGCCAGTAATGTGCTTTGATTTGCTGATGTAGGGCCTTTACCTTGGCATTCTACAATTAAACTTATGTTTTCTTAAGATATTTCTGGCTGGATAAGGATTTCTATATTTCTTCAATCCCCTTTCAGTTTCCAGAGTCAAATTTACGGCACTAATTCGGAAATTAATGTGAACTTGTTTCACAGTCCACCTCTCTTTTCGTTTACTAAAAATACGTGGAAGTCCCGATCTCTGCTTGCTTTCAATTTTGTGTTTCCTATGACGTGCATATAAAATTAACACATCAGGAATATCAGCTTCGATATTTTTTCTATTCCACGAACAATTTTCCCAGTTTCACCAGTAATTTATTATCAGATTTTACATGTCAGCAAAAATCTCTTTTTTCTCACCATTCTTACATAGATGATTACGTAATGTTGAAATTATTTTGTTTAAAACTGTAGTTCAAATATAGTGATAGTAATTTAAATTTTGTTACTGCGATATATATTTTGCAAACTTCTCATTTCAAAAGTGTTCCAATAAATTTTCACATTTCTTTGAGGCGAATCAATATTGAAAATGCTAGAACAAATTGGAATTGTAAAGTAGTAAAGATGTTTGTGTTTATATTGTTTAGCATTTCATGTTTCATTTTGTTTTCGTTTCAATATAATATTTTAAAAAGTAGATTAACATAAGGAACATAGCAAGTGTCCCAATATTTTTTTCAGTAACTGTAGTTTTGAATCGCTATCTTGTTTTTCTCTAAAATAAAGTTTTGAAAATTTCTTTCAATTCGTTATTTTCACCAACAAAATTTCCACGTTATCACTATAAATTTCGAATGCAGTTGTGCCACCTTAAAAGTTATGAACCTCCTCAAAATACAAGAAGCTAATCACCTTAGTGGTGAAACGAGCAAATAGGACAAACACTTTCTTTTTCCTGTTTACGTTGACCAACGAAGGTTCTTATTTTAAAAAGTTAGCAGTACTCCATTCCAGTTTGATTGAAAGCTCTAAAAACGACGACCTTAACAATGGAAAAATCTGCGTTTTTTCGATGAGAAATATTAGCACTTACTTTACTACAGTTCCAAAAAAATTTTCTTTCAGTACTTCCAGCTGCTATTACACAAAATTGAATTATGGGCAAAGTAGTTTCAGTTTCTGCATAGAAATATACAAAATTAAAATAATTAGTAAGTAAAAACTCAAAATGATGTTTAGTGGGAATAATCATATGATGTTTTTAGACCATAGATAAATTAGTTTCTCAAACGTTCAGACGCTCTAATTATCCCATTCCCGTTCAAGAATGTATACAAGTTAAAAAAGTTTATTAGTGTTCGGAAGATAATTTTCCTTTTCAAAGCACTGGATCTCTTTCACGATAGAAAATCGTGGAATATTCTTAATAATGAAATAATTGAGAAATCTCAATGCTTGTCAAACTTGCAGTCGTTTGATGTAATGGATTTATTGTATTAAGTGTGATTCGCTCTTGAATGATGAAACTACTCATTGCATTTAGGCGATTAAAAAACAATTACTAATGGTGTCTAAATGATCAAAAATCTTAACCAAAGTGCTCATTTTTTGTCTAATAATGAAAGATTCATTTCTCGGAGAAATAAAACATTGATCTCTAAAGGAGCAAAGTTTCTGCGTTCAGCCAATCTCATACTGATGCAGGAATTGTTGGATCTTGACTCGATCTATAACTCTAGAAATAAGGTCTGCTGAATGTTTACTACTATTCACTTGTCAAATCTTGTATGACAGATATTCTATATGACAAAAACCCTTGTGACAATTGGCCATTTTTCTTAATCCTTTGAGACGCACGTTACTAAAATTTTGAAAATATGCTAAAAAAACGCTATAAATGTGATTAGGGAGCAGTGAAATTAGACAACATAGTTTTAACATTTTTTAAATCCCCCTCCCCTTTAGGCTGGGAGTGGTTTGAAGATTTTTTTTCCATCAGCGATCTAAAATATCATTTAACCCCTTGAAGGGTGGTGGGACATATATGTCCCACATAATTTTAATTCCCAAATGACACAATGGCACCAGCATTTTGGACGAAAATTTTGCTTCTATATCTTACGGGAAGAAAAGCTATTACTTATTTTCCTATAAGATTGCAATTCCTGGTGTCAATCAATCATTTTAACTTTTTAGCAACAGAAGTACCTTACCCCTGAAAGGGCTAAGCATGCAAACACAAGACATGACATTGCAAATTTATTTTTTAATTACTATAATTGTAAACATTTCAGTACATACATTGTTTAGAGAAATTGATTATTAAAATATTTAAAAAATGTATTAAATTAGAAAATTCAAATTTTAAAAATTACAGAAAACACATTATAAAAATGCTAAATAATAAAAATATATCAAATTTATAGATGAAATAGATACTATAAATGTTTCAAAGTTTGAAGACGTATTTACTACACAATAACTGCATATCCCGAACAGTGGAATCTGAAAAACTACCTGAAAAAAACGCCAAGCTGGAGTGTGAAAGAATTAAATTCCTTTCTATGAATTGCAGAGAATACCATACATCCCATACCCAAATGTTCTTGAATACTCCACTCTCTTAGGAAATAAATTCAGATTCCTTGGGGTAGAATTACAGACACCCTTTCTTTCATTCTGAAAGGCCGGGAAATGCTGTTATCGGGGGTGTTGCCATCTAGTGACAAAAGACATTATTCGGCACTTGAGCTCTGGTGGGTAAAAATGATCCTACTACTCAATTCCATCCGTTGAAAATATTTACATATTGAGTTTAGCCATGTGCAAACAATAATTATTAATTACGAGAAGTGTCTCAGGGAAAAATAAGTTAACTCTTATAAAAAAATCTTTTCTCATAACACTCGAAGAGCACAAAATTTCTAACTCATGAAAATTTGAAAGTTTTAATTCATCTCGGAAAAGCAACTAGATTGTCATGTATGTGTGGAAGTAAAATCTCTAAATCGTGTTATCCATTTTAATATCAAAGGAATTTGATTGTAATTTTTTTTTTGTTTATGTGAGAAGAAATTCACCCATCAGAGCCTAAAGGGTTAAACAACCATATTTTTACTTTCAGTCCAGAACTAAATTTTCATAATTTATTGTTTCAGAGAAATTAAAATAATTTTTTTTCAATTTTGGCAGATAAACTGCGGCATGAAATTCAAGAGAATTATCAAGACACGCTATAATGGTGACAATAAAATAAATTTTTCAGAAAAGTTAGAAAGCGTTTTTGAGCATGAAATCAAATTATTTTTTATTTAGGATGTATCGAGAATTAATTAAAACTTTTCTATTTAGTGTAAAAAATATTTCCATATAAGCTAACGTTGCTATCAATCATCTGAATATTAGTTAGTACATAGTAAGGCTGTAAAATGTCAGATACGAAAAATGATGAAACCTTTCTAATTCGGTTAATTTAAAAATACTTAAACGGGCTTTTAATGACCACATGTAGAAATGTGTTTATGATTCATTTTTTTAATAAATTACATTTCTTGAACTACGTTACTTTACGAATAAATGTGCGATATGATTTCAAGCGATATATTTCTCAGAATGACATGTGTGATTTGTAAGAACATTTGTCGATTGGCGGATATTTGGAGTTTCCACATTGATTGCAGGAAAAAAGTGTCTCCTCATTGGTTGGGTTCAAAATTGCCACAGTAACTGGTAATTTGCTGTGACAATTGTGGGCTTTAAAGGTGATCTAAATATATGAAAAAGTCCATTACATCACTAGAAAAATCATGGAAAAAAATTGGTAAAATCCTGTGTTAAATTGAGTTGTGAATTCATGGTGATCCACTGGCAGTGTTATCCATTGACTTGTGCTTCAAGCTCATCATTAGCAGAGACAAAAGAAGAAGAGCTTCATTACCACTGATGTTTGGGAATAATGGGAAGTGAATTACGTATTGTAGTTCAGTTTATATTTTAATTTTCATAAAGGCTTTTTTGCTGACTCAGTATGCTAATTTTTATCCCCACAAATTACATTTGCACGCATATAACATTTTTATAAAATATTTTCTGCATTCATCTTTTTATAGCATCAAATATACTTTAACCCTTAAAATACCATCTTCCACACTGGTTGATACACATGTGCACCGTTGGTAATTTAAGGGTTAAATTAATATGTGTATTTTATTTTTCAAATATATTACAAATACTTATTCATATTTTTAAAATTTCTTTCACAGGATTTGTATGGGCTGAAATAAAAGAAATATGGGAAGGTGGTATAGATGCCTACATTAATGACATGTGGAATGTGGTTGATTATTTTACGAATATGCTTTATATAACGTTCATGGGATTAAGAGCCTGTTCGTGGTATATTGTAAGAAATTGTTTTTCTTTTGTTATGTTGTTTCTATAAATATACAAGTATACACTGAAAGGACAATTTATCAAGATCATTTTTCCAAACTCGCGGACCTATTACCATTCTCCTTGTTTAGAATTATCTTCATTTCGCATTTAATATTTTCGATTTTCTACACTTTTGCAGCAAAATTAAATTAAAGTGTTATTTTAAATGAGGTTAAATATTTTTTGGCGCAAAATTTATTTTATTTCCAATTTGATAAATTATTCTTTAATTATCACAATTCGCCAAAACAGTATTTTTTTTTCATTGTCTCGCCAAATGAGCGATGAATCGCCAAATAAAGAAATTTTCGTTATTTTTTAACGGGCACAGTATTGACATTTTTCAGGGGGGTTTTATAAACAGATAATTATAAGAATATTTCGTATATTTTCAAACATTTTTGAGTATGAGCTTATGAA
Organism: Maratus michaelseni; assembly: GCA_963931845.1. Lineage (NCBI taxonomy): Eukaryota > Metazoa > Arthropoda > Arachnida > Araneae > Salticidae > Maratus > Maratus michaelseni. The sequence continues at coordinate 299,972,806 of OZ007586.1, forward strand.
GACCTTCCTTTTTAGGGACGACCATATAAATGTCATGTCTGTTACACTACATTCACATTCCTGTGAAATTCCCGTCTGGCACGAGGGACTTGTCGCTTCGTGAAATTTTTGCCACATCCACTCTCTTCCATCAACATGACAAAGTTAAAACCTTGACTCATTTGACCTTATAATATGTTTCATTTTATCAGCGGTCCAATTGCGCTGAGATTTTGCAAACTGCAGCCACAAAATTTTGTGACTCCTAATCAAAATAGGGAAGCGATGCGGTCGTAGACTTTTACATACAACTTTCGCCATACTTCGACTAATAGTCGCTGTGCATATACTTGTATAAGCAACTGCACATTAAAATCTGTAGTGATCAGTTGAAAATATATCTTTCTCTTAAGAAATTTTGTGTTACCGAGTATCAGGTATCCTCGATCATTGATTGCTGGTTTTGTACCACATTTCTTTACCAATCCAAGTTGTTTTTTATCGGTGTTACTAATTTTACCGATTATAGCGGTACCAGATACCGTTAGTATATCCTTACTGAACATATTCAAGTTATACTGAAATTACTGAAAATAAGCAAAAGTTTGGGCGGTTGTTGAAACGAACCATACAGCTTCCCGAATGCCAACTTTCTGCCAATGATCAAACTCACTTAAATCAGTACATTTATTCATGACGGCTTACTTTTTCCAACCGTTCAAAAGTCTTTAATACACGCTAGTCATCACTTACGTCATATTTTCGCTACTAGGTGCTGGATACTCTTTCTAGAATTTGCATATTCCAGATATCATTCTGTATAAGAAATTGTCCTTTCAGCGTATAATATGTTAAAATACAATTAAATTACATTTTTTCCCCAATCTAAAATGTTATTTTAAGTAATACAATTGTATTTTTTACATATCCATACAATTATAAAGAAATAACAGTTCTCGTATGAGCAATCTAGGCAGCCTTGTGTGTTCATAAAATTAAGATCGTGTATGTTACGAAAACCCACTTATTTTAATTTTAAGTAACATACTGAAAATAATAAATAAAACTAATAAATGACAAGTAGATCCTGTAACGATGATTGTTGGCGAAGTAATTTCTCGTCGGTTAAGCTGCAAAAAGTAATTTGTTAATATCCAGGGAAACAGAGCACAGAGAGTGGATGGATACGAAGTCAGGAAATTCTTGATAAACAAATATTTTTATTGTAAGATGAAGTTGACCACGGGATTCAGGTACAAGCATCCTTAGGCATAAAAATGCCCGAGAGCACTGGAGAGGAGGCACGAACAATTACCAATCTTTAATCACCGACAAGCAGAGAGAGAATCTGGGCTGTTACATAATTTCTTTTCGTGGTTACAGTGCAGTCATGGCGATAATTACATACGCCAATCAGCCAGATAACGTACTGTTTTGGCGAGAACAACATGATGAGAAACAGGTGGTGTGCTGTCCGTTAATGATAAGCCTATGGGGGAGAGATGAAGGAAAATATGAATTTTAAGCGCCAGAATGGAGATATGGAATTTTGGTAAACCAGACAAAACCGCATGGAGTCCTTTCTCATGGGGTTAGCTTAAAGAATTAAGAACTGGGGTTAAAAATAGAATTGGTACGTTACAGATATTATATACTAAAGGCATCTGGAGAATTGAGAAAATAATGAAATACGTTAAAAGGAATGAAACCTAGACGAACAAAAGTGCAGGCGTAAGAATGTAAGTGAAGTTTGGACGCCGTTAGAAAAGAGCAGATTGTAATGGGAATAACTTCTTTATATATATATATATATAACGACATGATTTATGCTGTGAGGAAAGAGATCCGAATGAATTAAAGAACGCTTAATAAAAGAGAAATACAGGGAGTAGCTAGATTTTATAACACGAAAAAAAGGTAATTTTAAGGAAAGAAAAATTTAGAAAAAGGAAGGGGATGGGGGAATTAATTTTAAGAAAGTGGAATATGGGAAGTTAAATCCACTTCACAGATCCATGTAGTATAATACGTATTTTCAAAATACAGGGTGTATCGAGAAGCTCGGCTGAAGGTGAGCCCTAACTTGATCTACATAAAAAAAATTCATGAGCCATATCCTTATCACCCTTAAACATGGGTTTTGGTTGCACAATCTGTGTTTTTAGATTTAATAAACTCTAATATTTCTCAATCTGTTATACAATGTAAGTTGATATTAGAATTGAAGTAATAGTGTGAGAGATTGCGGGTGCATTCTCTCTAAAAATTCCCGTGAGACAGCCATAAAATTCGCCAAAGGTATGATAAATGTCGCAATATTCACAAAAAAACTATACAAAGCTATTCTGTTAACAAATTCCCGATTCTGCTTTTTTTTTTATTTCAGCGAAAGTTACTTATCTGCAAATTACTCAGCCTAGGTAATATATATATATATATATATATATCTTTAAATTCCTTTTTAATAATCAACATTGTCTCATAAGAATTTATGCTATACAGTTTTACACTGTAATAAAAATTATTTTACAGCAATTAATAAACAGCTTTTGCAGTATACACTGTATTTAATGTAATTTAATATAAATTTGCTTAATTAAAATTTCACAATTAACAGCAATTTTTCGTATTTTTAATTTACAGGACACTTTCAATTTCGGAACCGGTTCCGAAAGTGAAAGTGTCTTCATGAAAGTGTCTTCATAAAACAAAAACTACAACTTAAATCGAAAAAGTAAAAAGACACTCGGTTAGACATCCGCAGATATCCTATGCAAAATAATCTTTCAAAAATATTCAAATTGAAATACAAACGAGAAGTTTGAAAAGAACGTTTCCACTGGTTTAAAATGAGCTTGCTAGTGTCGTCGCATGCCTAGCGTAGGCTCTTAAACACCTATGAATACTGCGATATTCCTCATCAATATAAGCACACAACTTGCCGATCGCTTCTTTTCATCAATAATTGGGCTTCCGGGTACATTTGACAGAAGAGCATGGGTTCGTCAAAGAACAGATTAGTAAACCTCATGGTACTTAGCTTTAGCTGCCACCAAATATACAACACTATTTGATCGAATGAGCACTCTCTCACTGCCTTTAGCATTGCATTTATCAATATGTTTTCGAATATTTTGTCGAGCAGCCAAAGTTTTAATATAGTGCATGATTTTGAATTATTTTTGCATTTTCTTTTTTTTTAAATCTTGATAGAATCTCCATTATCAGGAAATAAGCAATTTGTTTCAAATTAAATGTCGAATCCTATGCTCCCCTTCAGTTTCTACCCACATCAAGAGCATCTTCAACATTTTATTCAGAAACAAATTTTGCAAACAAATTTATGGAGGAGAGTCTGGTGTAATTTTTTCTGTAGTCTTTATTCATCATTACAGTAGCAATACCTGAAAATCGGTCCTGAAGTCCATCGCCATTTGAAACATTAGCATTTTTGCAACTATTTATTATGTGCTTAAAAACTCATCGCATACAATACACAGTGCATACATTTGAAGGGATCGGGTGTAACGCAAGGTAACTAACAAAATTCAAGTTTCAAGATATTCTAGAATCAAATTTCTAAAGAAAACTACAAAAACTACTGCGATTGCTTCTTCTAAAATAGCTGATTTATTAAGATTGGACATTGAATTAATGTATGCGCAACATTTGTGTATGATGGATTTTATTTTATTGAACTTGTGTGCAAGGAGTCTTCGTTATTAAAATTCATATCTAAAATTTACCTTTGATTATCATGGCTATTGAATAATAAATAAATCTTGTACTTTTAAAAAGGTTTTCAAGATGCAGTTAACCAATTTTACTTGAAAGTCAGAAAAAAAAGTCAGTTGCCATGTTTTACACCAGAATCCTTCATTTATTTACTTTAACAAATGAAACATTTACACAAAAGAAACGTAATATACATTCACAGATAAGAACGTTTATGGACTAAATCAAACACTTCACAGTAAGGCTGGCGGTGCTTCACAACAAGCAATAAAAAGGACATGTGCGAGGCATAATAGCATCGCCTCCTTTATCCCTCGTCTATCATGAACTGTTTGTCTTGTGTCTCCCTGGCTCTTTTATGATATTTTATTCTACTATATCTTAAACTCAAAAATGTTTGATTTACTTCATTCTAATTTTGTGTCTTAAATCATTCTATGTACATGTAAGACCCCTCCCCACCTCATGATAGACATTTGAAAATAAATAACTAAAGAGTACTTTGATCCACCATTTTTGATGGAATCTCACACCTAATTAAAGGGTTTTTGGGATTTCATTTCACAAGTATTAGAAACAAACCCCCATTTTTCCCGCTAATTATAGATTATTTAAACTGAAAGTCCAATTTTTCATTTTTTTCCCTGAGCTTTAGAATTTTCGTGGAAAATTCGACGAGATTTCTACCGTTTGCGGTATGAGAACAAACGTCAAATAACATAAAATAATTATTTTTGTATTTTGACAAAAATCATATATACTATGTAAATGTCTTAACATTAGAACATTAGAATTATTAAAAGAATTTCAGCATGTATTTCTGAATTTATATGAGAAAAAATACAATTCTAAATAATTAATAATTTGTTGTCAAATTGCCAAAAGTGACATGTTAAAGATTATGGTCCCCACGTGGTTGGTTAAATTAAAATTTTACAACTGATGAATAAAGCTGACACTAGCGAATAGCATTTTTTTAAATGAATAAAAGAAAACAAAATAATTATCTTTTGAACGTACAAAAACAAGATTTGTTTTCCATGCAGCTTTAAAATTTAATTTCTATATAAATTTACTCATAGCATATAAAATGTTTTTCTGTAGGTACAAAAAGAGCTTGCCTTAGGCCAAAATCCGTTTCTCCCGAGAGAAGATTGGCATCCGTATGATCCAATGCTAATATCAGAAGGTATTTTTGGTGCCGCTAACATATTTAGGTAAGTTTCTCAACATCAGATTCCAAATATTTGTTTTACTTCAAGCTTCAAGGTCATTCCATTAAAGAAAGTAATCACTTGAAAATGTTTCCTTCAAATTTCTTTTAATTTCAATCATTTCACCTTTTTTTCTTAAATAATTTTTAAATAAATTAATTTTAATCTAATAATCTTTTTTGAACTTTGTTCTTGTGTCATTTATTTATTTATTTATTTTCGAGAAAAGTTAGAGATTTTGCTATGTGAAAGTAAGCACTATATAAACGCAAAAACTAGCACTAAATTTGAAGAAAAAAGAAAAATCATTACGCAAAATAGATGAAATTGCTGAAAAGGATCGTAATAAAATAAAGAAAATTATTGAAAAATATAAGTCGAGTAAAGATTTTCAGCGGACAGTAAACCCAAAACTACTTAATAATATGGAAGTAAAAGCTGCTGTAAAAGACTTTAAAGCGATTCCAGCTTCAAGTGCAGTCCAAACTTCTCGATATATCAGTCAAACATCAGTAAAGACAGCGTATAGAAGTACACATGGATTGCTCTTCACAAACATGGATTATCTGGAAAGATACATCGTAAAAAACTATAAGTATCCACAGCAAATAAAATGTTTATGATTTGCCAGAAATTTTCAAAATAAGGACTTAAATTTTTGGAAAAATATTCTGTTAAGTCATGGAAGCAAATTCGAAATTTTTGGTACAAAGATGATGCAAAAAAATATGGCGATCAAAAAAAGAAGAAGAAAACAGTGACAAGCGTTTAATTCAGTCAGTGACTGAATTTTGATCTGAGGAAGAAAAGTAGCAACAAGTGTCGGAAATATAGTTTTTATTGTGTTAATAATGTATATACAGTGCGTCTCAAAAGTATATGGATAGATGATTTTACGAAATAACAGTTCAAAAAATGAAGCAATAATCAAAATAAAAATAATAAGAATATGGTATCATAACATAAGTTTATTACAACAAAGAAAGACAGTATAAGTTTTAGAGAATTTTTGTAAAAAAATCAGAAGCAAAATAGACTGTCCTAAACATATGGACTTTTTGAGTATTTTGTATTTCAATTCACATTTTGGATCCATTCCTTTGAATTATCTTGACAATCCTATTAGGCATGCTTCGAACTAGTGTTTGGAGAATTCGAACTAGTGTTTGGAGAATGTGTGGCTGTAAAGAAAACCAACTCTGCTCTACTTGTTGCTTCAATTCCTGAATAGTCGAAAACTGGCGATCATGGGCCTCTCGTGCAAGTATTCCTCAAAGATTTTCAAATGGATTCAGGTCTGGACTGATGTCTGGCAAGTCTATAACAGTCAATTGATTTTGTGTAAACCAAGCTGTCGTTCAGTGGAAGGTGTGAATCGACGCATTGTCCTGTTGGAATTTCCAGTTTTCCCGTCCTAAGATGTTTCCAATTGGAAGTATAGTGCTTTAGAGGACAGTTTGATAATCCTCAAGCACTGTCGTTCATTAAGAAAAGCAATATCCGTTGTTCCGTTGAAACAAAACGCGCTCCACACAATGAGAGAACCCCCTCCTTGTTGTCGACTAAAGAACTCGCGAGATTCTCGTCGTAGATCATGCCAATAGTATAGCCATCCATCAGTGCCATCCAAATTGAACTTTTTTTTTTGCCACTGAAGAAAATATTTAACCATTCATCCGTTCAATGCATGTGTTGTTTAGCCCAAAGAACGTGTGTCTTTCTATAGTGCAATTTCAGTATAGTTGTCTGACATATTCTGCTATATTTATGAAATCTGCTATCCTGTATGAGATTTCCAACAGTAGATCTTGAAATAGGAAACGCGAAAGTCCTTGAAATCTCCCAAACAGACGTTTTTTGGCTTGAAACTGCTCGCAAAATCTCTGTCTCGTCGCTGAAATGTTTTTCTGAATCGATCTGAATGTTTTTTTTTTTTTTTTTTTTTTTTTTTTTTTTTTTTTTTTTTTTTTTTGCAATCGCATTGTCATCTTTCGATAAATTGCATAAATTCCAGATCTGCCGTAGTTCATTTGTTTAACAATATCAGAAGCTTTAACATTTTGGGCCTTTAAACGCTAAGTTTTAGCTATATCAGCTGCAGAGAATTGAACGTTGCGAGGCATATTCCAACTATTCGAGAATTGGAGAACAAGCAGCGATTTTATATTTCGAAGTGGTTACGTCACATGTTACGTCACAGAATATGCAAATTTGCTTGATACGGTGGTATTGAAAGAGATTCTTTTCATTGTCCATCTATTTTTGGGACAGCTTATTTTGAATTTTATTTTTTTACAAACAATATGTGATATAAGCATGATATTTCTGTATTGTAAAAAACTTATGTTGTGATTCCATATGCTAATTATTGTTTTCCTGATTATTGCTTCATTTTTTGAACTGTTATTTAAGAAAAATCACCTGTTCATATATATTTGAGACGCACTGTAGTGGATTACTTAACCATCTGGATAGGAATTGTCACAATCTTTGAAAAGTAGAATTTGTCAGAAAACTTAGTCTTCCAAAAATGATTTTAAGCACTCATTGAAAATAATGAAGAAATGTCTATTATATCGAACGCGTAAGCCTATGGATATACACTACAGTCCCCAAAACTTAACCCCATCAGGCATTTGTAGCTTATCGAAAAAAATACATCAGAGAACCACTTCAAATAAGAAAAAGAGATGAAGAAAACTATAACAGAATAATATCCTTAAAACTTGTCTGGTATATTAAAAAAAAAAAAAACTAATGAAATATATGTATAGAAGATTCAAGAAAGTGTTACAATGCAAATGAAAGCAGATCAAATATATATTGATAATAATAATTTACTTTTATACTTTTTTATTATCTACATTTGCTGTTTACCTTTGCTTGATGCGTAAAAATGAATCTACTTTTGGTTTATTTTGAATTATTTATTGTTGATTTTCTTTTGGATTAATGTTTATAAACTGTTAAACTCTTAGTAAAATACTTGTTAATTCTGCATTAGTACTTTATATTATAAGTCAATAATGTATTTTTAATACTACGTTTAATATATGAAAAAAGGGTGTTTCCCTTTTTTTGCGCTCACTGTATGCTTCGTTGCAATGGGCTCAGAGTGTCGTTATATGACTTGCAAATTGCTGTAGAGCAAAAAAGATATGTACAGTAAAACTCGTCCCTCGGATAAGGCGGAAACTTGTCCAATTTGAACTAATTTCATGATCCCGGCTAAAAAAACATGCAATATAGTGTTCATTTTTTGCATAAAACGGAATCTGTCTAACGCGAAAATGCAATAATTAAAGATTTTATAAAATCACGTGCATAATGCGGAAATTTGATTCTTAAATTTGTCAGTTATATTAAAGGGACTTTGCAGAATAGCAAATTTTACCGAAATCTTGTCTAAAACGCGAATTGTTGTTTGCTTTTCTCAGTTTTCTTCGAGAACAAGCTAATAATCAGAATTGTGAATTGCATTACTAAATAACTGGGGCGTCTACTTTTTATCAAACGTAGCGTCACAGGTAGCATAAAGTGTAATTTTATGAACTTCAGTGAAAAATATATGCCATTTTGAGCATTTATTGAGTGAAAAAATTAAATAAAAAAACTGTTTGAAAAAAAAGAAAAAGCACACGAAAGAAATTAAAATTACACATTTTGCAGAGGTATCTAACAATTTTTTTCTCGCATTCATTATTGCTAAGAAATAGGGTAGAATATCAAGCTTTCTCTAGAATGGTAAATATAGAAGATTCATTATGTATGGAGCCTTTCTTGAAATTCTAATATACTTAACATCAAAACTGACTGACATATTCTGAAGCATATTTCATCATAAAACACAAAAAACATCGCTAAACGTAAAATTTTTAGCGTAACAGGGAAAACAGTTTATTTTCTAAATATTCAGCACCACAAAAGTATGAGCTAAATTAGACGATTTGCATTTACACTAACAAGGGGACCGCCAAACATGATGCGCACAGATTTTGATGATTTTAAAGTATGTTGCAGGGGTCATACCCCTAACTATTCAGGTCAAAGATTTCCTTCAAATGGGCTTTAGTTTTCGAGAAATTTTGGGTTAAAGGTCAGCATGCATTTCAAATACCCATTAATTCGCGATCTTGAACAAGGGCTCTGTGGTGCAGCGCTAGCGCTCGCGATTTGAGAGCCGGAGATGAGGGTTCTGTCCTCTCATGTAACTTTTGTTTTTGTTGTTTCTAATCCCAGATGGTTTAGCACTGCTAAATCATCCCCACGAAACCGAAGATCTCCAGAATCATGGTAAAGGAAAATGGAGCAGCTTCTGTTAGTACAAGATACCAGGAGCACCCAAGGGTAGAAGTCTGACTTTACTCCAAACAAGTCTCCTAATTTTGAACCAATTCCAGATGAGAGACCTACATCTGGATTGGCACCCCCAGAGGTAACGCTTATATAGAACTTGGAGGACTTTGGAGCCACGAACAGATTTAACGTGCACCAGCTCCCATTAACGTACACGGTCCAACAGCAGAGGCAGACGAGAGAGGATAGACGATGCACCCTCCCAAGCAATGACCGTGGTCGATGCTGGTTGGCTTTCGGCCATCTTACGAGGGCCGAGCTTTTACCGTCCGCGCCACTGCGGGACTAACATGTAAATTTTACCTTTTTTTAATAAATTTTATATATTTGTCGAGTTATAAGTTTTATGCAGAATTATGAATTCTGCATCTTTGAACTTTCTGATATTTTCCTAATAAATTCCATTTACATTTTCGAATTTTTCGCGAAAATTTATAGTTTTTGCGCATTTTTTACTCTAATATTTCTGTTGACGAAAATCCAAACTAATTTATGTCTAGATTTTGTTTAATTTTTTTATTATTATTATTTACCCTTTATAGTGTAATAACCGTTCTAAAATAATACTTTTTTAACTTTATGAAATTTTAAATGAAAATGTATATTTTTTTTATAATTCATACAAAATATTTTTATCTCAAATCTTCTAAAGGTATGTATGATTAGGTAATTCCAACAGCATATCTTGAAAGGAGTAATAAAATATTAAAGCAATAACGTTTATATTCAAGTTTTAGAAAGTTATATATATATATATAAAGTAAATTTCTATTAACTATTCTCACTAAATTGTTTGAACTTACAAAACTAAAAGATAATTTGTTTAGCATAAAAAATAGTTTTCAACTTGTCAATAATATAAAAAATTTAAATAACATAACTTACATGAAGACGTTTGACTTTAATGACTTATTTAATAATATTGATATCAAGGATATGTTCAGGATTGTCAATTTATTATACAAAGAATACAAGGATTCCATAAAATTAAAAAATAACATTTCTTTAAATTACTTTAAAACTTTAACTAGATTTATTCTACATCATAATTATATTGTTTTTAATGAGAATATATATATTCAATGCTGTGGATTACCACAGGGTGGTATTGTTTCTTCAATTCTTGCAGAATTATATTTATATTATTATGAACGTAATTCACATATTGCTAATTGTAAAATGTACCGTTATATAGATGATATAATTGTCTTCTATTTTAATAATAATTCAAATTATTTACTACCAATAAAATATCATAAAAATTTAAATTATAGTTTCAACCTTATGGTAAATAATGAAATTAATTTTCTTGATCTTAAGATAATTCTTAAAGATAATAAAATTTTGTTTGACATTTATGACAAAAGAAATGATTTTACATTTAAAGTTAACTTATTTACTAATTATAAGTCTTGTATACATAAATCAGTATTTGTAAATATTTTACTAAATTTTGCACATAGAATAAACAATCTTTGTTCTAATAATTTTAAAACTCAAAATTTAAAACTTATTCTTCAACATGCAGTAGAATATGGCTATCCCTTTTATTTAGTTAAGTCAATTTTACGAATATAAATTTTGCTTTCATTGGGGTTTATATGTTTGCACATTCTATCTGTTAAAACACTTACATTTTGATTACTGATATATTTGGCTAAAGAATGAATTCCTTTATGTGAGAGCTGAGTGGGAATATTTTGGTTAAATATCTTTTATTAATTAAAAAATTTAAATAGTAAATTCTAATTTTTTTTTTCTTTTCTAGGGAGAGAACTTTAAATATAATATTGTTCCAATAAGTGCGTTGCCATATTGGAGATTTAATGTTTTTTTTTTTTTTTCCCTTGCCAGGTAGAGAACATTTAACAATTTAGTTAAATGCTTTTTTATTTTTTATTTTTTGCAAGATATTAGATTCAATACGTGAGGTTAACATATTGGAAATGTTTGGTTATTTTTAGCTATCAGTGTGTGAAATCTAATTTTATTTTTCAGAATAAATAATATTTAGCAAGATGTTAGTTCCATTAAGTGTGTGTAGCCATTTTGGTATTTCTTTTAAACTTGCATTGTTATTTATAAAATGAAAATCTAATTTTATTTTTCAGGGTTAATAAAATTTTGCAAGATGTTAGTTCCAATAAGTGCATGTAGTCATATTGGTAAATCTTTTAAGCTTGCATATAATTATTTATAAAATGAAAATTTAATTTGACTTCTACAATAATATTTTAGATTTTATGGGTTTATTTATGTTTTGAAATTATTTAAATGTTGACATATGTAAAAATAAATAGATAAAATAATTTTATACTGAAAATTTACTTAATCAAAATAATTAATAGTTATTTAGATATTGTTTTAATCTTTAACTAGATAGCAGCACCATATAATGATTTTAAAAAAAACTATTACTATTATTCTTTAGTATTATTTTTTAGTTATTGTTTATTATAAAACCAGATGGCAGCACCATATAAATTTTCACAATTTTTTTTTTCTCTTTTAACTGTAAACTTGGAATACAAGTGAAATTTTTAAATATTCCAATAATATAATATATATATTAAAATTATTTAAGTTAAAAAATATTTTTAGTAAATGAATTTATAGTTTTTATATTATTTATTTGTATTTTTATATTTTAAATTAGAAATAGTTAAAATCACAATGGTTAAATTAATAACTGCTACTTTTAGAAAATTTAACTGTAATTTTAACTTGTACGTTTGAATTCACTTATTCACTTTACCATGTGCTTAGCACAAAACATTTTTGGCTTCGGATTCTGGACAAATTTATGTTGTAATGTATAGATTTTCTTTGTCTTCCTTTGTATTTATTTGTTTATAAATGGATTTATTTTCTTCCGTTTGATTTGTAGTGTTCTATTTTCAATGGTATCCTTTTTTTTTTTTTTTTCCAATTTTTTTCCAATGATTGTTAGGGCTTGGAATTGTCACAAAATTTTGGCTTTAAGCTTGTGACAGTTACAGAAAACAATCATTCTTTGCTTATAATGTGGTTTCCCAGCCCTTGAAAAAGTAAATTACATTATAAGCTTGCATTTGTGTTTTTTTTTTTTTTTTTTTTTACTTATGTTTCACTTTTTGAATAAATACTTCATTTGTTAGGACTATGTTTTATAATGTGTAATTTGACATAGCTATTTGGGATAATAATTTCATTGCATTTGGTCAGTTATTTCTGTTTCAATGGTTAATTTTTGCAATAAGTTTATATATATATATATATATATATATATATATATATATATATACATATATATTATGTTATTTAAATACATTTAACTGTAAAGTTCAAACTCAACATCATTTTTGATTTGCACAAATAAAAAAATAATATATTACAATTAATTTTTTTTTCATTCTAACAAGTCGATGCCATACAGAAAAATGCAACTAGAAATGAAAAATCGTTTGTAAATTAAAATTCATATAAAAAATATCTGAAAAAAAAATCGTCTGCAATGACTTTTATATGTAATATCAGAATAAATAAAAATTTTCTTTTTATTCATTTCGTTTAGCTTCCTTTGCAGACAATTTCCACGTTTGATATAATTTCTTTTTCAAATTTAATGCATTTTTTAATATATTTATCACAATTTAAGTATTTAAAGAATATATAATATGCAAATTTATACATTTTTCCAATATTGTTAAAACAATTTACATAAAGAATATATTTAAACACGATTTTTAATGGGGAATTTGTTTAGATTATTTTTGCGATATGTATCACACAATTAGTTCCATCTTTAATAAACTAAAAATTTCTATGTCGGTGATGATAAATATTTTAGTATTTCAGCAGTTAACATATTTCAATATATTTAGAACAAATCGAATATTAAAAGGATATATTATTTTGTTAATTTTTTCTTAATCATTTAATTTTTTTAAATTGAAAATGCAAATAAAAAAATGCATTATTTCATAAATACGATAAATAAATAAGTAAATATACGTAAATGTAAACAATAATCATTTTAAAAAGACGAGATATCAAGACATAAATTAGTTTGGATTTTCGCCAACAGAAATATTAGAATAAAAATGCGCAAAAACTATAAATTTTTATGAAAAAATCGAATATGTAAATGGAATTTATTAGGAAAATATCAGAAAGTTCAAAGATGCAGAATTCATAATTCTGCATAAAACTTATAATGCGACAAATATGTAAAATTTATTAAAAAAAGGTAAAAGTCATACGATAGGACATAACCCTCATATCCGGCCCTCAAATCGCGAGCACTAGCTCTGTACCACGGAGCCCTTATTCAAGAACCCGAATTAATAGGTATTTGAAATGCATGCTGAACTTTAACCCGAAGTTTCTCGAAAACTAAAGCCCATTTGAAGGAAACCTTTGACCTGAATAGTTAGGGGTATGACCCCTACAACATACTTTAAAATCATTAAAATCTGTGCGCATCATGTTTGGCGGTCTCCTTGTAAGCAATAAAGATGAGCTTACCATGTTCTAAAGACATTATCTACAATAAAGCGCAGCTAAGCGTGAAATGAAGCTGATCTTATAACTCTGGGTTTTGTCCAGCGTTTCCGAAAAATTTGCCAGTATGCATCGTATAAGAAATTCAAGAAAAAAAAGCAACTTAAAGGTAAAATAAGACTAACATTTTAAAATTTGTGGTATTTTTTTATTTTCAAAGTTTTCTGGAAAATAATTCAAAAGCAGTTTGTAGATAAGGATTGATTTTTGACACATCCCCCCCCCCCCCTCCGAAAGGATAAAAAAATATTTTTTCTAAGCTTTTGATTATTTTAATATAATTTAGGATCTATATTCATTGCTTGTCTCATTGATTTTTTTTAATTGTTTATGTATGTTGTACAAGATCAAAGACATGGATTCATTCAACATATTTTAATGTATTTCAATTATATTAATTTAATTAGTTTTTGATATGAAGCTCTCATAACACTATCGTAGTGTCTATCTATGTTTAACTTAATTTTCTACTTATTAACATATTTAAAAACTAAAATTTTTTAATATATTTATCACAATTTAAGTATTTAAAGAATATATAATATCCTAATTTATACATTCTTCCAATTTAATCGTTCGTTTAATCGACGTTGTTATGAGCGTTTCATATAAAAAAATCAAACTGTTATAATTTAAATATATTAAAATTTACTAAATTAACCTATGTTCTTGATCTTGAATAACACATTTAAACAATCTTCAAACAAAGTCAGGCAGTAAATATATATCCTAGATAAAAATCATCTTAAAAGAGGCGGGGAGAGGGATTCGGTCCTATAGAGGCAAGTAAAAATCAATGCTTATCTACTCATCTCCTTTGTTTTTTCACATTAAATTATTATTATTATTACTATTTATTCAACAATATCCAATCGAAAATTTTAAAGATATGGTAATATTTGTGTAGATTTAAACTGAGTCCGTTTAAGCAAGGGTCTCTGCAGTCAGTTTTGGCTACCACTTTTTGCAAAAAGTAATCTTTGTGGTAGATTTCTGCAATATTTGCAAGAACAAAATACCTCAAAGTGGATTTCTACAACAGAAATCTGCAATTGTTTGGAAAGAGTGGCAGCCAAAAAAGTGACTGCGAAGACTCGTTCCTTTAGGGATTTACAATGCACCATACATTTTTCTTGACTACAGAAATAAAAACTCCCTTTATTTTTTTTTCCTTTATGTTCTGTTTCCACTTAAAAGACAAATGAAATAATATTCTTTTACTTTCAGTTTCTTGAAAATGGTTCATATATTTTCGGTAAATCCTCATTTGGGACCTCTGCAAATATCCTTGGGCAGAATGGTCTTCGACATTATCAAATTTTTCTTCATTTATACTTTGGTGCTCTTTGCTTTTGGATGTGGTATGAATCAACTACTTTGGTACTATGCTGATATGGACAAAGAGCTTTGCTACAGTGGGCCGGGTGGATCGCAAAATCCAAATTATGATCAATCGTGCCTTATTTGGCGAAGATTTGCTAAGTAAGTGAATATTCATTTAAAGTTATATTTAATGTAAATAGCAAATGTTATTGAATTACTATCCAACCACACAAACAATACTTCTGAGACACGAAACTTTAGATTAATTCATTCATTTTTTAAAGGTGGCAAACCAAAAATCAATAGAATGTAGTTTTTCATTATGTATATTTTTTTTTGTTGTTGTTGTTGCTGTTAGCACTGTCACATTAGCTACTTTCTTTACCATAGCATAGCGAAATCTTCCACATTCACAAGCCTTTTTATTGAGACTAGACTGAAGATATTTTTGTATTCCTATACATCTGCAGTGCAACAGTAAAATTGTAAAATAGTGCCGATTCTACTCATTTACAAATCTTCCATATCTCATATTCAATGCAGATTTGCATAGCTTTTTTTATTATTGATAAGGCAGAGTTTAATGGGGCCAGAAAGGCTTGGAATAACGAAAATTGACTGTAGTTTTATCTAGAAAGCCTGTAATTAATTTAGACTATTACTTCTTTTTGCATTTATTTATTTAAGTTTTGTAGAAATAAAAAATATTTGTTAAATTATAAAAAGCAATAAGAAAAGTTATAATATTGTACGACAAAAGAACTAGTTTTTTACAATTTTGAAGTCCAGGTTCCATATTTTTGATTCATCATTTCTCTTTTATACTGCTTATTGCGTTTTGGCTCGATTTTACCACAGAAACAAACAATAAGTAAAAAATAAATCGGCCAGGTGAGAGTTTTACTCGCGCACAAAGGATACAATAAAATTATTAATTACTAAATGCAATAGTAGAAAAATTCGTTGCTAAAAGAATAATAAGACTTTATAAAAAATATAGAAGGTAGGGTTGGGTATTGCTATATATACTACAGGGTTCGTACGTCTCAGGGGATTCAAGGTATTTTAGGGGTTTGAATACCAGAAATTTTGTAAAATAATAGTCGCCATATATAAACACAGACTTATTTTCATGAAATAAGCAAATATTAGTTTTAAAAAAATTTGGTATACTTCTCTTGAGACGTACGAGCCCTGTACTAGCAAAGTATAGATGGATATACCATGAACATTCAGAGAGATGTGAAGCCTAAATAGCAAAAAATATCGCTATTCTGTATGACTTTTTTTTTAAACCTTATACGAATCAGTTTATGATGACAGAAAAATGAATGAATAACGTCACATTGCTCGGGAATATTGGTGAATACATTGTCAATAATTGTGTTTTCCGTGGTAGTAGATTCTTGAATGAATGAACTTAGACCAAGAGTTTAAAATATTCTGGCAGTTTATTTCTAGTTTTGCTTCTGAAGTTGACATTGAAATCACCTGCGATAATTAAATTTTGACATACCTCGACAAACATGGTAATGTCTAAGAGATAAGAATATAGTAGAACGCAAGACATTCGAAATTAAAATCTTAATAAAAAAAAGTAGATAGTTAAACAAAATATCAGAACTGTTCAGACAATATACTCGTACGTATACGTAAAACAATACCACATCTCATAATTGAATTCTATTGGAATGAAAAACGATGCATATTTCTCACTCTAAAGACCTTGTACAAAGTTTAAACTTGACAGAGTGCCAACCACGCTTGGGAAAGAGGTCGCAGAGTTTCTCACAAGAAGTCGCATTTCAATCATATTTGACGTAACTGTAGACAATTCTAAGGTGATTAAAAAAAACATGCGCTCAACAACGCAAAATTTTTTGACTCATTTTTAAATATAAACTGTAGATGATTATTGAAGTGATTTGTAATCGAAAATTTTTTACATTATAAATGAGTTATATATTGAGTTATAAACAATTGTTGTCTCAAAACGACCGACTTTGAATGCCTTGGAATTATTCTATGAATTACTTTTCAATAATTGAATTCAATTGGAATGAAAAGCGTTGACTGATTATCACTATGATTTGTCTTACCAAAAACAAAGACGACCTTGTACAAAGTTTAAACTCGGAATTGTGCCAAGCACGTTTCGAAAGGATGTCGCAAAGTTGTAACGTCTCCTTGTTTTGTGCCGCGTTTTCTAAATAGGTTTTTAATTAATATCGCGGCTAATTACCGACAAGTTTTTTTCGAAAATCATTATCAACAATCCTTGGATGATTCCACGTCGATAGGTACATCGAGCGCCCGAAAAGTAAATTGTGTGTAACGGAAAAATGCGATTTTCTCAAAACCTATAAGACTTGGGGTAATCGCTATAGTTTTCCTGAAAGGTTTAAATAGACTCCTAATTTTTTCATAATTTTAGTTTCAATAGATTCTGAAATAGGGGGGAGACATCAGTACATTTTCAACGGTATCTCTAAAAATATGAAACCTAAAATTAAAGTAAATATATTTTTGAGTTCAGTGTTACGAGTTCTTTTGAACCCCACACGATATAGAGAATATTTTTTTCAAGTAAACTAATTAGCCTCTTGAATTTTTCTTTAAAATATTTGTAAATGGGTAATAATCTATAAATATGTGGGACAATAGCCTTCATAACTCTGCCAATTTTGATCTTTTCACATTCCATAGTTTTCGAGAGAAAAGTGTGACAGACAAACAGATGACACGGGTGATCATATAATGGTTCCTATTTTACTTTTTAAGTATTGAACCTTAATTATATATTTAAAAAAATCAAAATACTTAAAAGTTTATCATATTTCAGAAGAAGGTTGAAAATTTAATTTCCTTTATTTGAGAAAAAGAAATATATAAATCCGTTAACTTGTTCAAAAGAATCACAAAACCGCTGAAAAACAGTGTTTCGAGGTAAATTGAGTATCAAGTTTTGCTCTTCGCAGTATCGCCGGTCTCCCCTTCTCAACGTTTACGGCTCCTGCGACAGTAATTCTAGGAATTTTCCTCTCGGACTAAATGTATGACATTCTTAAAGGTTCAAACTTTATAAAAATAATAGCAACAAAAAATACATATTTTTGGCATTTCAAACTTTTCTGGTCACCTTAAAAATTATGAATGCTCTCTAAAACAAATATATAATATGATTCTCAGAATTGATAGTAATATATTTATTCTACAAATGGCAAAAAATGTGGGTATGTACATGTGTGTATAAAACCTTCTACCTTAATTTCTATATATTTTTTTTTATAATTTCTGATATATTTACCAGAAAATCCTACATATAAATGAATCAACCTGAGCTCTTGTAGTATCCCTGCTTTTAGGTAGATTCCGTAAGAAATACTACCTATTACATTCTCCCCTAAGTTGGAATTTCTGAAAAATTTGTGCATATTTACGCCGATCATGACTCCTATAAAACCTGAAACCACCCCCAGTTCAAAACTTTATCTATCTATCTATCTATCTATATCACTTTTTTATGGACACAATAACTTCCATAATTCTGCTCTCTTCCAAACTGATACATAAAATCTCAGTCAAATTCGTTAATGTGCAAAATCTGACCAGGGAAGGGGGGGGGGGGAATGAGGAGGCTTTTTGTGAAAATAGAAAAAACACCATAACTTCTTAATTATGATACATATCGAATCCGTTTAAAGTTATTATTACTTCTAGGAAAAGGGCCAAATATTTATTATGACAGATTTTTGATATCGTTAAAAATGGTTTCAAGGGGTGGGGGGGGGGGACGGAATAGGGATTTAAGAAGAAACAAATTCATAACTTCGTCAATTCACAAAATATCAAATCCGCTTAAATTTATTATACATCTTTTTAATATTATCTACAACTATTATACTGACAAGTTTTTTAGAGAATCAACTATTACAGCAAAAAAAAAAAAGAAAAGAAAAAGAAAAATCCGCCTACAGACACAGGTATATTCGAAGTGGGAGGTCCCAACTGTCGCATCATGGCAGAAAAGGTCCTTCTTCTGCAATTCCCAATAAACAGGCGTCCCACGGTCTGCGTCTTCGGAATCTACCTGTGCCTGTAGGACGAGCCGTCAGGGATTTTTTTAACACTAAAATTGAATTTTTGCGTCTGAAAATTTATAAATTCAAGATTTTATTTTAAAATCGTATTTTAAATGGACCACAGTTCATGATGCTTATAGAATTCAAGGTTTCTATATTTACAAATTTATTTTTATATCTACTTGAATGTTTCTGGCGAATTCAAGTAAATATCTTTCTAATAAAACTTGCAAAAAATTCTTAGCACTTCTTACTGCCATTGCCGTTTATATCCCTTTTTTCTCTTCTCACCAAAATAATAATTGAACATTAAGTTCATTTCTAGCCAAGCAATTTAAATTATTTCTCGTATTTAAAATCTTTTAGTCATAACATACTTGAAATTATTAAACAGTGATTAAATAATTTTTGTGCACACACTTCAATTGTTCTTTCAGCTTTAGAAAAAACTCAAATTTTGTACAAAAATAATTATTACTCATTTGACAATAAATTACCTCTACCGACCTACACATGATTTTCTTGTGTATTGTTATAGGTTCCGTATATATTGCTAAGGAGTAAATCTGAAAAATCAATTAAAAAGGTATACAAAGTATTTTTATGAACAAAAATGTCTAGGTAATTTGAATTATCTTATAAATGTTAAGCATATGAAAAGTAATATAATAAAATTGTAATATTTAAATTAAATCCTATTTTAAATCTAAAATTAAACTAAACCTTATTTTTTTATTATAATCCTGATACATAAATCTCAGTTTGCACCTGTGAATAAACTTTTCTGCATAACAGGTATGGAACATTCATTGCGATCAAATACTTTTTCAACGCATCTTTAAAATATAAAATGCTGACGTAAATGCAACTTTCAGTTTTAGCTGGTTAGAGCTGCAGAAAATCAGAGATTCGTGTGGTAATCAGCCAGACATCAATAAAAAATGTTTCAGACCAATTAAAGTATTGTCACGACTAATTTCCATGCTGCTAAAAGTTAGAAATAATCAATTAAAGCCAGTAGCACTTTGTCAGGAAGCAGAATTTTGGGCAGATGTATTTATAAATAAATTATTGTCACGGGTGACAAGTAATCTGACATTAAAAAGGCTCATGTAACCTAAAAAGAATAAAATAAGTTCAGGTTAAATCTCAAGTTAGTTTCAGTTATTGGCGAGTACGTCTTTACACATATACATAAAAATAATTATATTTAAATTTATAATTTTACTTAAACGTCCTTGCATATAAATAATTTGCATGTAATTTTTATAATCTTACAATGTTAAGCCTATATGCTTTGAAGCATCATAATTGTGATAAGTTAGGGTGGATAAATCGGATTACTTTTCAAACCCATATTTAAGTATGGTTCTACAACTTTAAACAACCCAAGCTGATCTTTTTAAGTATTTTTATTCAAAAGTATTTCTATACAAAGTAGGTTCTAAAACTTTTCATAATTATCAAACTCGTACTTTTTAAATTATTTTAGAAACTTGATTAATTGCAAAAAAAAAAAAAATATCTTCACGCGTTCACTGCGCATATAGTACCTGTCCTATGCTGACCGCCCGACACGTGAGGCGCTTATAGTATACCAGTATTTTTTTTTCATTACTACCTCATGTTTTTCTCCTTCCGTCTCGCCGCCTTTACTCTGTTCTCCCCACTACGTAGCAAATCGCCCATGGGCCCATTGTATTCAGTATTGAACAAACTTTTGAACGTTACTTTGCGCCGACCGTAAGCTATTTTTCTTCCTTTTAAATCAACGTTTATTTGATTTTCTACGTTTTTATTTAAGTATTAAATTTGATGTTAAAAAAAAAAAGCTCTTTTGCTATTTTTTTGGTAAAGTAAAAGTTAACTGGCCAAGAAAAAAAACTAATTGCTCCAGGGTGGGGGGGAGAGAACTTGGATAATTAGTAAGCGCAATGAAAGTGTTAAAAACATACCTATAATAACGATAAAAGGCGGATATTGATCCTTAATAGAATTCAAATTTGTAAGTTTTTGCTTCAATTATAATCTTACAGCAGATATGATATTAAAAAAATTTAAATTCGAATCAGCAGTGTTTTACATAATCCGAAAGGAGAACTTTAAGTTCCTAAAAAATACATGGTAGGTTTTATTATATTTTAAAAAGGTTTAGAAACATATAATAAATTTAGGAACGTTTAACACTGTTTATCATAAGGCACATAAATGAAAAAATAAGTGGTAAGATTTTTTTAAAGTTTTCTGGGAGAAAATTTTTCTATTTCTTTGAAATTAATAATTTTTCTCGTCATCAGCATTTGAATTGCTAAAAGTACAGTTTTAATTCTGTTTCTATTACGCATATGCGCAGTTCTTGTTTCCCTGCCAATCATTGGATTTTGCATATGGAGCTCAATAAATGCTTTAATTTTTCCTACACGATTTATATGCACTTCTATGAAGCTATACATTCCTTTAAATGTACTCAGATCAAAAATTGTTTTAATATAATGGAATTCTCTTGCAGTCTGACTTCCTAAGAATCTGAAAAAAACATGTAATAATTATATGATCAAGTTATTTTAAGAAGTAACTAAAGTTATATTTTTTGTAATTTTTGGTTACATTTTCTGACTTGCAGTTTTTGAAAAAACAATGGTATATTTTGTTCAGATTTTGTTCTAATTGGTTTATTAGTAAAGTAAGTGGACATAGCACAATGCTTTCAGAGTACAGCGTGAATATTCTCTGATCACGATTGCCGATATTCAATTGTACGTTCATTCTAAAAAAATTCAAATATTATTCTAAAATATTTATTCTTCATATTACTAATTTTTACACTCAAACGTTACCTAAAAACATTGTTAAACGTTCTATAAAAACAATCCTTCATTATTAAAAATGTTAAAAGTTTCACATAAAACTGTCACCATTACACAAAAATGTTTTCACTATGGCTGTGGCACGCTCAGTGGTAATTTTAGAGCATCCGTCTCTTCGCTATTTATCTGACTGGGGATTGAAGATTTCCCTCTTCATCCAACATATTTTTCCAGCGGCAATGAATGTTGGATAGACAGACATTAATAACTGAATACATTTAATTATTCTAAAAATTTTAGTATGTAGCTAATACTTTAGTCTAAATTGGAATTTAATAAATTTTCAAATCATAAAAGAGAAAAAGAAAAGTTCCATCCATGAAGTATAAAGCAAGTTAAAATATATCTAAAATCCATGTGAATGATAAGAGCTGAAAACAACTTTTGAATATTTATAAATAAAAACTATAAAATATATAATGGACAAAGTATAAATTTTTCACTATTATTTTACTCAAAGACTAAGAGTTTTTTCCCCTACACATGTTTTTTACCCAATAGAAGAGTCAAGTTACCGTGTGAACCCATTTAATCCAACTTATTCTAAGTTATTTATGGTTATTCCGTCAATAAATTATTGGAATTTTTTAGATTATTTTTGTTTTTATCAATCATAAAGCTTGAGTTTCTAGTATTCATTACTAAACTTTGGTATCGTCATTAGTTATAGGATAGATACATGGATGTTTCAAGACTTTCCACAAATATGGGAAGTTTCGATCATGAAATTCAGAGGTCGTGACATGCGGGGCTCAAGCAGTTGGTCGTGAAATTTTTTTTACGAGTTTCCACCAATATGTAACGAATGTTTCGTCACTTCTCTCAGTAAATAGATCTTCCATGGTAATATATCCAAACTTGACAGATGCTATTAACAATTCCTATCCAATATTGCAAACTGAACATTTTGATTTTGATGTTATCATTGCTTTTAAAACTACTAGCATCATTAGCAAGGACACTTCTGAAAAATAATTATTTTCCTGGTGATAATGCATTCAGTTTATTTAAGAAAAATGAAAAAATAACCCATTTCTCAACTTAGTGTACTTATCGTTGAAATGCTTTATCATTTCTGAATTTAATACTTTACCCACATCCTTGAATGCTTATGCATAAACAACAGGCGTAACCGAAACGAAAGTAAAGTGTCCAATTTACAGTTGCAAAATATTTAATAAATTCTAGCGTCAATACAAATTATTATGTTAGAGATCCCCGTTACATGTTGTAAACAATTTAAAACAATTACATTTTCTTAAAACAGTAGAAGATAGATAAAGTTTGTTTGTAAATAATTGAAAGTGCAGCGTAAACGATTTCGGTCTAATAATCTAAGTACACGGATATTAACACATAACTGTTCAATTTTAAGTGAATAAATTTTAAATGCGCAAATATATAACGCTGTATTTGGTGCAATGGATGTGTCTGTAACATCAGAATCCTTGTAAATATGCAAATAATTTCAACGAAAAAAAAAAGGTGTATAAAATTGATTAAAATTTTTATTTTTAAATTCTTACAGTTCTACATCTTCGGAACATCAAGTACAATTTTAAAGCATTTTAAAGGTAATTTTTTAATATTCCAATTCCTGTGGATTCGATTACGGAAGATTATTCTTGTTTTCATTTATTATAAAATATCAGCTTTATCACAAATTTTCTTTTAAAAAAAATCTTGCCTTTCGTTCTGTAGGTTCTGAGGATTTTATCAATCTAGAAATTCTAAAAATGTCAAGCTGAATGAGTGAATGCAAGCCTAATTTAAATTTTTTATTTGAGTAATTTATAGAGACTGGCACAATTCGGACTTAAGAAGAGTGATTTGAGCCATATGTTATAAACAGTAACAAAAACGCCCCTATATAATAAATATAGTTTCGTTTAATGTGTATAAATTCTAAATATTATTGTTTATGTAAGGGACAATTGGCTTGTTATCGTAAGTGTAGTTTGGCGCAAAATTAATTTCATTTTTTAACCAGTGTTGTAATTAACGCATATTTGGATTCACATTGTTCTAGCATCGTACATATTTGACACTAAACTTGGCTCTGGACCTGAATTCAGAAGATTAGTTAAAATACTACATTACATAATAATTAATTTTATATGTAAATCTTCATTTTCTTCAGTGATTTTGAAGGCTAGAAATTTTGCGAAATAATGTTTTTTACGTATTTGTTTTTAATGGAATTCAAAAAATATGTTTTTAAGTTGTCCTTAACACAAATGTTTTTTCATAGCTACATTGTTTACTTATGCAACTGTTTACAAAGTAGTAACGGTAGTATGCACCACGCGGCGGTACTTTCTGGAGAAAGTCTATGAATAAGCTCGCAACTACCACGGACAACTTCACCGACTTTCTCCGGATTGTGAAGTCTGATAAATGATAAGGGAGTCTTGTTTAAAACATGTATCTTTAATTTATAAAATGCATTATCAAACAATTTTAAATGGTATGAAAAATAAATAACGCGAATGGAAGAAATATTTTAATTCTTGATTGAACAAAAATTTCTCTGGAAGGCTCTTGTTTGAAAGAAATTACATTCTGATAATTAAAAATATGCGAAAAGGTATTTTACTTTGTCCACTGCCTTTTAAATGATTCAGAGTTGCGATCTTGAAATTTTCTAGTGGTTTTTTTTTTCTCTTCCAAATCCAACGCTCCCCTTCCTTCGGAATAGTCCATTTCGTTTGGTAGCATGCCAATGTCCGTCTTTGCTGCCAAAACAAATAGACCATTCCGAAGGAAGTGGAGTGTTGGATTTGGAAGAGACAGAAAAAAACCTCAAACTAACAAGGAGAGGACCAAGCTTGGTAATCACAGATTTTGATTATTTTTATATATGTTATAGGGTAGAAACCCCTTAGTCTCCGGTTCAACGGATTTTATACAACGCTCTTTAGTTCTCGAGAAGTGGGGCTAGGGGGTCTAATATTTTAACACAAGTTAAATACTTACTTTGTAACGAAATTACGGCGTTGGTCGTAGCTCAGTTGTTATGGCGTCTGCTCCCTGATCCGTGGGACCGGGTTTGAAACCGTCGCGAGCTACGTTTATTTTTCTCGTTTTGTTTTATAAATGTATTTGTAATTATAATTTAGTAATCTCAATTAAAAATTTTGATATCGTACATTAATTATAATGTTAACATATTTAAATTTAATGTATTTGATTTTTAAGCCTGATTTTGAAATATTAAATATTTCACATCATTTAAAGAGTTTTTTTTTCTTTAAATGGATCCATTATTAAATAGTAAAAATTACAAGATCGTTACAAAATCATACCTTATTTTGTTAAT
The DNA here is from genome assembly GCA_963931845.1 of Maratus michaelseni. NCBI lineage: Eukaryota > Metazoa > Arthropoda > Arachnida > Araneae > Salticidae > Maratus > Maratus michaelseni. The sequence continues at coordinate 299,998,223 of OZ007586.1, forward strand.
TATAAATTAATTCAAAACGCAATCATAGGTATTACAAATTTAAAAATCTTTAATGTGCAAAAAAATATGTTGTAATTTAATTCTTATGCTAAATTTTAATATAATTATGCTTCTTACATTAAAAACAGAGTAGTATTATCATCGCACTGACTTCCTTTGTTAAGGAAATACACTGCTCAAAACAATTAAAGGATATTGCAGTTTTAGGTGGATTTTGTATCTGGGAAACTTTTTAGCTGATTGATACATGGTCGACAGACATAGTAGGTTATATGAGAATAAATTACACATGTTTGGCAGAAAAAAATGCATTTTATTGCGCATTTGTGTACAAAAGGAAAAAAAAACACAATTTGTGCATATGAGAAAAAAAGAATAAGAAAAGGTGTTTTCTTCAAAGAAAATCATTTTCAGTAGGGGGTATGGTTTCCACGGGCGGCCAGCAACGTTGAACACCTTTGAGGCATGGACTCAATGAGGCTATTAATGACGAGTTGGGGTATTCTGCCCCACTCTTCCAGAAGAGCTCTTTCCAGTTCTTGGAGAGTTTATGGGGGTTGTTGGCGACCAGAAACTCGTCTTCCTAGAGCGTCCCAAACGTGCTCGATTGGATTCATGTCTGGAGAACACGCTGGCCATTCCATTCGAACGATTCCTTCCTCGAAAAGGAAATCCTCCACCAGGTTTGCACGATGTGGCCTGCAGTTATCGTCCATTAAAATGAAGTTATCTCCGATTGCTGCAGCGTAAGGGACTACAATAGATCTGAGGATCTCATCCCTATATCGGCGACCAGTCAGAGCTCCATCTCGAATGATGTAGAGGTCAGTGTGCCCGTCAATGGAGATGCCACCATACACCAACACTCCTCCACCGCCAAATCTGACACTTTCGTGCACGAACGCAGGATTATTCCTACTGCCACAGTCCCTCCAGATGAAAATACGCCTATTATCCGGATGCACAGAAAAACGGGACTCGTCAGAAAACAGAATATTGCTCCATTCATTTCTGCTCCAGTTGACATGCTCGGTTGCCCACTCCCTGCGGTCGCGACGATGCCTTGATGTTAATCTAACACATACCATCGGTCGGCGAGCATACAGACCTACAGCATGGAGCCGGTTTCGGACAGTCTGAGTTGAAATCGTGGTGCCTGTAGCCGAGCGAAGGTGTTGTTGGAGAAGAGTAGCGTTCATGTTTCGGTGTCTCCGAGCTGTTAACGCTAAATACCGATCTTCATTGGGCGTTGTTGCCCGTCTACGACCTTGCCCTGGTCTTCGGCCTGCACATCCACTCTCCAAAAAACGGTTCCAGATCCTGGAAATGACACTTTGTGACACTCCAATGGCTTGCGCTACTTCGGCTTGAATTTGCCCCCCTTATAACCTACCAACAATTCTCCAAGCTTCTGAATCTGTCAAATGACTTCGCTGAGACATCGTACTCATCGAAACAAAGCAATCACTGAATGCCGATCATCCTTGTCTTCATTCTCTTTTATCCAGTTGAAAGTCAAATTTCATTCGCTGCCGCTGAAGCGACGTTTTTGTCGTCGAACTCAAAATTTGCATACTCCACAGTTTGAAAACCAGAAAAATTTGCATTTGTGATTCTCTTCTTCTATTTTCGGCAAAAAAAATTTCGTTTATATCTTTATTTTATATAAAACTTCAAATATCCTTTAATTGTTTTGAGCAGTGTATATAAATGATGTTTCTTTAAAATCACGAATTGACACAATTGTTCAATATCATTGCCTCGATAAAGCATATATGAAATACATTTTAAAATGATTAAAAAAATTAACTGTTTAATGCTGTTTTATACAGCGATTTAGTTACAAATAAAAAATAAATAGGTTAATATTATAATTAATGCACAATATTATAATTTTTAATTAGGATTATTAAATAATAGTTACAAGTATATTTATAAAACAAAAAATGAGAAAAACAAACCTAGCTCGTCCCAGTTTCGAACCCGGTCCCTCGGATAAATGAGCAGACGCCATAACAACTGAACTACGACCAACGAAGTAGTTATGTTACAAAGTAACTATTTAAGTTGTGTTAAAATATTAGACCTCCTATTTCTCGAGAACTAAGGAGTGTTGTATAAAATCCGTTGAACCTGAGACTAAGGGACTTCTAACCTACAACATATATAAAAATAATCAAAATCTATGATTACCAAGCTTGGTCCTCTTCTTGTAAAGAAATTTAAAGATAGCAACTCTGAATGATTTAAAAGGCAGAGGATAAGTAAAGTGCCTTTTCGCATATTTTTAATTATCGAAATTGTAATTTCTTTCAAACAAGAGCCTTTCAGACAATTTTTTATTGAATCAAGAATTTAAACATTTCTTCCTTTCTCGTTTTTTTATTTTTCATACCATTTAAAATTGTTTGTGAATGCATTTTATATAAAAAAAAATACATGTTTAAACATCTAAATTATCATGTGACCAGTTTTTAAAGCATAGCTAACGGTCTCACGCTCGCACATACAGCGGACCTTTTACAGTGTCCGGTGGGATGTTATTCCCATCGGATCGGTCTGGCTGCTTAGAAAGTATCATAAAACAATCGCCCGAATAACATATGTAAAATTCAGCCTTTACAATGACGTAGGTTCTCCGATAATTTAGCGAGCTTTAAAGCGTCTGGTGGAAGTTATGACCAGCGAGAAGCGTCTGGCAACAGTGAATATGGGTTTCTAATACTGTCCCATTAAACATTTTACAAAACTAGATTTGATACTTTAACGTGTAGGTTAGCAACATTTTTAGGTACCTTTAGTACCTTTTACCTGCCAAACGGCCCCTGATTCAAATTACCTAATACCCATACGTTCTTAACTACTATAGTGTACATCCTTAGAAAAATTCTTAGGTTTGATACTATAACGTAGGTCAGGCGGCTCTGGGATCTTGGTCTATAAGGGGCTTTACTTAAGTTTAAAGTTGAAAATCTCTTTTTTGCTATTTTCATGCTCGCTAAATATAGCAAGTAAACCATATATTTACGAATTTTCTGATGAATATTGTTACTTTAGTATGCAAATTATTTTTACATCATTATTTTTATACCTTTAGACACAATATCAATTTTCAAATGTACTTCTCATTAATGACATAGTTCCCAAACACCCCTAACTCATATTTTTCGTATTTTTGAAGATTGTGTAATGCGAATTTGTAATCGGGATAAATGCTGCATAAAAATCAAATGCAATTAAGAAATATAGGGCTTCTCATTGAGATTTTTAAAGTTCGTATAAAATTAAATATGTATACTGCTCCTTAAGAAAATTTCACTATAACAGAATTTTAGAAAATCATAAACAAGTAATTTTGGTCGAAATAGCTTTTTTCTGTGACTTTTATAATTGGAGTAATGACCATCGTTCTTTTTTTAACATACTGTACCGTTAGTAAATCACAAACATGTGTAGTAATAAATTAACTGTACAAAAAGTAGTGACGAAAACTTTTTTCACTGAAAAATCATCATCTTTTCATGCTTAAAGTAATATGAAGTATTTTTTATGACGAAAAGTACTGGAGTTAATTAAAAACAATGGCGACGAAATGTCTACTAACTCAAGAATAAGTAAGTGAATTTCTAAATTAATAGATATAATTAAAAGATATTTTACATCGATATCCAAGTTTTCTTCGTTTATTGATTTAATTTCTCGTAGATTTCCCATTAGTTTATGCTAAAATACGGTGACACACACAAGAAAATTTAAAATAAGACATATGTTTTTCTATTTATTTGTATGCAGTTTCTGGAAGAAAACGCTCTTTCACCTCGCAGAGCTACTGAATTTTTGCGGGAAGGTGCCAAAATGTCTGAAATTTTGCTTATCGTAGACCGTTTTACGATTTTTTAATTGTTTTTAATTAACTAAATAAATAGTTGAAACGTGCTAGATTTTGAGTTTACAATCTATGCCGATAGATTCCCACTTTCATACAAATTCAGGAAAGCCACGTCAGCCAATTCTTTTTTCAGTACAGATGTGTGATCACTGGACACGGATTTTTTTTAATCGGTTAAAAAAGGGAAAAAAGCAACAAATTTTGGGGACCGATTTCTCTTATGGCAACCCGGCTATGGTAATCGATGGAAATGATTGCGCATGCCTATATTTACGTCATTGTTGATGCAAATTTGAGATTTCAACGAACGCAGTCGGTTAGGAGATGTGTAGGCGTGTGTTATTTTTCTATTGAATTAATGTCTCTTTGGTGATTGATTTTGAATCGTCATATTTTAAATTTTCAGCGCCAATGAGTATAACGTTTAAAATTGTCATTATCTTGATTGTTTTGATGGAAGATCGTTTTACAGTACAATGAGTGTTATAAATTCCGATGAAGAAGACGATGTGTATGGCCGATATTTAAAAAAATATATCGGTTAAGCTTTTCTGACGAAGGAAATTCGAAAACCTGTTGAAGAATGTTTTTTTTAAATATGGTACCCAGTGTTATCAGCATTAAAAAATGACCATCGATTATTAATGATGTTAAAAAGTGTATGTATATTTTGTTGGTGATTGTGGCGTTAACGATTTTTATGCATTTTAGAGATTGCTGCACAACGAGTTTTCTGCATCCAATGATATTTTTCCATAGGCGTAAAGCGCTCATACGTGCGTTAGTGATCGCGGATTTAACGAATTTCGTGCATTAATGAAATTGCTACAGAACTAGGGCCAAGCCACGAAGGAGCGTGTTCAGCAGATTATCCATTATATTGTAAAAATTGGTATTTTTGCTTTATTTTGATTGTTGCCGCCATTTTGAATAGCGCCCTATAATCAATATCAATTTGTACGAACACATGAGCTCTAATTTTGATATAATATTTTTAAATATTCATAATGCATAAATTGTTCTTTTACGCGGATTTATTAGTAAAGAACGGGTATCTCTGATGTAGAAAGGCACTTTAAAAGATTGAAATGACGCAGATTACCCATTTTCCATCCAATTTACGTTGAAAAATTGTATTTTTGCTTTATTTTTATTGTTTTATAAAAATACGATTCGCTGTGTCTTTTAATACGTTGTTATCTATAAATATTCTATTTCCCATGTATGTTCCAATGATTCCAAGATGGCGGCGTATTAAAACGCAACAATTTGGCACGAGCCCCAAAGGCGTGCGAAACAAAAAATCGTCAAAAATCCGTGTCCGGTGATTGCATATTTGTTCCCTTTTTTGGAGGGGGGTGGAGCTAGTAGAGTTTAATCCCTTGAGACAGTCTCTGACCCTAGCTGAACCTGTTCCTTTTTCTTTGTTTAATTGAGATAATTTTTGCTAAAAAAAGTTACAAAATCGGATAAAACTTTAAAAATTTTCAATTTTATTCGCTGACAGATTATTTATACATGGCGAATATCCCACTTAGTTCAGAAGAAAATTTATTTCAAAGTTAGTGTTCGTACCTTCGAAAAGTAAACAATGAGTTGAGTTGAGTTGTTCATGGACAGGGGAAGTAAACCAGAGTCTACTCATTCAGAGTAGAATACCTTTATAAGAGAATGGCGACATACGTACAACAAAAGAGTGGCACCTTCATTGCAAAAATGGAGCTTATGAATATCATAGTGGCGACTTACGCATCGGGCCCATTATATTTTATATAAATTTTCGTTTTCACAATAAAGAAGAGGAGCAAACCACTTTTGAAACCCAACATCAAGAGCCGTGTTACAAATTTTATTTCCGTGTAAAAATTATTTTAGTGATTCTCTCAAATGATTAGAAAGTACAGGGGACTCCAGACATAAGAGTCCTCCGCAACCGTGTAATTCTTCTGTACTAGCAGTGTTAATTTAATTTAGATGTGAAAATCATTTTAGAGCATCATTACAATGATGATCGTTTTAACATTAAGAAGTGCGGCCTTTACCCCTATCGATCCCAAACATTAAGGGCTCTTATAACAACAGGGTCTGGGAAATTTTGTTCAGTTTGTAAAATATTTTAGTGATCATTTATAGTGATTTTCGCTTGAACAATTAAGCAGAAGGACCCTACTGCTTAATGTCCTACCACTTTGGAGTATCCAACATTATGGGACCCGTGTAAGTATTGGCTAATGCCAGTGTCGGAAATTTAATTTACGTTTTAAATTTATTTTACGGCTCCATTATAGCAAATTATATATATATATATATATATAGTTACCAATTATAGCATCTTTTACATGATTACAGAGTGGGGGCCCAAACATAAGGGCCATTACAAACGGAGGGCTTTGATTATTTTTTATGTTTGAAAAATATTTTAGATACCTATTATGGTAATTTCCGTTTAAATAATTTTTAGTGGGGCTATAAACATAATTGCACAAAATAAATTTTTTAAGACTAAAGAATGAAAGCTTAAAATTAGTTGTTACGGTTTCAATTTCAGATTTCATTTTTAACGCTTTCCAACCTAGTTGAAAAGTGTTTTGTCTTCGGTGTGTCTGGCCGTCTGGCCGTGCTCTAACGCACGTAAATATGCTCGGATTGCCTTGATATTTTTATATGTAATTGTCGTTATCTATAGCATGTTCCCTATTTCAACGGAAGTGTGTAGCACTTATAGTTTTTTTTACAGGGACACTCAAAAGAATTCCGTTACATTACGGTCTATGGGGAAAAATCATTTGCGGTTTATTTTAATGAGGTTACACAATTGCAAACACATCGTAATTGATATATATCACTAAGGTGCATTACAAGAAGCTTAATATGGAATAGGGTGTGCATAGCACTTATAGTTACTTTACAGGGGCAGTCAAAAGAATTCCGTTACATTACGTGTATGGAGAAAAATCGTCTGCGGTTTATTTAAATAATGTTTCACTATTTTAAACGCATTGAAATTTATATATATCACTAAGGTGCATTACAAGAAGCTTACTACAGAATATTGTGTGTATAGCAGTCATCGTTCATTTACAGGGACACACAAAAGAATTCTCTACTGTCTGTTAACAATAATTCCTGGAAGTGCGTTTTAAATTACTGAACGCAATTTTAAATTTAACTCATTTTTTGTTTAGTACGTGGTGTGTATAAATTCTGTTGATCATATACAGGGAAGCACAAAAGTTCGCGAACACATTTCCGTTTATTGACAGAAACTCCAGAAGGAGAATTTTATACTGTGCTACGCGTTTTTTAACTGAACTAAAATTTAGCATCCTATGTAGCATTTATACAAATCTATAGATCCTATACAGGGCTGAATAAAAGTATTCGGATATTTTTCCGAATATTGTATATGTTGGAAATTCCTGAAATTATGTTTTTAAATATGTTATGCGTTTTCCATATTGTTTACTTAGGTGTTATCATTCAGTTTATTAAACGGTATGATTTGTAAAATTATTTTGGAAGCGTTGGAAAGTGTTACATAATCTATGCTTGACGCATGATTTTTCGTTCTTGTTTTTTTTTTCAATTATTTCTTTATTATTATTATAGGGCACCGTTTTTATCATGTTCTCAGTAATATTTTTTTTCCATTTTTTGCGTTTTATGAAGCACAAAGAGTACGAGGTCCAGTTTTATAGGTAGATTTTTTCACCGTGGCAACGCCAGACGGGTCAGCTAGTAAAAAGTGTTCTACTCGTAAAATTATTCCCAATAATTTAGAAATAACTGTCCGGTTATTTCTATGCTTCTTTGAGTCTATACTCCTTTTTAAAGTGTAATGTCAGATTAATGTTTTGTAACGAGTGATTTAAAATTTCAACTGCAAACAGATATATTACCTTTTTATTATTTAAACATCTTTATTTAAAGTGCTGTAATGTTGAAATCTTTCATATTTAATAAATTATTTATAATTATTAAAAAATAGCAATATGTGGATTCAAGTGACCACTGGCCTCGGATATACAGCTCTTTCTTTTGCGTTTAAAAATCCCTCATTTGCTTTATTCAATATTTTAACTACATTTAATTTAATAAACACTTTTAATTCTAAATAATTGATTATATTCTTATGATACACTATGCAACTGTTACTGAAATACACGAGGTTGTTATTTTTGGGTTTGATTCAATATATTCCGATAAAAATTGTTGAAGATATTACTGAAGTTTAAATACTGATGTAAAATACAACATCATGAAAATAAATTTCTTAAATCTCATTTTGTAACCTTATTGAAATATCTCTTTTATTGTGTATTTAAAAAGTTTCTTTCCATAGCATTGAAATATTTATAGTAGTTCAAAAAATAGGCATTAGTAAAGCAGACTGAAATGGTATATTTTTAAAAGAAAAATCACTTGACTTTTCTTTATTATCTGACTACGTTTTTTATTAACAATTATAATCTAACTTATTAAGCGGTACACTTCAATGAGTTTTACATTCCTTGAACTAAATTTTAAAATCATTAATGAATACATCTTGCTGAACTTCACTTTAATTATTTTACAGCCTTTTCGAAACGTCTCAGAGTTTGTTTTGGGCCAGTTTTGGATTAGTTGAATTAGAAAACTTTGAACTGACGGGAATAAAAAGTTACACTAGATTTTGGAGTTTACTTATGTTTGGATCATATTCTGTAATCAACGTAGTCGTACTGCTGAATCTACTCATCGCCATGATGAGTAATTCTTACCAAATCATTTCAGTAAGTATTGATTTTTTTAATTTCCTGATATAAAAATATATAAATATATATAGATTAAAACTCCTGCAAACACTGGTAAAAAAATTATTTTGCTATATCGAAGAGGGGAATTTGTATTACTGATTTTATCTACTGAAACTGTAAATATGTACATTTATGCAAAAATATTAAATATAATAGGACACATTAAAAAATTTAAAATGCAATTGGTTGTTATTAATCTTTCATTCATGTGCAAAAGCAACTGACATCTCGTCCAAAAAATAGTTTAGAATTTGTGTTTAATTTAAATTCTTTTCAAGCAAACTCAACGTCCTACTGTAACATTTTCTACTCTTAACTGATAAATTTTTATAAAACATCTCATTAATACTTAAAATACTATTTAATGTTTAAATGATTTCTTATTCAGAAATTTAACACAATAGAAAAGTATTTACTATTGAAATTCCTGCCCCTAAAAAAATCTAGTTAGATTAAGTCCAATGTAAAACAATTGTAAGAGTTCATTGATTTTGATCTATGTTTTCTGTATTTAAAATTTTCCATTCATTATTGTATGTCACTAATTAGCACAAAAATTTGTGTCTATCCCTCAAACGCCTCCATACAGTTTTTTTCACATACAGTAACTCAAAGACCGCTTTATCACTTTATAATCATGTGAAGTTTTATCATGAATAAATATAATTCAAAGTAGCCAAAGCAGTTTTTCTGAATTATAAACTGAACTTAGTCGTTCTGCAATGAAAATGTTATAATTTCTCTTCTGTTCTCTAAAGCTTGTCGCAATTGTCATAGCTAAAAACCTTCAAACCTAAGAATTTCAAAGTACCCAAAACAGTTTTGCTGAATTATAAAATGAACTGAACTTTACTGGCGGTTGGTACAAATGGTACTTTTTGAAAGAAAACGGCATTTTGACCTTTTATTACTTGAAATATAAATAAAATAATTTATGTTATAATTATTAATTTATTCGATGTTGCACAACGGCACGTGTTCGACAGATAGTCTCAAATTAAATTTAGAAATATCTTTCTAAAGACTAGTTTTATCAAAATTTCTAGCACAATGTTTTTAACCCCTTTTTGTAGTTATAAACACTTCTAAAGAAGAAATTATGCTCAAAGAAAAAAGGTATTTCGAAAAATTATGCTAATAAATATTAGAGTAATAGTAAGTTCTTTATCATAGATTCGCATTATCTTAGCCGCTAAAATCAACACATTGAAGTGCGATAAATGAAGCATATAAATCATTTTAATAATAAATAAAATTTGCAGGTTTTATGAATAGACATTAAAATTGATTCATTTTATTTTTCATAGGAACGTTCTGATGTAGAATGGAAATTCGCCAGGAGTAAATTATGGATGAGTTATTTTGAAGATGGATCAACTGTTCCTCCACCATTTAATATTATTCCAACACCCAAATTTTTCAGGAAAATGTTATCATGTGTAAAATCGACTGAATCTGCTTCCATAAAAGTATGAGTTTTTTTTAATTCTCATTTCCTTTTCTAGTGCTACAAACATTATGGGTGAACTGAATCACTTTATTAAAAAAAAATTGCAACTTATTTAAAATTGATGGATTGGTTGACTGGTGTTTGTTACGGCCGGTTATCTGCGCAAAGGATATAGGCTGATGCAGAGTGCCCTCCGTGGGGGTTTTTCAAACCCATACCCTAAACTGTATTTACAGCAACGTTTCAAGAATAAAACAGACGGGCGCAACACGGTTTCATACCCACAGCAATTCCAGTCTCACAGCTTTCAGAGCAGAGGATATCAGCCGCTGGTGGTACATAATAATAAAGTGAAAGTACCACATCTTTAAAGGGGTTGCTCAGTCATATCTCAAATTCACCTAGCTAATGTTAAAACTATGGGAGTGGATGTAATCTTATTTCTTAAATAGCTCCTCAGGAAATTAGTATTTGTAGCTTCTTTTAGGTAGCTTTCAATACAAAAAAGTATAAACCTACCTATTGCAGCCGTTCGGAGGAAAGCAGTTCCGGAAAATGTCGATATATTTTCACCGATCATGACCCCCAGACCCCAAAACCACCCTCCGTTCAAATGTTGATTTATATATATATATACATATATATATCCATATATATATATATATATATATATATATATATATATATATATATATATATATATATATATATCTGACCTATGTCATACGATAACGCTCGCTCGTATTTATAAATCGATTTTGATGAAACTAATTGTGTGTATTAAGGTCACCAATGTCTCGACCAAGTTCATTGGCCAGCTTAGTCCGCCATTTTGTTTCAAGATGGCGGCCATTAAAAATTTAAAACTAAAATAAATATACCAAAAAGTTAAAAAATCAAATTTATTTTTTAATTACGTGTTAGGCCTTGATACAAGGATTCCAGAGCATTTTTTGGTTTACCTCTATCTTTAAAAATGGCTGAGATAGAGCAGTTTGAAATTCTAGGGTGGCTGACATTTTGAAACGAAACAGCACCTTAACGCGATTACTCGCAAATTATTTTCTTTCATTGTTTCAATAATTTTCCCAATCATACGCATAAAACTATATATTCATATCCGTTAGCGCCAAAATTGGCGACGTTGGCGACAAAATTGGCAAAATTTGTGACATTTGGCGAAATATCGCCAAATTTGGGGACCAAAATAAGTCTTTATAAATGAAGCCAATTTGGCTATTGCTCAATAATTTGGCGACATTCTTATTAAAATTCAGTATTAATGAATCTTTTGTAAACGTTTCTTTGCATTTTAACTTGCTGTTTCCGTGTAACATTAGCTAAAATTTTAAAACGAAGATATAGGAAAGCTACCTTTTCCTCCCGGTACAGGCCGGAAGGACTTTTTTCTGTGTGCTCTTCTTAAAGGAGATCTTTTTTTTCTTATTTGCCAAAATATTTCTAAAGTATATGAATAATTTAATATTTTATGTGTTAAAATCGTACGAACTGTAAGTAAGATTTTTACACTTCAAATAGAATTCAGCATATATTTTAGAAATATGTTGACAACTTATGGCGTGCTTGTTCATAGTTAACCCTGACTAGCTCAGTAAAAAGCCAGAAAATAAGATAAAACAAGTTTTTATTTAAAACTTTAAGGAGAAGGGGCGGTAGAGTCTCATTCATAGCAATTTAGCTCGGACTGATGAATACTGCCTAAATAAGCCCACTAGAGAAATATACTTTACTAGACAGTCATAGAAATCGCTTGAATCAGATGAGTAAATAAAACTTTAACTTACGCACAGATGAGCACTGAAACCAGGGTTCTCGCTGACGTTTGACCAACGTTAGCAATTTGGCTAATCAGAAATAAAAAACGTTAGCCAAATGAAAATTTTTTTAGCAAAATAGATTCATCATGAAACATTCAAAAATCGATCTTTAACCCCTTAATGAACTATTTTTTTTCAGTATGTTCTAAAATAATCCAAGTTTTTGCAACTACTTATAGATCAGTTATCCATCTAAATTCAACTATCTGCTACAAAAACTATTAAACATATGTACATTCCTTGAGAAATCAAGAAAAATTTCCAAACCCAATTTATCTCATTAAAATGTTATGAAATAAAAATTCCAACCCATGATAACTAAGGATTTTAAGATATACTAACAAGCTACGCCCGCTACGCTGGTCAATTTCTCTTAACGAACCTTTAATCAAACAAAATATTGACACTTCATAATTCACTTTTATATTTTAACAGAATAATAAGGCTACTATAATTTGTGACTCGTGCTAAAGCCAATATACACGTCTGGACACGTCGCCCTTATCATTATCTTTCTGCGCGTGAAGGCTTTCGCTATGATACTCCGTTGTGAAATTTGGTAATTTTTGAAATTCAATATTTGAAAAATGGCATAATTATTAGATTTGACATTTATATCAAGAAAAATACAACTTTTTAACTTTCAAACGCAGTTTGTCTAAAAATTTTCTGACAAATACTTTTCGAGCTATTATTTTTTTCAGTAACTTCAAATGTTTCATTTTCCGAGATTAATCTGTGGCAACGATTAGCGAAAAACCCAGTCGTCAGCAACGCATAGCTTTTTATTAAAGAAGGATGTTGGAGCAGGGATTGCCACCATCCATTTGCCACCATCACTTTTGAAATCGGTTCTGTAGTTCCAGAGATTCCATAGAAATTGTAATTTAGAATGATTTTAGAACGCTTTTCGCTCATTTCACCCTTTTAAATTTCGATTTTTTTTTTTTTGTTCTTAGAGAGCATTTACATCTTATAAGTAACTACAATGCCAAATTTCAAATTTCTAGCTCCTTCAGTATAAAAAAAGTCGCAATTTTAAAACGTTTTTCGCTCCTGCACCCCCCTGAGGATAGTGGCACCGACATAAATTATAGCCTATGTTGGAGCAAGGACTGTCACCATCAATTTGCCACCATCACTTTTGAAAATGGTTCTGTAGTTCCAGATGTTCTATAGAAATTGTAATTTAGAATGTTTATTAGAACGCTTTTCGTTCATCTCACCCTTTTAAATTTCGAATTTTTTTAGAATTTGTTCTTAGAGAGCATTTACATCTTATAAGTAACTACAATGCCAAATTTTAAATTTCTAGCTCCTTCAGTATAAAAAAAGTCGCAATTTTAGAACGTTTTTTGCTCCTGCACCCCCTGAAGATAGTGGCACCGACATAAAATATAGCCTATGTTGGAGCAAGGACTGTCACCATCAATTTGCCACCATCACTTTGAAAATGGTTCTGTAGTCCCAGAGATTCCGTAGAAATTGTAATTTAGAATGTTTTTTTGAACGCTTTTCGCTCATCTCACCCTTTTAAATTTCGATTTTTTTTTTTTTTTTTTTTTTTTTTTTTTGTTCTTAGAGAGCATTTAGATCTTATAAGTAACTACCATGCCAAATATCATGTTTCTAGCTCCTTCAGTATAACAAAAATCGAAATTTTAGAACGTTTTTCGCTCCTGCACCCCCCTGGGGGTAGTGGCACTAACATAAAACATGTTGGAGCAGCGAATGTCACCATCAATTTGCCACCATCACGTTTGAAATCACTTCGGTAGTTCCAGAGATTACCCCCTACAAACAAACAAACAAAATATATTAATAATAAACAATTTATATAATTAGTATAGATTTAATGAATTCTGAAAATTGAAAATATAAACAAAATATGTGTCACATTTAAAAAAAAAACTTTATTTTTCTATAATTCTTCGTCTATTTTTCTAGAAGTCCATACTTCAAAGGCAGTTTCAAAATTGTACTGTTGCCTATTAGTCCCTTTAACGCACACTGAAATGACAGTATTCACATTTTTTATATTCATTCGATTTCTCAATTAAGTTTTTGATGGGTTCATCCCACTGAACCCTCTTTCACAGTCCACTGAATGTAGTGGTAAGATTGTAGAAAAATACAGCATATTACCTGCTATGGGATAAAGCTGCTGCAGATCTTTTTTTCGACTGAAATCTATGGAATCTCCTAAATTTCAAGGTTCTGCAATGAGAACTCAAGAAACTTTTAAATAATTTCCATTCTGACAATACCTCAGATAAGGAACTGCGTGTATCATCCAAATGCATAAGGTTAAAAATCGATTCATTTTCTTTTATACCATAGTTTTGAAAAATGTCCTTTAGTAACGCAAATAAGAGTATCACCTGTACTGACACAAACGCGCGCGCGCACACACACACACACACACACAAATTAAACACTTGCAATTTGGCGAGTTTAATCGTTCGTTTACTCCACAAATGAAGCATTTTGTCGCGATTTGGCGCAATGGCGAGCGGCAGCGAGAACCCTGACTTAAACCCTTCCAATTTTAACTTTAAAACTCTGGAAATAGCTTTTGCTGCGATGCACAGGCTTCCAGAACTTTGTTAAAAGATGTCTAAATACCTAAAATCGTAGCAGCCCATTGCTGCCAACACAACTTTATTGAAATAATCAATCTAATTTGTCTTACCAAGTCAAGCTTCTACTCTAAGCAAGTTTCACGTCAGGAGCACAACCTCTTTCTGCTGGCAAGAGCGGATCTCGAATTCCACTATGGCAATATACGACCGAATCCAACGCTACACCCATTTGCACCAGCTTAAATATATTGCCGACTGACCAGAAAAGCCAAAATTTGCATAAAACTGCTGCGAAACGCAGAAAACCCACAAATTCCGAAGGACACATGCATCCGTTGAAAGTTAAAATAAAATAGTCTACAGATGTCACTGCACGCACAGATACGTTATTTTCACAATACGATCACAATCAAAACAAACGGCTGCTTTTATGGGGAGTCGAAAATCCACTACAAACTAAATAAAATATATCCTTTAAGAAGAGTACACATAAAAAAAGAAGTCCTTGCCCTGTTCATAAAAAGTCCCCATATCACTCAATTAAATTTTTATAATGTTCATACTGTGCGATCGAGGTGACATATCAAATAATGGGGTATATTTGTCATTGAACCACTTTTACGTAGCTTTGGAAGTATGGCAGGATGCATTAAAATGTTAGAAAATTAATTTTTCCCTTCCTAAAAGCAACCATATGGCAAAATTTTTGTTTCTAAAATACATGTGTACACTTTTAAATTTCTTTTCTATGAAACAATAACTTTATTTCTCTTATCTTGATTTGAAACAGCACACCGATCCTTGACTGATCATCCTTTATTTTGAAGGTTTCATGCGACTTCTCGATTCCTCCACGAACTGTGCCAGTATTAACGTATAACTTAAGGCGGATGATAAACGGTTAAATTTTTATGTACCTAAAGTTATATCTTAATGATGACACGATTTGTGGAGGAATAGGAACTCCTCATAGAACCATCAAAATATGGAGAATCAGTCACGGTTTCGGATGCTGTCTCAGCTCAAAGCAAAACTGATTTTGCTCTAGTTTTTAAGAAGATGAACTCAAACGTGCACACCCGTATGTTAGAAACGTGAATTTTGACATATGGTTGTTTTTACGAGGGGGAAAATTCATTTTCGAACAAGATAATGCATCGTGCCATACCTCAAAATATACAAAAAATGGTTCAATGACAACAATATCCAATTATTTGATTGACCACCTCGATCGCACGATATGAACATTATAAAGAATGAAAGGAGTTTTTTCATATAAATGACAAGGAATGTTCATGCACAGACCTTTAAGAAGCTAAACAAAAATGAAAAATAGAAGAAAAAAACGTATAAATACAGGAAATTTTCTGGGAAATTTTACAGAATTATTTCATTTTTCTTAAAAACAGTACAATTTATTTAACTGACATGTTGAGATTATAAATCCGTAATCAGAATATAATCGAAAATCAGGTTCCGTGTATGCAGAAAGATTTCCGAAAATTTTATGGAATGTATTGCTTCCAAAACAGTTTTTTGGAAGCAAAATTTCCGTAAATGACATTTACAGATTTGCGTTACTGAAGTCACTGTATTCGGAATGCGAAGCAATTAATTGTTGTATATACTTCTTTTACATGGTAAATATTGCCATTGAAACGTCAATATTGCGCAAATATTGGGTTTTATATTAGAAATATTTCCAACGGAACGCCAATATTGTCAAATATTGGCTTTCCATTGTAAATATTTTAAATTGGCTTTCCATTGCAATAACCTAATAATAAGGAAAGAAGTTTGTGTGTATGAGTGTGTCTGTCCACTGTGTTTTTAACAGACCGCTGCACGCAGAGCTACAAAATTCGATAGGAAGGTACTGTAGATACTGATAGGAAGGCTATGTATGTAGTTATGCATCACAAAGTTCGATTTTGGATTAGATTTTTTTTAAATTTTTTATACAATTTCTAGCGTTTTTTTCACGTTTTGAGGTGAATTTTCCATGTTAGTAAATTGAATGCGGTTTCATTCTTTTAACCCATTATAGTAAATTTTTCCTCTTTTCAAGAATTTTTTTTTCGAATTTGTACAGCGATTTTTTAATTTTTCGCGAATGTTTTTATGAGACTTTTAGATTTTTTTCGCTTTTCGAGGCGATTTTTCCACATTATTAAAAGGAATTCGGTTTCAAACTTTTAGCCTAATATAGTAAATTTTGTCCTCTTCAATTTTAGAAATTTTAACGATTTTTAGCCTTTTTTTACTCTTTTTTTTTTTTTTTTTTGCGTTTCGCGACGATTTAGTTGACATTCGTAAAAGAATTCCGGGCACAAAGGTTTAGTCCACTATAGTAAATTTCTTTTAAAAATCTTTTCAATAAAGTTTATTCAATATTTGTACAGCTATTTTTGAATTTTTCACGAATTTATTATGCGATTTTTAGAGTTTTTCAGCATATTGCGGCAATTTTTCACTATCAGTAAAACGGAATTCCGTTTCAAATTTTAATATATAAAATTTATCCTTCTCTTCAATTTTTGAATTTTTGGCAAATTTTACTGTGATTTTTAGCGATTTTTAAGGTCTCGCGGCGATTGTTTACATTAGTAAAAGAATTGCGGTTACAATATTTTAACTCACTATAGTAAATTTTGTTCTCCGTGGTTTTTGAATGTTTATTGATTTTTAATCCACTTTTTTGCGTTTTTTGCATTCCGCGGCGACGTTTTGACATTCGTGAAAGAAATTCTGTTTCAAAAACTTTTATCCTAATATAGTATTTATTTTTCGTTGCGATTTTTGGACATTCGTGAAAGGAATTCAGTTTCAAATTTTTAGCCAATATAGTACAATTTGTCTTCCGCGATATTCAAAGCTATTTTTACAGTTTTCTCACGTTTCGCGACGATTTTTGACATTTGTGAAATAATTCCGGTTACAGTGTTTTAGTCCACGGTAGTAAATGTTGTCCTCTGCAATTTTTCCATTTTTAGCAACTTTTTATGCGATTTTTAGCGATTTTCTTTTTTTTTTTTTTGTGTGTGTGTGTGTGTGTGTCGCGGCGATTTTTTTCCGAATTAGTAATTCGGTTTTTACCTTTTAGCACAACATAGTAAATTTTGTCCTTTTTTCAATAAAGTTTATTCGGAATTCGAATAGCGATTTTTCAATTTTTCGTGAATTTTTTATGCAATTTTTAGATTTTTTTTTTTTTTTTTGCGTTTTGCGGAGATTTTTCCACATTGATAAGAGAAATTCGGTTTCAAACTTTTAGGCCTAATGTAGTACATTTTCTCTGGAAGCTTTTTATTCCTAGCCAGTTCATTATTCAGGGAAGAGATGGAAATCACTCGGCGCTAAGTCGGGGCTATACGGCGGGTGAACAGCCCCGACTTAGTGCCGATTGATTTCCATCTCTTCCATGAATTAAAGAACTGGCTAGGATACAAAAGCTTCCAGACGAATAATGAGCTTCAAGGCTCATTGGCGGCACCGTTCTTCGAAGTGGGTATCGGAAATCAAATTCACCGATATGACAAATGCCTCAATATTCACGAAGATTATGTTGGTAGTACATGGATTTTATTCTTTACTTTTGTCTTTTTTATGGTCCATCGAAGATTTAAAAAAAAAACCAACCCCAATAATAAAGTTTGTCCTCCCCAGGTAGCACAATGATATTGGCCAATATCAAAATGTAATATCGGCCAATATCAAAATTTGACCCAATATCAAACCCCCCCCCCCCACTAAAATAATATTTGTGAATATTAGTTTTTGACATCTGTGAATATTGGCCAATATTTTCCAACATCTCTGAATATCATTTTTTGACATTAAGTGATATTTTTTTCTGTCATTGCTGAATATCATCATTTGATATTGAGCGATATATTTTTCTAACATTCCTGAATAACATTTTTGAATATTAAATTACTTATTTTTTATTACTGAATAACAATCTCTTTTTCGCACCACAGATGTGGTGGACAGAAATCCCTCATTATAAAACGAGCGATCTCTGCTTAAGGAAAGTCTAGTCTCGTTATTATGTAACAAGACAAAGGCAAGCCGAAGTACCAATAAGGATGATCAATAGAAACACAGATAAAAACTTGTTATAAAGAGCCGTTAATAAAAGCTGGTGGGAGTAGATTTTTTTGTTACTGGAATAAAAAATGTCTGACAATAAACAAAACTATCATTTAATTTTCTCGTTTTTTCAATCACAATTGACATAATTTTTTTTACGTTCTTTCAGCAAAGATTTATTTAAATATCACTTTTTATTACTGAGTTTGTTGGAAATTTTGTAAAAAAAATATTTTAAAATAGGTACGATATTTAAAATGTAGAAATTTAAAGGAAATAAGAAATTTTAAAGCTTTCTGTGTTAAAAATCATGTATGTCCCCCCGCACCAAACTATAAAGGAAGTTTTAACAACCCCATTACTTTGAATTTTGATTTGTGAGAAATTAAATATATATATTTTTTTTATTAATTTTAAGTCAGAAATATGTGTACATTTTCCCAAAAATTGATGTACTACACAAAAGTTAACACGCCCAAAAGCTTACTATTATATAATAATAATAATAATTACTTAGATTAACTGTATAAAAAATATATTATTAATAGTGCCTAATTAAAAATTCAGTGACCTAATTTTGAAACTAAACTTGTATTGTTTCAATAATAAAAAATAAAATTCTTATAAAAGTCGGAAATCCGAAAGCATTTTAAAAAGATAAACGCGCATATATTTAAAAATTATATAAATTGATTTTTTTCCTTGTAAAAACATTTTTTAAATTAGTATAAAATACATAGTATGAAGATAGTATAAAATCATCTTTAGTTTTTTATAAAACACAAATTTTCACATGCTTTTTTTATATATAAAAATAGCTATAGATTCCTACAGAAATTTTTATATAGGCTTTTTCTTTGTGTGCAAATTTCACGCCCAATGTCTCCATCAAATGCACATTGACGAAAACTACACCACACAAATGGGTGGTCCTTTACAACTTTCCAATCACTTCGGTCAATATTACAAACTTCGTCAGATATGCTGAATGTCGACAGATATCTTGAAATGTCCGAAAAATGATGTTGTTTTTAACAAATCTCGATAGATATCCCTGAATGTTTTAATAGTAATATCATTTTTACAACATTGGCCAATGTCACCAAATATTAAAAATAAGGCATTAAAAAGTTAAGTTTTTTAAAATTGGCAAAATTATTAAATTTTATTTTTTAGAATACTATTTTTGTATTATGATGTCATAAGTAATGCAAAAAGCTCTTTTGAATGCTTTCTTTTTAAAACTAATTTTAAGTTATGTCTGTGAATATCGGCAGATGTTGTAAATTTGATGTACGACATTCAGCGACTTTCAAAATATTGGCCAATATTGCCGTGGATATTGGCCGATATCTCTGTGCTACCTGGGTCTGCGACTTTTGAAATAAATTTTCGTGACTTTTAGAATTTTCTCGAAATTTGCTGCGATTTTACCACGTTATTAAAAGGAGTCCGGTTTCAATCTTCTAGCCCAATTTAGTAAATTTGTTCCTTTTTCAATAAAGTTTACTCGGAACAACGATTTTTAGAGTCGTTTCGTGCTATTTTTTTACGGTACCGGGCAACTCCGGGCGGATCAGCTAGGTTTTAATAAAACACAAAAATTACAGAAATCTGAAATTTAAATTGGACATATTTCAAGTGAAACCCCAATATTGGCTCTACACTGGAACTATTTTCAATTGCCAAGATTGGCTAAATGTTGGTTTTAAATTGGAAATCTTACATTAAAACCAATAAAATTGATGGTGACATCTATACGTAAGAAAGTACCCTAAAACAATACGCAGTAATCTTTTTGTTTTCTTTCTTTCGCTCTCTCCTTTTTTTCAGTAAAAAGTTAACATATTTTTTCGACATTATAAAAAAATAATAAAATTTTATTTGCTTTTAAGTCGGAGGCAATTGAAAAGTAAATATTACAGCTTATTTTTTGTTATTAGTTTTAACTAAATTTTGACTTATATCTATCACAAGATAGTTAATCTTAAAAATTATCTCTAAAAATCTTGTTTTCATTTTATTATTTTTTAAATTATTCAGTTTACAAATATCGCACACAAAAACTTTCAGCATATCTCAAATATTATAATTTATCATTAAAGTTATTGTTTACTTTTATCTAGTTTTTTTTTTAAACAACATGCAGGAAGTATTTCTGCATGAGATAAATATGATGAGATAATTATGATAACAAAAAATTTGATAAAGTACATGAATAAGAAAAGAATGTCTGTAATCTTGAAAAAAAAAGAAATCTTTTACCTTAAAAAAAATATTTTTACGTAACAAGTTAAATTTAATTTTTACAAAGCATCTATTATAAAGCCAAATATTTAAAATTACAAAAAGAAAGTATGTAAAACATTCAGAATCATACACAGTTGGATAAAATGTATCCACCGAAGGAACAATTCACATTTTTTTCACACCTTACTTAGGCATCTAAAATATGTAAAAATATTTGAAAGAATGACTTCTGTGGTCATGTCGAATAGCTTGAAAATCGAAGAGCCATGGATTTGAGTCCCGTCGCTGTAAGTGTTGGCTGTTCACTGAACACTGGCTCAGATAGATAATTTTCCCTATTTAATATACAGTTGTCTTTAACAAGTGTTTTTTCTTTGGTCCTATAAAAATCATTTTAACGCAATGAAAATTCCTAAAAAGGAAAAAAAAAAGAAAAAGAAACGGAAAATATCTGTTTTAAAACGAAAATTTAAAAAAAAAAGTATATTTCAGAAATCACAGAACATTTTCTGAAATTTACAGAATTTTTTTTTGTAAAAATACGGAAATAGTTTTAGCGTCCCTATTGCATGTACATTTTCCCTATTTTAATGGGGTTTTTTTTTGCAGTGTATTTACAAACTTTGAGCATCTATTCCTTTCATAATTAACAAAAAAATTTCCAAGCATATCGAATGGTATGGCTGAGTCCAAAATAAAGGTAGTTATATTTCTTATGAAAATTGTATCTATTCGAACTTATAAGCAGTGTCATTATGATTATGATCATAAAAAAAAATATTCTTATTTCATTTTTAAATTTTTAAAAAAGAGCAAGATTTTAAATACATAGAGCTCTGGATTATAAATACATGTTATATAATGTTAAATAATTCTTAGAATTGTATAAAATTTATGATTATTTACATTTTTTAATCTCCTTATAATTTTGAACAGGGGAGTAAGAATAAAAGACCCTTCAGATCGGATATATTAAATATATTTTGGGGCAGTAAAATTTTTTTTGTATGTAATCTACGGGCATACATATACAATATAATCGAATTATCCAAACCAGTAACTTTCGCTAATTAAGAAGAAAATTATTCTATTTTGGAAAACTGTATTCTCATAAGAAACAAACTAGTAGTATGTATAAACAGTCATTTATAATGGTGAAGATGTACGTTTTATTATATAAATATACTGCTGCAATTATGGTGAGCTTATTGTAATAATCCCTGTCCTATTTTGAACAACTTAGAATTTCTATATTACATGTGGGATGGGAAAATTTCCGAATTAATTTTAATACCAAGACTATCAAAACTGGTCACATACGTGTATTTTAATGCGGATTAACATAACTAGCAATTTTTTAACAGTTTGTAGGTAATAGAGCAAACATATAATTGTGTCTGTAAATAATTTTTTTTTAAAGTCATCAACCCATCTTATAATTGACTCATAATAAATTAAACATAACTGTTTTAAAATAAACATTCATTTGTTGAAAGTGGGGCATTTAGTTTACGTAGTTAAGTGCATTTTTTTAGTGACTATGAAAAAAAGGAGATTTTTAATTCATTCCACTCGAAATATATTGGAATATAGAATATATTGAAGAATATTTAGAATATATTGGTAGATAACAACGCTTGAAGCACAAGAACTTTCCTAACTATTGCAAACTAGTTTCGGTAGCATTCAGCATACCGTCATAAGTGCAAAGAATCATTATGATAAGGTTCATTTATATCGTTGCTTAAAAGTTAATTTATATCGTTACTTAAATGCTTCAATTTTAACTTAAAAGTAATACCTATCTCATGTAAAATGGCATTGCATCATTTTATCAGATACGTTGGAGATTTTATTCTTTTACTTTTTTATTCCTTGTCTTTCTTTAACCTCAAAAAGTAAATTCTTTCACAACATTAAAATTCGCCAGCAGTTATTTTAACATGCACGTTGGGTATTTTAACTCCTTCTTTTAACTGCATTTTCTGGTCAGGAAATTTAATGAATATCACAGGTGTTTTTACATCGGTTTTATTGTTAGGGCCTAACCTAAATTTCCCTATATAACTTAAGCGCAGACTGTGCATAACTTTTTAGCTACCAAGATCTGATATCTCACTAAATGTATATACTCCCAGAACTTACATCTGCGGCCTTTCTCAAAACAACCGCTGGGTTGTCTGTTAAAATTAGAAAATTGAATACATCGCCTTGTATACATCATTGAATACATTGAATACATCGCCTAGCGTGGTAAACCTATTTTTTCCTTTCCCTTTCCAAATTAATATGGCTAGAAATTCCTATTGGCGAATTGACCAGTACGCATGCATGAAGATATCATGATGCATGTATGTTTGGCGTAAGTGCATCAGAATGTTGGCGCACAAATGCATCGAAAAATTTACGCAGATATTATTTAACTTTTGTACTGAGAAGTTCGTAATTTTGGATATGTTGGAAGACCACCTCCTTCTCTAATCCCTTTATGTTTCTACAGTCTACAATAAAGAGAAATGTTTCAAGTGAAGATGTGTATTTTCTTAACTAGTATTATTTTTCTGCCTGATTTTCCTTCGGCAGGAGAGCCTCAGGAGTTATATCGCCTAACGCAATGATGACTGAACTTTCCACTATCTTCAAAGATTTTTCCAATCACGCAAATTTACGAAATATCGATACCCACTCCAGCCAGCAACATCATAAATGATGGAATATTGATCATATATATAAATATGAAGCGGGTTCAAAGGATAGGTTTATTGACTAATAGAATGACAAGAAATTACAGTGAACAGCCGATAGGTAATTACATGGGAAAGAAACTGGAGGTATGAGAAAATGTTAGTAGACATTAACCCCTTGAAGGGCAAGCACGTGGTCTAAAAATGCTAAATTTTGAGATGTTTCGACACCAGTAATTTTTAATAATGAATTTTTACTTTCTCAATCTGCAAAAAACAATACTAAATATTTTTATTTAATAATACTGGTGGCAAAGTTATATAATAAAAAGTGGTATATATTATATACCGGTGCCCCTCAAGGGGTTAAGAAAAGGAGGTTTTTATATTAGATTTCCAACAATCTGACGATAGGGGATCAGAAAAGTCTCGATTAACAACATTTTTATGATTTTTATAGATATAGAATATTTTAAGAAAGTCAAATTTAAGTATAGAAGTTGCTAATTTTAGCTAAATTAAAGTCAGTTTAATCAGTCTAGTTCATCTCCCCAAAATATTTTTCAAAGGCCGATTTATTATTTTCCTGCTACGAATATATTCTTGTGCTCTTCTATTCAAAATTTTGCATTACGTTTGGTTTGTTCAATATAAAGAGGGCCACACTGGCAAATAATACTATAGATACCCCAGAAATTAGAAATCTCAATAAGGCTTTCAGTTTATAGGGAGGGAGTTTATTGGCAGGAATGAAAATTATTTTGAATTAATATTGTTTAAGATTTTTGGATTTGGGAAAGTAAGGTAAAAAAAAGCTAATATTTGAAAGAGGAGTGGATTGGGGTAAATTTGAAAAACGGAGGAGTTGTATGTTAAATTTAGAGTATATTATCAACATTGTTTTACATTACTTTCCCAAATCCAGTCTTCTCATTGATTAATTTTTTAAACAATATGATTTCAAAATAATTTTCACTCCTGACAATAAACTCACTCTATATAAACTGAAAGACCCTTTTGAAATTTCTATTTCTATGGTATTTCACCCTTATGGTCTGGGGTATTACTTGACAGTGTGGCTTTTCTTATATTGGAAAAACCAAATGAAGCATAAAAATTCGAATAAAAGAGCACAAGCAATATATTCGTAAACAAGGTTATAACAAACCGGCCATTTCATAACATTGGTGGAAGATAAACCACACCTTTAATTGAGCTGCAATTATCTCTAAACTCACTACTATACTTGAACTTGACTTTTTGAAGCATTCCATATCTATAAAAACATAAAAATGTTGTTAATCGCGACTTCGCTATTTTCTCATTGTCATATTATTGAAAGTCTTGTATAAAAAACCATCTTTTCTTAATTTCTACTAATATGTTTTTTCATATTACCAGTTCCTTTCCCATATATTTTTCTGTAATTGTATGTTAATAAACATATCCCTGAAATCCGCTTCTCCTCTATGTATACACAGGGTGTTCCATTAATAGAGATGCAAAGTATGAGAGGAGGTGGAGAACATTAAAACGATTCAGAATTGCATAGGAACCCATGACCGTTCGTCAGTAGGAGGGCGCTGTACATGAAAATACAGGAGGGGAAATATCGGATTTTCTTATTCGAACAGTAGTCGCCATAGGAACAGCATGAAACCTTATACGAACACGGCGCTTGCACATTGTTTGAATTTAGTCTATGGATTTGCTTATCGCAATGCATGAGCAGCTGAACGATTATATCGAGAATGGTTCCTACAGAGAGATGTACCAGGCCACCATTTGTTTTCACGTTTGCATCACAATTTTTGCGAATATGGTTCTGAGGTAACAGGCATAGTGAGGGCAGATCACGAGGGACTCGTACACCCGCAATGGAACAAAGTGTTTTGGAGGCCATAGAGTGGAATCCGGGCACCACTACGCGCCGTTGTCACTGCCGTACGAATGTCTAGAAATACTGTTTTGCGAGCGAATCCGTACACCCATATCATCTTCAAAGGGCACAATCACTGCTTCTCACAGATCATCCTGCACGTGTGCGTTTTGCCAAGTGGTTTCTAGAAAAAATATGCCCAAGATGTCCGTTTCCCATCATATGTTTTCTTCACTGATAAGTCGCATTTCTCGCAAGAGGATATGTTTAATCACCACAATGCACACTTACGGGATCACAAGAATACCCACGGTGCGAGACCGCATGATTCACAACATCGTTTCTCAATAAATGTTTGGGAGGTGACCGCTTAGTCGGGCCTTACATGTTGCCACCCGTATGACATGAACAGAGTATCGCATCGTTCTGGAACATATTCTTAAAGACTTACTTCAGGATGTGCCACAAAATGTCAGAAGCAATATGTAGTTTCAACATGATGGAATGCCTCCTCATTATGGATTGTGTGTTCGTCAACATTTAACTGCGGCGTTTGGTCAACGATGGATTGGGCGTGATGAACCGGTTGCCTGGTCCCCATGTTCTCCGTATTTAAATAACCTGGATTTCTTTCTTTGAGGAGGTAGACACTGATGTCTGTTGTATTTGAAAAAACTATCAATTCTGAAATGGATTTGGTTGCAAGAATCCTCTGCGCTGCTGATGATATCCAATACACTCCAGGAGTTTTCTACAATGTACACCACTCCATGGTCCGACGGTGTAACGACAGTAATGGTGAAAACTTTGAACATCTCCTGTAACATTATGAAATGGAATAATTTGTTTTCTCCTTAATCTCTGCCTTGTGTCCTTTTATTTCTTGTACCTCTGCTACCATTTTCGTATGACGTTTCTGATCATGGGTTCCTATGCAATTGTGAATCGATATGATGCACTTCGCCTTTTCTTAAAATTTGTATATATTTTAATGGGACACCCTGTATATGAGCAAAGTTTCATCTTTCTTTCCACCGATGACGGTACGCTGAGTACTACCGAAACTATATCTTCTGTTTTATTTTAATGGATAATCATCCTCACTTTGTCAAAAGAAAAGAAAATATCACTACGCGATAGTAGAAAAAGGTCGTCATTTTCAACTCAGTCCATCGAAAAATATGTGAAACAACCAAAATGGAACAAAAAATATATTATTCAAGCCTGTGTTGATTGCTGCTTACTTATCGAAATTTAAGTGATGTGCAGTGTGCTTTTATGTTTAAATAAAAAGAAAAATTATTTTCGTAATTTTCATCAAAAATAGATAAATGTGTCTTGTTATAAATGCCATTAAAAAGTGAAATGACATTTGTATACAGTTTCCTTATTTCAAAGTTGTGAAATATAAACTATATTGTCCCAATGGATCTCAAAAGTAAGTACCAATTCAGTTTATAAGCTCTAATTTTTATGTAATTTACATTATTGTTGTATATTGTTGTATTCTTCTAATCTACTTTTAACAGCATAATAGAAAAAAGTGTTGTGAAGATAAAATATTTTAAATTCATAATTTGAGGCATAAATTGTTAAAAAGGTTGAACGTTAACGTGCGTGACTAGTTTTGCTTTATATCTCTTTGGGATATTACCATGGAGATATTCCAAAAAGGTATTCCACTACTTTACACTCTATAATAATTTTCCTATGATGAAATCTATAAGAAATATTTAGGTGTGATTTTTTGTAGTTTAAGTGCTACCAAATGGATTCAGTAAATTATGAATAAAGTTTCAAGAAGAATGAAATGCCCATACTGCATAATTCAATTTGTAATCTTCCGAAATTTATTGCAGTAGCACAACTATGTATTTTAGAAGTACTAAATATTATGGCAATACTTTTAAATTTCAAAAGATTTTTGCTCTTCTTATGTAATTATTCAGAAGATAGAAATGTAATTGTATGTTAAAATTACTAATACATATATACATGACATCTACTATGTTCTTGTTATGATGTATCCATTTAATTATTAAATGCTTTTTCATGCGATTTGTTTTATATTAACTGACAACTGAAATGTCAAAACATTTTTTTATATCTAGGTAAAAGAAGCTGCAGAAAGAGATTTAAAATACAGGGTAAATATAAATACTTGATAAATTTCTACTATACTGTATCACTGTATTATCTCTCCCCGTTCCCAGAGATTTCGCTGACTTTTGACCAACACTAGTAATTTGGCTAATCAGCAAAAGAAACTGTAACCAAATGGAAAAATATATTAGCAAAATTTATTCTTCCAGAAACATTGATTCTAAAATTGTTCTTTAATCCCCATTTTTAGATGAAGATTGAAACTTATTAGATAGAAGGTTTCTGGGCTCATCCGGGGAACAAGTGGAGGGGCAGAAATTTTTGGCGTGGTCAGGAAATTTAGATCATTGATTATTTATTGTTACAGCAAAGTAACAATTATAGCTGAAAAAAATTAAAAAGTAAACCGTTTTAAAAATTTTAAAATTCGAGATCTG
The DNA here is from genome assembly GCA_963931845.1 of Maratus michaelseni. Classification (NCBI taxonomy): domain Eukaryota; kingdom Metazoa; phylum Arthropoda; class Arachnida; order Araneae; family Salticidae; genus Maratus; species Maratus michaelseni. The sequence continues at coordinate 300,026,223 of OZ007586.1, forward strand.
GGTGAGAAAGGAAAATTTTGCAGGAAGAAGGTTACTTAGAGTAGCCATAGTAACAGAAAATCAAGAATCAATCAGATTCTTTATTTTTTGTTACTACGGCGTAGAGTCCTGCATCTGGTCTTATAAGTTTGATTTTATCTGTATCCGACCAGATCCTTCGATAAGATTTGGCGTTAAATTTTTCCGTTTCATGTAGGATTCGGGTCGAGTTGACTCGGGGTCGGGTCATTTTCAGGCTGAGTTTTGATTTTTGTGGGTTGGATTTGGGTTAATCGGATTTTTCTAAATAAGGTCAAGAATATTTTTTCAGAAGAAAAACTACTGTATATTTTAATATGAATGACTTTTGACATGTTCATTTTTCAACATAAAATACAACATAGATATAAGATATATGATTATATAGACTATTTTTCCATAATTACATTAAATTATGGATAGATATTCTTCCAGGTTTTGAGTCGGGTAGCATAGATGAAAAAATTTTTGTCGGGTTTGGGTCAGTTTGCGAGTTGATATTAAATAGAATTTACGGGCTCGGGTGGCATTGCGGATTGACTCAAAATGGAATATGCGGTTTTGATTGCCAAAATTCTCAGAACCCTATAAGAAGTAACAAGACAGATTTTTTTGAAAATTAAAGTGTTTTATAGATTTTAAACTTTGTTCGCTTGGTGATGGGGGAGGGAGCGGTAAAAGTGGAAGTGGTGATTTAGATGGTTAATTTTTTATTCCTACAATAAAGAAAACAGGCCAGAAAAAGTTATAAAAAATGAATACATTTAAAGATTTTTAACTTTGTGTGGGAGTTTTTTTATATGGGAAGGTAAATGGATAGATTCGAAAGGAGGGGGAGGCGAAGAAATTTGTAAAAAAGCGGAAATCTGGTGAAATTCTCAACAGAAATAGAGGGGTGTAAGTAGTATGGAACAACTGAACGTGAAAAGTAACATCAGTCGTTCAGCAATATCAATGAAAGTGATGCCTGTACACAGGGGGAAACAGAATAATTCACCTCTCGTCATTTGGCGATTTCGACTGTGCAGTGTTGAACGACAGCGAAAACTTTGCCTTCCCTTTCCCTGTGGCCGTGTACTTTTAGCTAGATTAAAACACTAGTATTAGTTTAAACAAATTTATTTGGTTTAGTAAAGGCGCTACAAGCAGTAGTGAATTTAGGGTAGCTGGTACTTATTATCCTAATTCCATTCAGGTTTTATTAAAGCCTTTGAATAGCTTAGATTAATAATTTTAACTCTTACGAATGGGAATCTTTATATGGTGCACTCAAGTTAACAGTGCCCAGTATGATAGATCAGTACACACAAGCCAACAAATGACAGTACATTCAAACATCTGAAACGTTCCTAAATGTTATATCTTATTCAATATCGCCTTGAAATTTGCGTGATTCCTTTTAAATCTATTCTCCCAGACTCACATCCTTCAAAATGAAAAAGGGCTAGAAATAACTATTCACCCCAGTGTTACTTATTATCAAAATAACAACTAATTCCCATTGAACTTCGCAATTTGCGAATATCCATCCTCACAACATTATGAACTTATTCGTAAACTGGCCTACTAAAATATATGAATCTTGATATTCAAATGCAAGGTGAATCAGAATAATCTTATTCGGCCTGTCATGGAAAATTTATTTATGTTTAAAAATGTCAGAGTTAGGGTGATTGTAACATTCATCACCTCTAGCGTTTTAAGCTTTTCAAGCTTCAAAATTGTCAAATAATCAGTTGTAATGCGAGTCATATGTAAAACGCATGATATACTTTTGATCCTGGAATTCAAATGTTTCTTATTATTTTTGATATACTTTATTTAGAAAGTGATTAAAACTTATTTCGTCTTTTACGAACAATTTTTTCCTTTTTTTAGCTGTCATTCTACGAATAAAATTACTCGATAGTTTTTCATATAAAACTGCTTTATTACTCATTAGTTTTGCGAAGAAATTTCTGATGGATGTAAAAAATTATCTTACGTCAGATGCTCGTAATAAATAAATATTGGATGAAAACATTAATTTTTCTTCTTGTTGGAAATTCTCGCGTTTCAGCATAAAAAATAAAATGTTCTGTATATAATTCAGCTCATATATCAGAACAAAGACTTACATCTTCCATTCTGTGAATTTTCTAGTTTAGCAAATCGTAACATAAATGTGATTAAAAATAATACGTCTCTTTTGGCGATTGGTTAAGAGAACTTTTGTCTTGAAAGGAAGGTTTATTCTGTTTTTCATCATATGATTTTTGTATTCGTGCAATTATTTTATTTTCTATATTGTAATTGAAAAAAAATGGGGATTTAATTTTAATGCCATAGAAACGTTTTTTAATTGGGAAATGTGAAATGCAGACTAAAATTTAATGCAAAATATACGTATCTATGTACACCGTTTGTTTAAAAACATATAGATAAAATTCCATTTCTCACAGTGTGAAATAGTACATTTTATTATTATAGATATTCAGTTGATCTTGGGTAAAACAGGAAAGCATTGCTGTAAAATTACTCAATCATCGCTAAAAAATAATAATATTTCTATTAAAGACAATTTCGAGAATATTCTGATGTAACGTATATTTTAACTAATTCAACTTAATTTGGTAATTTTTTGCTCAACATAAAATGAAAAGATGTCTTTTCGTTGACAGATATCAGTTTAGCTCCAAGGTGTGGTATCTTATGGTTAATCATCCGTAATCAAATCCATAGCCAAACGGTAAATTTGAGCGAAGTGGATTTGGCGCCAGAGTGATATTTGTTTAAAACCCTTAACGGTATTCCCATTCACTTTAAAGAAGGTTGTAGCCATGATAGAATTGCTTGGAAGTGGATAAGTGGATAAAATTACGCTAGATTAATGAAATGTAAAATTAAAATTGAAAAAATGATATTTTTTTTCTTTTTAATTTCTTTTCAGCAAGAATGGGCAATGAATTGCCATTTGTAGTAACTCTGCCACTTTCTTCTTAGTTACTTTATATTATTCTAGCAACAAATATTATTGTTGAGATATATTTTTTTTCAAATCATGCCTGAAAATTATTTAAAAAGTCATGAAAAGCAGTAAATTGATCTACCATTTTCAAAAAAAATTAATTTGAAAGTAAATATTTTCCCTATTCAATGATCTAAAAATTTTAATTATGCAATATTTACAAGTAAATGTATGAGTGACAAAAGTGAAAGCGATAGCGCAGGTCGTTGTAAGAATCGTTATGACATCGGCGTACCGTACAATTTTTTAAGATATATTTCTAATATTCTAATATTAAGCGGAAAACACATTTCTGATGATGACGGAAAAGTCTGTAATGAAAGAAACAGAACTCTGTGGCTAATAATAATTAAAAAAAAAAGTCAGCGAACATGATCCCACTGCAACAGAAAAAAAACCTTCTTATATCTATTTTTTTAGATAACCTATCATATACTGCATTTCTTTTCACATGAAACGATGCTTGAGACTAGAACAATAAGCCAAACCTAAAGGAAATAGATGTTGAAAATCTTTTTATTTTTTTCACTACCATCATTTGGTCATACAGTATACACGTTAAATAATACTTCATTCTGTCAAACTTCCCGCAATATCTGTATGTATATTTTAAATTACCAATAGCATAATTAACGGCATCGTAAGTAATAAAGTGGTAACACCATTTTGACCTGTTCAAAATTTAGAATTTTTTGCCACTTAAAGTTACCGTTATGCCCACGAAAAATCATATTTTATTAGCTACAAATCGATATCGATAGTCAAAGAGCAATTTTGGAGCCATAGAAGAAGAGCGCGCCTCAGCAAGTGAACAGAAACGAACACTTTTAGCACGTTCTCTGAACACTATTTTAAAAATCGGCAAAAATTCTAAGCCAGAAAATCAGTTCTATCAATCAATTTGATTTTTTTGGAAATTAATCATCACATATTTTTCTATTGAACGTGGGATTTTCTCGAAATATTGAAATCATGCTTTTCTGTGTAACTTTAAGTAACGAAATATTTCGTTGAAAATTTGCATTTTATCTCGCACCAGTTCACTAAAAATTCATATTTATTTTAACGGCTGCATATTTTAATAGCTTTTGGATTAAAAAAACCTTTTTTTTTGCCTCATTGTTCTAAGTTATGTCTGTGTAAAGTTATCGTGTTGACCGCATGACCCTCTTTTTGCAAAGCGCTCCCACTCATCATCTGCAGAGCCACCAATTTTTAATATATCAACTTAAAAAAAATACAGTTTTCTACTTTAATTAATATATGTATAATATTTTAATGTAAATGTGTTTTTATAAATAATTCGCATTTCTTTTTTAAAAATTCCCGAAAAGTCCTTAAATTTCAGGGCGTTAAAGTGGCATTATATTTTACCCCCTTACAAACCACTTAAAATAATAAAACATTATCGTTGTTTCGGTTTAATTATCACAAAGAAATATTTTAAGCTTTCGTATTCGTACAAAAACTTGTCATTTTTAAGACAAAGTATCAATTTTGTAATGAAACTTGAAATTTATAAATGTATTTGAAAATAATGTTTCGGAACTTAGGGGAAAAGTAAAAATCATAAATTTGAACTATAAATATATCCATTTCAAAATGCTTCATGGACTTAACAGACTTAAAAAATCGATAAACATGTTTAAACGTTCTTCTTATAAGATTTATTTCAATTTTAAAACAGAATAAATCCAATCTAAATTGCAATTAGGAAACGATTGAATGTTAAACGCTAATTTTTGCTCTTCGAAAAAGAATTTTTTCGTCATAAATAAATTAGATTTATTTGCCTTCCAAAAGCAAGAAAATATAACCTCTGCTAATTGAGTTTGATGCCTTTATGAATAAATTTTTTAATATCATTCATTAAGTGAAAATAATTTGTTATTAAGGACACAGATGACATAAAATGCTTCCTATTTTTGAATTTTCAATTTTATGCGTAAAATATATAACAGACTCAAACAATTCCAAAAATAACTAATTTATATAGTTTCACAGTACTATATAAATACCTAAACAAAGCCTTTAAGTTCGTAAACAAATAATACTACGCATATATATGTAATTTTTTTTAATCACCTTTTCACCTTTACATATCTAGGTACAATTTTTATGAAATCTATTAGAGCTAGAAAGATGAAACTATTCATGCTTATATAACTAATTTGTTTCAATATAACTGTATGAAATTATGAATGAAATGATAATATTTCAAAGATATACTGGAAAGCATAAAAATTTTCTGTGATTTTCTAAATGTTTCAGTAATTATCTTTTAATTTCCCTTCTTTTTGATAAAAATGAAAAAGGCTTCCTGTTATTATTCAATTATATGTTTTTAACCCGCAAGTAAAATTTAAAGAAATTATCTGCAATACTATTTTTAAAAAGTACAGCTATCTGCCTTATAGTCTTAAATACGCAAGTAAAAATTAAACACTTATTACTAAATAAAATTATGCATGTAAGCAAGTGTTGTATCGAAACTAAAATATATGTATTTTAAATGAAAAAATAATTTAACTCTCATATCTGTTCAAAAAGAAATTACATGGTATTACACATCATGCTAAATATGCTTTGTTCACACTTCGGAAATGTCATCTATGCCCTTAATCAGTACAACATTTAGAAATAAACAGTTCATATTTTTAATTTATTTTTCTTGCTAAAACGTATTAAATTTTTCAAATAGTCTGTTATGAGATGTCTTATTCGCCGATATGTAACTAGTCAACAACGAAAGGCAGAAGACCAGGGAGTCACGGAAGATGACGTTAATGAAGTGAAACAGGCTGTTACAAGTTTCAGAAGTGAATTATTTGATATTCTAAGAAATAATGGCATGAAAGGAGTAGTCAGCACAGCAGATACACGTAAGGGATTTTTAAATTATTATACATTTTCTGAATGTGTCAAAATATTTTGCTCAATTTTTTACTTATTTATGTTATTAAATACTCTTTTGGAATAAAATTGCATGCTTACTATTAAACTGAAATAAATATTTCTATAGAGTAGTTGAATGAGGATAAATCTGAGAAAATCAGATGAAACTGGGCGTTGAATTTACAATTGTACGCTGTAAAATATTTCGGTTCAACGTTGAACCATTTGGTGGTTCCAAAAAAAAAGCAGAAGCATCAAAACTTTGATTTTCTAAAACTTCTGAGTATATGTAAAACTTCAACAATGATTCAACTGTTCGCCATTGTTATGGTCTTGTCGCCTTTTGCGGTCACCGTAGTACTTCTCCTAGCCTTGAGACCTTAGTCTTATAGTATTTGCTGCCACCACCTGTATTAGACTAATACCGGACACGTTGGAAAAGAAGTTCTCACGTAAATAATCAACTAATAATTTATTAATTAAATTAGCATGAAAAAATGTTACAGTGATAGTTCTTATTGGTCAATACAGATTAATATTACTTGCCGTATGCGACTGTCGAATGACCATCTCCCTGATCGCACGTTTTACTCTATTTCGTTACGTATCATTCATATACACCGTTCCGTCTACGCTGTAATTAATTCACCCCGGACCAAGCTGTCCGATGCACGTTCTCTCTGTGATTCTACACACTCCTCTGCATCCTTGACTCTGCTCGTCTACCCTCTCCTCTGCACACTTGGCTCTGCACGTCTACCCTCTACGCTGCACACTGGGCTCTGCTCGCTACGCCGCGTCTCTCCCAGGACACTGCTTGTACATATTCACTACACTGCACACCAACGATTCTGGCGTCCTACTCTCTCCGCTGCACACCAAAGACTCTGGCGTCATACTCTGTCCGCTGCACACCAACAACACTGACGTCCTACACTATCCACTGCACACCAACCACTGTTTCGTATCACATTCTTCACGCAATCGTCCAAATCAACGGGGTCTATCCTTATTCCTTCATGGGGCTTCTACACCGGTCGAAACATTTATGTAGGACCTTCCCTCTTTCTATTATCTTCTGAACCCAGTTCGCTAAGAATCCAGCGCTCGTTGTATTCACATTCCAAAACCGGATTAGCTCATTTCTCAATGATCTCGTGAACATCCCCCAAATATATAATCGGATCAGGGAAATTCCATTGTCAATCACATACGGAAGTTTTACAGAAAAAAGAAAAATATATATCAGAATACAGTAATATATAATAAAATTAATTAATAAGATTAAATATAATTAATTAAATTAATTAGAAATATACAATATAGGCTCTGTTAAAGTCAAAAACCTGACAGTCATCCTATGTCAATTTGTAACAGTCAGTCAGAACAAATAGCTCTATTTGTTTCAATATACTGCTTTAGAACACATTGATATCCAACTACTTGTCTAGTGGTTAGAACGCTGGCTGCAAGTCAAGATGTTCAGGTTGGAACAGTCTTGAACGTCCATAATGTGTTGGTTCCCACTTTAAACAGAGGTCCCGTCCCGTGCTAATTAACCTTTGTTTGCATAGAGTAACTGTACCCACTTTATGATTCAACATTTTGTCAGTTCATGGTACAACTTAACTTACACAATTTTATTGTTCAACCTAGGCACCAAATGTGCGTACAAGGATTCATAATCTGATGGAGCAACATTTTTGGTGCCATTTTTTGGTTAATTTGGAACCAAATTTTAAACAGTGTCTATCTTATCGTTAAAGCGTATAATTCAGTTATTTCATAAAATACCTGATTATTTCGTGAAATAACTGACCAAATCAGTTAAAGTGTGTAAAGTTATTGGATTCTACGATTTAACTAGTTATTTTATAGAATAACGATTGCCTAGTCGTTGAAGTGAAAAATAAACGATTTCACATTAAAACAGTCCGTTGTTTTATAAATTCACTTATGATAAATAGTTAAAGTCCCTCGGCAAGTCCGCAGTGGTTCGCGTCTGGCCCGCCATCGCGGATAATTGGAAACTTCACCATGACAACTTGCCGGCCCACACTGCCTTCCTCATGACCCGCTTCCTGGCCGATTCAAAGGTGGCAACAGTTCCTCAGCCACCCTAAAGAGGCTTGCACCAAATCTCTAAAGGACATTCCGGAAAAGGCTACCGTTACGCCTTCGATGCCTGGAAATTTCACTGGAAGCGATGTATCGATGCAGTAGGAGCCTATTTCCAAACCTTTTAATGTATTGTATCGATCGGATCAATAATTGTCTTCTAATAGACACACTAACATTATTTCTCGGTCAAACCCTGTAAAGACATCCAAGCCTTCTTCATATTCTTCAAACACATTAACATGATTTGCACATTCATATCGTTTCATAATTAGGATGCGACAGTTTATTTTAATTCAGTTTCTTCAGAAATATTTGTCAGTCCCATATTTTTTTTCTACATATTCTTTAAATAAAACACAGATGATTTTCTACACATTAATTCCGAAATATATAGCCATTATTTAAAAAGAAAATAAACACATATCGATTTAATTTTCCAGCTCGAATGCCGTCTAAAGTGTTATCTTGACCACATATTAAAAAAGTATTTTTAGCTTGCAAAATAAAATATATTAAAAGGTTTTTCAATCACACAGTACTTGCATGCATTATAGTATCACTTTATAAAGAAAAACAGTAAATTATTTCACTGTTTAAATTTAAATTTAGTAAGCATTGCAGGTTTAGCCACGTGCATTTGGCGCCTTCTTCGCTAAATCGCTTTTTCAATAAAAACTCGATAGTTTATTATTTTTTTACAGATATTTTTGTGATTCGGCAGCTAAATTTTACTGATCTTATATTACGTATACATATGGAGAGCCATCAGCAATTTTCTCAAAATATTCTGACTATTCGCTTCAAGGAGCCCTTGTTTTTTAGTACTTGTGAAACTGTCTCGGTCTAAGATACCTTTATAATAGGTTTAACAGGTTAATATATGTTTCATGTTCATTGTATTGTTAAACTTTTTTTCAATATGTTAGGTATTTTTTACATTCTTTAATCGCTAATTATTTACTGTTTCTTCTTATTAAAAAACTTTGGTAAATATGTGAGTATTTATTCAAATGATAGTAACTGAATTTTTTTATTATTTTTCTTAGTTAACTAGTATATAATATTTTAAATGTTAATATGTTTTAAAATTTTGTTTCGTTTTATTTCAGTGAGCCGTAAAGAACGATTAAGAGAACGAAGGCTTTTGAAAGATTTCAATATTGACTTGGTAGAATCTGTAATGGAAGCATTTATGAAAGACACGACGGCAACAACAGGATCAAATCGATTCAGTCTCATTCGACGCATGACAGGAAATAAACGGGATAATGCAAAGAAAAACTGGAATCAGATTGTGGCTCGTTCAAAGCAAAACCCAATTGGTACGACTTACCTCGCTCAGAGTGGAAGTCTTAAAGAATTGAGAGAAAAAGTGCTCAAGGAGCAAGAACTACCGCCTATGAAAGGTGCCAGACGATTTGCGCACGCTGCAAGGAGAGTACTTCAGGGAGAGTATGCGTACTCTGAAATTATTGAAGAAGAACCTGGCAGCTATTCTGCAAGTGCAACTCCAAGGGGCTCTATTGCGCCTGTTGAAAAAGATGAAAGTAAGACAAAAGAGGTGAGACGAAAATCTACTGATGCAAGTGCTAAAGTAGGAGCGGGAAAAGGACCTGCCCCATCTGCTACTAAAGATCAAAAGAAAATCGAATCATCACCTAAAAAGGAAGTCGCTAAAAGAGATGTGTCTCCTAAAAAAGACACAACACCTAAAAAAGAACCAATGCCTAAAAGAGATGCATCACCTAAAAGAGACGTGTCGCCTAAAAGAGACGCATCACCTAAAAGAGATGTACCAAAAAGATCTACAGAGCCAGACAAGCAACCAAAGAAAATCGAAACAACGCCTAAAAAGACCTTGCAGAAAAAGCCTACAGATTCAGCCGCTAAAGCAGAGCCAGGCAAAGAGCAAAAGAAAATGGAAACAACTCCTAAAAAGACCGTACCAAGGAAACCTCCAGACTCAGCAGCTAAATTAGAACCTGGAAAAGAACATCCTAGAAGAGAGCAAAAGACAACGCCTAAAAAGGCCTTGCCAAGAAAGTCGGCAGACACAGTCGCTAAAAGAGATGCTTCGCCTAAAGGAGAAGCGGGAAAAGAGCATAAAACAACACCCAAAAAGGCCTTGCCGAGGAGACCGCCAGACTCAGCCGCTAAAAGAGACGCGTCACCAACGGGTGCTAAAGAACAAAAGACAACACCTAAAAAGGTCTTACCAAGAAAACCGCCAGACTCAGCGGGAAGAGATCCCTCACCGTCTGCCGGAAAGAAGATAGAAACAACTCCTAAAAAGATGATGCCAAGAAAACCTACAGACTCAACTACTAAAGTAGAACTAGGAAAAGAGCCTACAACATCTGTGAAAGAATTAAAGAAAGAATTAAGTAAAAAGGAGGCGCCAAGAAAGCCTCCTGAATCAGCCGCCGCTAAATTAGAAGTTGGAAAATTACCTACAACTGCAATTGCTAAATACGAAAAACCACAAGAAAAACAACAGTTACCTTCCACATCAGCTGATAGACCACCAAGAAAAGCATCTCCAATGAGAACCCTTGATGAAGCTCTAAAAAGCCGAAGAAGTTCTGATGTTGTTCTTGATATTGAGACAGATACATCTCATGATAAACGTAAACTTTCACCGAGACATACGCAAGTTAAAGTATCTGAAACACCATCTGATTCACAACCTAGTGTTAAAGGACTTATATCTACCTTTGATCAAAAACCAGAAACATCTATTAAAACAGATCCAACCCCGAGTCTAGCAAAAAGTCCCGCAAAAAGCCCCGCAAGAAAAAGCAGTGCCAAAGTTTTTCCAACTGAAGATCCTGACTCAATTACTTTCCTCTAAAAACTGTCTTAACATCCTATCACTAATATTAACTGCTTCATATCATTTATAGGTAATACGTTTCCAAGGAATTTATCACAAAAGTACAGTATACCTTTATTAATTCGAAATCTAATTGCATGTTTTAAGTAGCAATGTTATTTTGTTCATTCTTAATGATATATTGCGGTCGTTAACTTTGCTTCAAAATGTGTAGAATTCAGAAATTGCAGATTTCGAATTATCATGCGTTCACTGTATTTAAAACAATTACGCTGAACATGCAGTGCTCCAAGAGCAATTACTCATTTCATGCTATATTGCGATAGAGTATGATTTCTAAAATTTATTCATATTCATTATAAATGTTCCTACAAGTAATGACATAAGTCTCGAAATATACAAAGACTTGACTTTTCTATAAGTCACGAAGATAGAAAAGAATGAAAAGATTTTTTAAAAATGAGATTTTAATATTTCTCTTTTTTTTAGTTATACTGTGTAAAAGTAACATTTTTCTAAATATTAGTATCAATGCAATTCACTTCGCAAAACATAAATTTGGCTTTGTATAAAATATTTATTTTTCTTTTTTCTGCTGAGTTAAAATTCAATTTAGTAAACCTGTTTTAAAGTCTTGTATTTTTTTTTAATCACAATTACCTAAACGCATTTGTGTTTAAAAACTTCCTTTTGATATAGCAAAAGTTTTTACAGATATCATACCGAATAGTTTTGCTCATTTTTAGAAAAAGATTACATACAACAATATTAAGTTTTCTACTCATTTTATTTGTTTTAATTGCTTATAATAATGAATTTAGGGAATTATTTGTTACCATTTATTTCCTTCTTAGGATTTGTTTCACAAAACATAACTGCGCACTTTCAAGTTGTATAGAAACTAATGTCATAATAAATGTTATTAAATAAAATATTTGATGTTTCGTCTTTCCTTTTTCATTATTACATTTATCATACTATTACATTTCGATAAACAGTTTGTGTTTTAACTAAAATATGCATCCGCAGAGAAATATGAACGAAAACTTTAGCTATTTTGCAACATTGAAAAGAAAAATTGCATAATATTGTATCAAAAAGACATAATAATCACTATTTATTTTATTTTCCGTAATTTTCAATGAATTTTAAAAATTGCTTTATTCTTTCTATATTTGGAACCTATAGTTGGCAATTTCTTCATATAAATTCTGAAACCCATAAAAAGAATAGTTCCAATTTTCATTTGTAGAAAGGAACATAACTCAATCTTTTCACATATAATTCCAACGATAATATTTGTAGATGTTAGAATATACTACTACTTGCTGAAGGATTGATAATTTTTCAAATATTTTTTTTCCAATTGCATAATAATATCATGTGTCATCATAAACTTAATAGCCAATTTCTAAACAAGAGGATTGCATTCGTGTCATTCTATCTGAAAACGTACAATGTCAGTGCTAAATTTTCTGAAAAAAAAATTCAATTTAAGGGTAAAAAAAAAATGTTTTTATATTACTTTGAATTTATCTATTATCATCCCAGTATTCTCCCTGATCGTTAGAAAAAAATTTAATTGTATTTTTACGCTATATAGATGCTGTGTTTGTAACCATGATGCCCACGGAAATGATGTCTACAGACCTGATTTTTTTTTCCTTCGTAATTTCTTGAACGCACTGAATTGAATCGTGCTGCTTAATTAAGTTTTGTGTAATTAATATTACATGCTGTATTTAATTTTACTTATTTCATAATCCTTACCTGTTTTTATCTTGCTGATGAAACAGGTGGTGTGATTTTTACGTTCATGATTTTTTTACGTTTATATAAGAAAATAAATATTTTACATAGGGCACACTTGCAATATATTGTTACGTTTGAAATGACTAACAGGTTTCTCTCTCATAATAAAAGGTTTTTTGCTGCCATCTGTTGAACTATTTAGACGATATTAACTTTCTGTACATGGACATTACTCAATTTCTTGCGACAGTAGTTATTTATCAAACAAAAATATAGATAAACAATATTACCTTTTGAAATTAAACCTGATAATAGGTTTAAAATGTACTGAATTAAAAATAAATAATATCTCACTAAAAAAGGTCTTAGATGAACTATATAGATCTAGTAAGTGGTTCAAACTAGAGCTGTGACAGTTCACGTGGGCACTTTTTCTTATGAAAAATATTTATTATTATTTAATTATATAGTACATGTATTGAACGATTATACCACATCATATTTCTATCTAAATATGTTTTCAATTGCACTTAATTTTTTAATAAAATAAAATCTCTGATAGTTTAGTACGTTTCTAGAGGAACGGCCTACGTACATTTCACTCATCTATTACTTTCAATGATTTAAAAAACAATAATTAAAATCCATTTAATTTAAAATCCTTAATATTAAAATCCATTCAGTATGAACATTAATAATGGTGTAATTTAAAAATAGAGATATTTCAAAGTCCGCCTCAAAAGCAGAGGATATGAGGTCAGCTATAAAACTTTTGTGTATTTATAGAGTATAATCAATAGGTTATAATCACTAGAAAAGCATCTGAATTACATAAAATGCTATACCTGGAGGTTCTTGTGAAAACAAGCCCAAACTTTACGTTACATTTTACGATCGGATTCACTACAACCTTCTCAAACGGCGGGGTAGTGAGATGTGTAGCGTTCTGGCTTTCTGTCCTTTGGCACTTGGTTCGTTCCACGTACAAACTCTTACTTTTCGAAATGAAAACATTCATCAATTATTTTCAAACTACAGTTGAAAAAATTATTTAAACTTAAAAAAAAAAAAAAATGTTTTTTTTTTTTTTTTTTTTTTTTTAAGATTGATAACTAAAGAACTTTATCATAAAAGATCACACTTGAATATGAATACAAGCAGAAGCAGGCCCTTATTACCGAATAGGCACGAGAAGCACGTGCTTCCCCTAGAAAATTTTAAAGGGGCCCAAAACTGACAGAACAGGGGGCCCTTTTTATTGACTTAATTCCATTCCAAAAATTTATCTAATTTATTTTCAAATTGATATTTTAAAGTGTTTCATAAAAATACCTTTCATAACAAATTATTTTTTCATATAATAGCCAGCTTTCAACCACATGATCACAATTCTCCAATTTGTCCAACCAATCAAAGTCGCAGGCAGTATTATTGTCCAACCAATCAATATCGAGAAAATCCAGTGGGCAAGCAAAATGCCCACCAGGTTGTTAAGTTGGTTGCTAGGGTATGACGTCAGTTGAAATGACTTATTGGCTTCTCAGGAAAAGTAAAAAGTCACTTAAATTGTTCCTACGATCCTACGAATTTTCTTGCATGCTTTATGAAACAGCTTATCAATTTTGTTACAGTGAATTGACCTTGCGATTTGCGAGTAGAGTTTCATAAAGCAGCAATGAAATCTCTCAACTTTTAGACCTGTAAAATATTATTTGTGTTCGATGCCGCTTGCTCACGTCTCACGTGCTGAGTTTAACATAATTCGCATTGCACATAAATCCAAATATTGATTCCAGAGAATCATATGCACGTTTTCGTTTTTCTAATTCACTAATAAGTGAATCACATATTACGTAGTGAGTCTGATATAGAAAAACTTCTCTTTCTGAAAGTCTAACATCCTTGCCTGAAGTTTCATCCTGCATTTTACTCTTTGGAACTTTTTTTGATCGTGTTACTTTATAAATCCTTGTACCAAATAAACTCTCAGCTTCCTTTTCCCATTCATCAAAACGATTTCGCACATGCTGAACAAACTTAATCAAGGAATTGTACAATGGTACAATGACAGACATCTTATAATTTTCTGACTGGAGGCTTTTACCAGCGCTATTCATTCTTGGCAGAATGCTCTTCCAAATAACTTATCAATGCAAACTCAAAGTTTGACACTTTGGAATGTAGGCGTTTAGTCTCATGCCTAGTTGCAGCTGTTTCATTTTCACAGCTTGAAATGTCATTAAAAACTTTCAAAATATTAATGTATTTTTTCTTCAAAGCTTTCACTGCATCAGCATTAGCAGACCATCTGGTTCCTGATAAGTACTTTAGTGTCAAATTACCTACATCAAAAAATTCCTCTTCAGTCAATAACTCCCATCTGTGTGTTGATGCAGAAAAAAAATTGTACAAACATTGCACAACTCCAAAAAATGATACTGCTGAATGACAACATTCTGCAGCACTTGTGCCAATAAGATTTAGAGAATGTGCTCAACATGGAACATAATGAATTAAAGGATAATCATTTTTCAATCTTGCCTGAAGGCCTGAGTATTTACCAAACATATTACTGGCATTATCAAACGACTGACCTCGGCAATATTTCAGCTCAATATTCAAACTTTCAAGAAAATTTATAATAACTTCTTGCAAGTGTTGTGAACCATGGCTATGGATTGGAATAAATTTTAAGAAGCGCTCGACGGGCTCACTTTCATTTACATAACGCAACACTATAGCAAGCTGATCAATATGGCTTATATCTGGTGTGGAATCTACAATAAGCCCAAAATATTTTGCCTTTTTTATTTGTAACACTATTTCTTTTAGCACTCTGTCTGACATGATATCAATAAATTCTGTCACAACTGTTGATGATAAATAGTTTACATTCCCTTTACCCTTATTACCATAAGAATGAATATGATCTGATAAAAATGAGGCTAATAATTCTAATATACCCAAGAAATTTCCATTATGTACAGAGTCAAATGTTTCATCATCTCCAAAACAAGCCAGCCCACGCTGAGATATATATTTTATGACGGCAACAACTCTCAATAAAATTTTCCGCCAGTACTCGCATTCATTTTGGAATTGCTCTACAAGATTGTTGTCAATTCGATTAGTAGAATTTGATCGTGATGAGAAAGAAAACATGCATCTTCGATGAAAATCTGAGTTTTCATGCGATTGGAGGCTCTTTACAATATTTCTCCAGTCTGAAAATCCATCTTTACACAAAGCTTGATCATTTGAGCCACCATACAATTTGCATACATAGCAAAATACTGCTTTTGCACTGGGAGAATAGATCAACCATTCCCTGTTTACTATTTCTCCATTTTTTTTGCATCTGAAAAAATTGTTTTTTGAGCCTGTTCGCTCAATTTTTCCAATTACTTTTTTTGAGTTGCCCAGATAATCTATGTTTTGCTCAAGTTTAGTATTATTAAAATGTTCCCGAAAAGAGTTAGTTATGGGGGGGGGGGCACAAAGCAGGACCGCTATAATTTACACATTTTTGGTCAAGAACTGTTTCCAATGTAATTTCAACTTCTGTTTTACTTTCCTTTCCAGGTGGAATTGAAAGGAAATCTTTAGAATTTGAATCATAATCTTTTTGGCTGAAGGTTAAGAGCTGAAGGTCTTCAGAATTTGGATAAACATTTTCTTGTGCCAAAGTTGATTCATTTTCACATTCAGATTGGGTTTTTTTAAGTTCCTCTTCTTCAGAAATAAAAGGCTGATCTTCCAAATTTGGATAAATATTTTCTTGCGCCAAAGTTGATTCATTTTCACATTCAGATTTCTTTTTTTGAAGTTCCTTTTCTTCAGTAACAGAAGTCAAGACTTCAAAATATGAATTATCCTCATTATTTTGAATTTCATCTTCAGAAACTGAAAAAGATGAAAGATCTTTTTCATCCTCGGACTCTAATTCAATTTCTTCTTCTTTTGCAGGTGTAGGTGTTTTTGCACCTGGTAAATCGTCTTCACCATCTTCTGCTCTTAAAACAAATCTGTTCATTGCTAAGCTTAATCGCTTATTACAAGCAAGTCTTTCAGCTTTCCTTTTTCGTTTATTGCTTCCTGACGGTACTTGAGGCTTAGTTTTAGCTATGCTGAATAATTAATTAAATAAATATAAGAAGAATCTGCAAAATTTTAACTATAAAGCAATAAATAAAATATGCATGCACGATGCACCGTATTATATCAGAGATAAGTGTTAAAGAACATGCTAAAAAATTTCAAGAAATTTACTCGGAAGACATGGAAGAAGAATTTCCAGATGAATTTTTTCAATTTAACGAATTCATTACAAAAGAAATACGACCCACTGAAAAATTAAAAGTAATTAAAACTTTAAACATTGAATAGACTTTCCCCAATGTTGAGACAGCACTAAGAATAATGCTCTCCATTCCCATATCAAACTGTTCAAGTGAACGATCATTTTCTGTTCTAAAAAGAATAAAAAATCGTATGAGATCATCACTCTCTGAAAATAAATTAAGTGGTTTATCCCTACTCGCAATAGAAAGTGATATTACAGAAAAATTAGACTTTGATGACATAATAGATGAATTTGAAGCCCATGTAAATTAGAATATAAAATATATTTTTGACAGGTAAAATTACTATATAAACTGCTGATTATTTTCAAATACATGTCTAAATTATATAATCAAATATTATAATAGGCAGCATATTTTTAACTATTACAATATTTGCATTTAATTTTTAAACTAATTTAATTATTACATTTTTATTAAAAAATTCAGTACTTTTATGTTAGCCGGGAGCCAATGACATATATATATGTGTATGTATATATATATATATATATATATATATATATATTGGCGCTCGGCTGACATAAAACTACCAAAAATTCTTTAACTGAAACATCATGAACATTTATTTAAAGTAAAACTTAATTTTTTAGCTTCGAGTAGCAGATTCAACAATTAAAGAAGTAAATATTTAAAATTTAAAGATTACAATGTATCAAAAAATACTTTATTATTAATCAGTGAAAATTTAAGTTTCTTTTTTCCATTAATATT